>LQNK01000856.1:161604-236894 GCA_001586405.1 Phoebis sennae
ATTGACGTAACAAAAAAATTTTTTCAACAGTATTTTTTAGTTAAAAAAAACAATATGAAAAGCTAAAATTCAAAATTTGTTAACATTCTTCATTCTGTCTACAAAGTTGTCGACGATTTTTTCCATCTAAGTTTAAAATGAACTCATTTATAAGACGCATATAAAAATATTAAACTATTTTAATCTACGTAGAATGATAAAAAATATGAAAATCTTAAGGAAAATGTGTAAACAAGGATACCTAAGCGATGTTTGACCTTCCGACTCTTGTCAGAGCCTTATCAGATATTCATAGGCACGTTTTCTGTTTGGACACAGTAAATACGCTTGATGAAAATATTGTTTTCTGAACTACTACACCTCAGCTTAAAGCGAGAAATTGAATATTTAAGTAGACTGTTTGATATTGATAATGATTTTGAATAAATATCAAATGTAAAGAGGAAAGGAAACAAAATAAGTAAGGGCAGAAAAGCTTCTCTTATTATTTTAAATATTTACTGGCAGATCAGGAAAATAACAACTATCAGAAGCAATTACCACCAATATCAAAATCCTCATAACAAAACGAACTTATTACAGGCCACTGAGATAAACATTCTCATTTCATTATCCGTCTTCAATTCACAATTTATTCGTACCATTATCTATGAACCATCACGCAAGAAACCGGTGGCTCGGTCCATCACGTCGATGCAAATGGCAATTAAGCGTCGCGTGCGATCGCCATCTGAGCAGGGCCCAATTACAATGCTACCATCATAAAAATACATTTGATGGAGACCACAAGCACGCAATAGAAAGTCTATCAGTCCAGGAAGTGCGACAACCTTCCAAACAGTTGTACAATGTTGAGTGATTGGACAATTCAATTAGTTCATTTTTAATGGCATGACTAACTTTATGTTTTAGTAATAAAATGAAGGGGATTGTTCTATGGACAGTGTAAATGGATTTATAAACGTTTCAAAAAGAAACTCTAAATGTACAGAGGGTGTTTTACACATCATTGGATATTCATAATATCATAATTACTTCGACACGATTGGCACAGTGAATGTGTCTTTTGCACCGAAGTGTGTGGGTTCGATCCCCATATTATGATGTGATGAACATTGTAATTTTCTACTGTCTGGGTGTTAATGTATGTATAGTATGTATGTACTTACAAAAAAAGTATTTTTATGTATGTCTATTAGTTATCTAGTTACCATAGTACAAACTTTGCTTAGTTTGCGACTAGATGGCGTAGTGTTAAATGTCCCTGAATATTTATTATATTTTAATTAAGAAGAGAAGAATTTGGGCCTCCTATAAATTCAATATTAGGTCTAGGAGAATGATCCAACAACATCAATATGATGTCACCCCGTAATGGCCTTACTGATCAAGGCCATTGTTGAAGAAGATAAAGCATTTACCTGAAGTACAATAAATTACAACAGCATTTAATTATGAAATAATACGTGCGATATGTTATTGACATTAAGACTATGTTGGTGCGTTATCAAGTTATTTTGTCGCTATCGAGAAATGTATGTATAATGTATATTAATTTAATGAGTAATAATATAATGAGTTTTACACTGCCTTCAAGGATTTTTAGTCGTTTAGGATATTAATAATAATAATCTTTATTTTGCATTTTACAATTGTTTTGAGCGTTAAAGTAATGGGGCGCTGACTTCCTTGCTAGGAACCTGTGTTAAGGAAGCCAGATCCTTCTCTACACGAAATGACATAAGTGAAAATAAACGCAAAATTAGACAGAAATGAGAACAAAAAAAAACAAAAGAAAAAGAAGGCAGGAAGGATGTTCAGGATATTCGTAGTTTTTTTAATTTAAATTCACCTTACCCAATTGCTAATCAAATTCGATATATTCTAGATGATATATTATGCGTAAATAGACATAATATAAAAATGTCCTCATTACGTAATATTTTTTTGTTATAGAAATGATATAAATGAAGAGTGGTTTCATAATTAAATACCTAAGAATCAGACCTAACAAACACTCTCTTTCAAGATCTAACGAAATATGTGACGTTCAAAGTTCAAACATGTGATGTGAACAAAAATCTCGAAGTGGGACGAGTGTTACCCAACAGTGACGGTGAAATGCATTGTTTTTTACTTCCGATAACACGAGGAAATGAAGCGAAATGCGAGACAGTGCTCATTGTTCGGGATGACACGATCTCGCCGAGAAATATTACGTAAACAAGGAAATGGGATGTTTTGCCAGTAATCATGAGACGTTTGTTGATTTCCAATTATATAACAATTGGATTTTTTTTGTATATTCACACGCTTATTTACGATTTGCTTGAAGAAATATAGTTTTTATGGAGCAGTATTCTTGTTAGTCTTTATTTGTATAAAAAAACTGAAGAACTGCTGATTACATCTTTGAAATAATGTTGATGATTTTAAATTATTCTAGAACAATACATAATAAATAATAATTAAAATATCATATTTTCATAAATATCTTTAATAACCTTTTAAATCTCAAACTTTATATTCCACGGTACTTCAATTAGACGAAAAGTTGTCTATACTCTACATTGTTATTATATACTACTTAAAGTTGCTTTTTTATACGACAATATAAGGAAATAAAATATTTTTGAAAATAATATTACTCTTAATACTTTGTTTATAATTTCCTTCCATTACTCATCCATAACCTTCAGGTATCAATTGTGTTTCGTTGGTATTACGTACCGCTTAAAGAATGTAATTCAGTTAAGTCGATATCGACTCTTCAAACGAACACAAATTTGTGTAAAGAGTGAGTGGCGATCAAGTCAACGATTCCTTTGTGCTAGTGTACACCATCGATGGCTTATAAGCGTGTCAATACATATTTTACGATGTTTGACCCGTAAGTTTCGGGTGGCGTTCGACGATCATACATACATCTTGTGGAAATTCGTCAATTCACCGATCTATGGGCAGTTTTATGAGACTTTCTTTGAAAAGCTCCCTCTTCTAACCGAATTCATACGAACACCTACCTTACAGTTAATAAAATTTGTTTGATATTAATATAGCAATTAAAATAAAGGTTAGTAAAGTATTTTCTTTTTTATTACATTAGAGGCTCAACATAATAAAAGCATATATAAGAAATAAGCTGTGTGGTTTTCTAAGAAACAATTAAACATTGTGATCTTGAATTACGCGAATACATGGAATGCCAAAATAACGATTAAGTAACAAAACATTGTTTCTTGCTGTAGCTGCCTCGCAAACATTTAGAATACTAATTGTTTTTACAATTATATTGCTATTTAACGCTATAGTAAAAACAAGCATAGTTCTTGTATTACAAACGCAGCTGTTTCTAGCTTCGTGGTATTTAAGTAGTATTCGAGTTCTTAATATATGATCACTTGAAAACACAAGTGGTTTGTCATCTTTTATAGAAAAGAGATGCTAATAAGTAGGGTTAATAAACATGAAACTGAAAATTCGGACAATAAACACGATTTATAGAAAATGTCTCACATTTTTTCTGTTAATTCAATAACTACTATTTTGCCAATATTGTTTGTAAGTTTAAACACGCTTATCTTCGAAACTACTGGTCAGATTTGAAAAAATATTTCTTACTATAATAGGTATCATGACACACGAGTAAAACTCAAAAATATAGGCTTAACTTCAAGGTTTGCTCCTTGAATCAAGGTTTTATCGGAAAAAAGAATTCAAGAAATGCCTTCAAATATTTAAAATACTCCTATCAATTATTGTCTAGAGAAACACATCCCAGCTTACAAACATGGACAATTTTAACATTCCCAATCGAGTTATTGCATCAATCTATCATGATTTCACAAATATACCATAGGGGCCTTACCCTAAAATATTAGGATGTTTCAATTTGTTCATCAGTTGGACTTCCCGCAGCATGTTGGGCCGGTTCGCCCGCTGCTGGTTCATCTTCAGCACCATCACCTTGCCCGAGGTTTTGTGTGTCACCTGTAATTAAAGAACATTGATAATTAAATACTGTTGGAAGCATATTCACTCTAAAACCGATCCGTAATCTTTACAAAATTGACAAAGTGTTCATATAAAATTTCGCCTCGTTTAATAATAAAAAAAATCCCTATGATTGAACAATACATTTGTTGTACAATACATTGTACAGGTTTCTCTTCTCAGAAAAGGCTATCATGCTAAGTGTCTATATATCGGCATCGTAAGCATTTCGTATTTCGGATTAATAATAATAATATAAGCGGATTTCATATTTTTATGTATAGAATGGCAGGCAGTTCATCCAATCATACCGATTGGATGGCAATTTCTATACTAATAATAACTAATCCGATCGGTACTATATGCATTGGAAGGAACAATTGCAAAAATAAAACAGTCAGCATTTAATGAGATATTTTTATAATATGGATTATGTTAACCTATTCGATTATTCACACTCGCTCTCTTAACCAAATACTTCATTAATTACAGGAATTCGATAATATATTACACTGCCATTCAAAGACAAAGACAAACACAATTTATTCAATGTAAAGAAGATTGAATTAATCTTATATAATAATTTAAATGATACAATGAATTACAATAAAATCCAAACAAAGAATAATTTAGAGAACTTTTATTCTTAATTACAAATAAATGCTACGTCAAGATTAATTGGGTTAATAACTTTGATAATAATTCAATAGTCGCTAATGTTAATAGCTCATCTTCAAACACGGAGCATTACACTAATAACTCAATCCGAACGATTTAGCAAATACTTCAAATGTATCTAGAATTTTCTTGTATATCATTTATATTACGTAATATTTTGAATTTTAAATTTGGCTTCTCGTCGTATTTGAAGCATAATTTAAATACATTTAGATAGGTTGGATGATTTAATTCTTAAAATGTACACTAGATTACATAAATTTTATTTTACTTTCAAATATTTCGTATGTGGCAATGGCAGAATAATAAAAAAGTGGTCTAAAATTTTTAGTATTGGTATAAACATGTACACGATTATAGATAGCTTCTGTCTGCAGGCTCGCTCTCGTTAAGTTCGCGGTACAAATATCAATTAAAGTTCTCTATTAACAAATATACAAATATCAATTAAAGTTCTCATATGATTGACAAACAAATTTTGATATTTTTTTTAAATAGGATAGCATGCAACCTCACAAAATCGCAAGGAACCAAATTCGTTCCATTCGATTCGCTAAATAAAAACCTAATTTCAGTCAGCCCGCCGTTCCTGGAAGCATTGTGCCCAGTTAATAGCCACCACCTGCGACGTGACCTGCCAAGGGCAGACCCTACACGACCGCAATGTTTCAATGTTTTCCGAGAATGTTATGTAATGGTGATCTTTTTGATACTACAAAATTAGAATGTGCTTATACAAGCAATTAATACTAATACGGGTGAATTTGAGATCTAATTGGAATGTGTAAAGGAGCCGACATGACACCTTCAGCGATAGTATAACATTTTAATAGGTATGATAGCTTTCTTGTTACGAGTATATTGCGTATTTGAAATTGTTTCGAAACTTAGGTACCTATATCATGTGACAATTTATTGATCACCTATTAGATGAGATGATGATGATATAGAGGCATTACACTTTTTTTCTTTCACAAATAAATTAATGTAATTCTACATTTTGATTTAAAATTAAATGTTGTTGCTTGCAAGATATAAGGTATATACAAATATTTAGCTTATTCCCTCCCATTCCGAGGTTAACCCCTTTTTATGCTAAAGTAACTGGTCTATATATAATGTGGATAATGTAGCTTTCGAATAGTGAAATAATTTTTAAAATCAGTCAAGTAGTTTTGAGCCTATTCATTACAAACAAAGTTTTCCTCTTTTTAATATTAGCGTAGATTATATTATTTTCGATAATAATACATGTTCTTATTAGACGGAACCCTTCACCGTGTATACAATTTACACGCATTCCAACGTCCAAGAAATAACCCAGAAATGTGATGCTCGTAAACATTGTTTATAGCCATCCGAATACAAGTAGGTCGTGACGTGGTCAGATTCTAGATTTCTAGAGCCGCACGAAAACGCCGCGTCTTCTATTATCTTATTTCTAGTTTACATTGTTTACAAACTGTTTGTTCGTACATCGATTCCCTTCTGAAAATACACCGATATATATTTTTATCTATTTATTTTTAAGGCGATATTACTCGTAAAGTATGTCAACCCCGTCATACTTTAAATATAGTAGCGTCATGATAGGTCGCGATTTTGAAATATTCCAAGAATTGGACAAGGCATCAAATAAGTAGTATATTATGTAATAGATAATATAGCTGAGCGGCTTTGTTCGTATTGCATAATGTTTTATAGTCTAATATATTTATAGCTTATGTCGATATGAAGATGCAGGATTTTAATAAATTCATGGTGAAAGAATTTTTGAAATCGGTCTCTTGCAAGTAGCTCTTGCAAGAAAACAACCAAAATAGGAAAATAACACAAATGTGTCCTCTTTATAACATTAGTATAGACTACCATTGATTTTTATACAAAGTTTTTGAAAATTGTATGCCCTTTGTTTAAATTAAAAAGGTCCTTATTAAGAGCAGACGAAGGACAATTGAATTTGCAGGGTTCGCGACATTAGATGAACTAAGAAAAGCTATGAAAGCTTGCAAGTTCCTGGATTTGACTTGTGAGGAAAATAATTTCTTTAAAACTCCATTAACATTGAAGAGTGTAACTACAGTTACTAAATTGTACTTGAATAATTTGTCAGTAGAAAATTTATCGGTATAAATAACTCTGCAAGCTATTGGTAGATTAAAAACAATTACTATTTTAAAAAAGCTTTTTTAAATCCTACTAATGTTATTAATAGGATGTTTGGATGTTTGTCTCAATCACGCCGGAGCTATTGGATGGATTTTGTTGAAATGTTGTATACAGATAGTGTAAGACATATAACGGCTTTTTATTCGAATTTAACGAGCTCGAAATTACTAAATACTATTAAATACTATATTTGTATCGTTCGTTTAAAAACAACACAAAATCAAGACTGCACCAGCCTGTAGTGTCACAGACAAGATCGTTCGACATCAGCATTTCACTTGCATAATCAAACTAATAGGATACAAATTTATACAGGACAGCAGTATTGGTGATAACTGACGGCAAACGAAAGGCACTGGCTAATTAAAGTGGTTTACACTATCCAATTAGTGTTTACGTATTTTCAAAATATGCTTTATTTTTATATGCTTTTGTGTATAGAAGGGTTTTGTTACGCGTTTATTTCGGGAACTACTGGTCAGATTTGAAAAATGTTTTCGTGTGATAGATCAATAATTGAAGAAGGCAACAGGTTACATAAGATTGTGCTACGGCAGCAAAGCCACGAGATAGCTAGTTTTTAATATTTTTTCAATAAGGTATTTCTTATTGAAAAAAATTCCTTATTCCAATAGAAAATATCGATTACGTCAAATTGAAGGATACACATTATTGTCCCACCCCATTATTGATTATTTGCATATTATACACTTTGTTTTATAAAACAAGTGGCTCTACTTTTCCATGCCACAATATTGGTCTATATTTAGACATTATTGGCAGTGTCGTAAAGCCTAGACATAAATAATGAGACAGGGATCTTCCATCCATTTTAGATATTTAAGCCCATTTATAAGATAAATAAAAATCTAAGTTTATACTTTTATGATGCTAAAAATACCATTACTGATCAAATTTATTATTCTTTTTTGTCACTTTATATCATTCTTTTATGATACAAATTATTAAAAATATATTTATATATTTTACCACACACACACACACTTTTTAGTACACACGGAGACGATGGACATGCACCAGCTACACACTTTTCATTTAAGTGTATATGATAAGCATACTTCGATTGCTTATCATGTCGATCTTACGAACTAATTGAAAGTATAGAGAATCCTATTAACCAATTAATTTAATTCGATAACAATCTTAAGGCTATTCTGTGAGACTTGTACTACGGGTGGTATAAAAATAAAGTCTATTTTAAGCTTAGATTGGCTAAAGCGTGTAGTCTATAAATACTACGAGAACGATTCTTTGTATGTACGAATGTAATGTGTATTAATAGAGTTGTTACCTGCTAATCCGATCGCATTGGTAATGAAATATTTACATTACGAAAAAGATATAGAACAGAGATTTTGATTGGAGAGCGATTGGCGCAGTGTATACAGCGATGGTCTATTGCGTTATTGGGTGTGGGTTCGATCCCCACGAGTAGAAAATTATGATGTGATGAACATTGTAATTTTCTACTGTATGCATATACAAAAAAGTATGTACCATTAATATTAATTATCTAGGTTCCATAGTACAAGCTTTGCTTAGTTTGGAATGGCGTTGTGTTAAATGTCCAGGAATATTTATTTATTTATATATACCTATTATATTTGAACAAATGATAACATAAGGAGGGAGGAATGCCTTAAAATTAAGCGAACGATATACCGTTGTACTTTTTTTGTATCCAATAAAAATGAATGACAAAACCAACGATCACACATCTATTTTCCCACCAGTAACCACCGAACGCGTATCATTACTATAACAAACTTTAACAGTACCTCACGCCCACGCCTTGAAGGCGCTAAATGCCTCGGCCAATAAACGATATGCAAATATATTCCTCACCTAATGTACCTTGGTTAACAGTTACCCAAACAAGCTATTAGGCTATTGCTCAAAGGTATGTCATTCATGCGAAACTTGTCAATCAATTTGTAGATACTAAACAGCGAACATGGCTTGTTACAGGAATAATTTTAATTAGAAATTCAATTAAAACGATGAAAGTTAGAATACGTGTCAAATACAAAACGGAAATCAATCAAACAAATCGAATGATAACAATTCAATTGAACAAAATAAATTAGGTTTTGTTCTTGTAATGTTCATTATATGTAACTAGCTGATCCGCGCGGCTTCGCTCCCGTAGCATAATGTTATAAATAAAGTCTATATTACTCGTGGATAATGTAGCTTTGGTAGATATGGTAAAATAATTTTAAATATCGGTCCACTAGTTTTTTAGCCTATTCATTACAACAAAACAAAGTCGCACCGGTGTAATTACCACCCCCCCGACAGAAGACCGGCGCGAAGCAGTATTGTTATAATTATCTCATTCTATTTTTTTCCCATTCTGTTTTACTCCTCTCCAAATTTCACCAACATTAATCCTCTCCTTATCCCGACCCTTTCCTTCAAGCCGTCAAGGCATTTCCTATACTTTGATACTATAGATGTTCATGAGCTGCGGTCAGTTATTTAACATCAGATGAGCCGCATGCTTGCCTGCTGTAACATAAAAAAGTGGGGCAAATCAAGTGAATTCACCGTCCAATCTAACGCTAGTAGAACTAAAGCTTTAAAAAATTTATGAGGACAAATTAAAACTCGATTCGTGTAGTATCGCTTATCAAATACCCGAAGCCTACTTGACCTGACCCAGTGCTACAGCGATACGGTATCATTCGTCTCGAGGATCCCGTAGATTTCATACGTTAAGTGCAATTAACAAGCATCGTCTAGCGAACTGAGAACACACTCGAGATAACGCTTATAATCTTAAAGACGCCACTCATTGTAAGTTATATAATGTGTTTTAATAGAATTTAGTTCTCAACATAATTTTGCACGTCTTCTGCTTACCAATTACCATACATATATTATCTTTTAAAATAATCGTTGTTATCATGTGTTTAACAAGAAATCTATTCTAGGTTTTCTAATATTAAGTGTATCTTGATGTATTTTTATGGTAAAACATTTGAATGCACAATTTTGATGCAACATGTTTATATTCGTATACTTCATTACACAATAATGTCCGAAATTGTCCTTATAATTTTAAGATCGCTTTAGTAGCATCAAAAGAGGTTATGCATTGCAAAATACAGGCCAATAACGTGATTCCGAAATCACTCGCAATCTCAATTCTGTAAAATTGCTCTGAAAAAGCCCATATTATGCAGCATGAGGCAAGCTAACTCAATAAAATCGGCTATAAAAATAAAACGATAGCGTCTGCGAGGCACGCCGGCGATAAGATAGCGATCCTGTTTACCGTAAGATCCGGTGCTTATCTCGCAGCGAATCTCTTTATCTAGCTCGATGGGGGATGCGTTGCCGATGCATGGGAGAAAAATACACATTGCTAGGTGCATTGCAGAGGTGTTGCAAAAGATAATAATCTATAGTAGCATTCGACTGATTTCATATAGCCTTTGAAGATAAATATTTAGAGAACATTGGGATTTGCTATCATGCATATCGGTAAAATAGGCTTGACTACATATGAGAAAGCATTGGTAATAAAAACTGTTATTTGAATTTTCGATAATAAATCAACATAAAAAACATTCATTACATTTTTAAAGTAATTTTACTAGTGCGAGCTTGGCCCAATTGTGCAATGCTCATTTCCTACTCTTCTTTAGCTGAAGATGCTATGCGGCAGAATTAGCCTCAAAGTAGCTTGCAAGTATGCATTATTAAACTGATATTTCATACCAAATGTAGTGTTTGCACAAGAAAATAATCACTTGGAATAAATTTAATTTCATCATATAAATCAAATCAAGGAAAATAGTTGGTAGACTGACAATGACTTTATCGTCTGAATTTCGTATAAAAGCAATTTATTTACTCTTATCATGTGATATCCTTTAGTTAACACCTCTTTCAATGACGTAGTTTCTACTGCACACCGCGATAAGACAATGTTCGCAATTTGTTAGTAATTTCATTTGCTTAAACTTGGCAAAGATACGGATAACACCAAGTTAAATATGGCTTAAAGAAAACGTTTTTTATTTTTTATATTTATATATTCTTATTAAGAGTATAAAAATGCGATAAATAGCTAACATTTTTGATCATCTAAAAACTTAGTTAGTACCAATTATTGCTTTTAGCATGTATGAGACAAAATATTGTTCGAACAAATACAAATTTCAAACGTACAAAGGCTGTCAGCCTAATTGGAATGCAACGCAAATAATATTGTAGATAGCATATCCAATTTAATAACTAGCTTATATAAGGTTAGGTGCCTCAATTTAAGCTGAGAGCGATAACCAAAATAAACTCGCATTTCGTTCACAATCCATTCCCAAAAACATCGCCACGTCCAAACTTTCACGTTTACAATATAACTGGTATTTTGCTAAATTCCAATCAGCGTAATGTTTCAGGTACAAAGATAGGAAACAATCAGTACATTGCACCTGACGCTTTGTTGTCCACGCCATTCAGCCAAAAGGCACAACAATAGCAAACGTTTTATTTAAAGAACTGTAAAAAGTGTGGAAAACTTTGGTGACGACATACAATTAATTGATATACTTTATCGTCAACAAATAAAATAATTTTAAATGGAAACTTCTGCCCTAAACATCCCTTATTGAATTCGGAAAATTAGTCTTTAATTTTGATTATTATTATTTATTTCGTTACAGCCTATATTTCATCAAATGAGTATAAAAATTATTCTGTCTGCATTTAAAATTTTAATGTTTTTACTATCATTTGTAAGCCAAAATCGTAAACTAAGTTAATGTGGGTGAATCCGTTGCATACAAGATATAAATAAGACAAAATTTATCAGTTTGTTTTCGATGCAAGAGCAATATCGGTCATCCATTCGTTGGATCCATTCCAAAAGACTAGTATGCACTCCGCTACATTCAGTAAGCTAGTTTACGACGGGCTTGGCTATACAAACATTGCCTGAGACTCTTGTTAGCGTGGCCCCGCAAATTTTTATTGTTTACGTAACATTACGAATAAGTGCATGTTTGACGTATTGAAACAATATTACAAATGACATTTTGTTAAGTAATGTTATCTATACTAATATTATAAAGCTGAAGAGTTTGTTTGTTTGTTTGAACGCGCTAATCTCAGAAACTACTGGTTCTAATTGAAAAATTATTTTTTTGTTGATTAGACCATTTATCGAGGAAGGCTTTATTAGGCTATATAACATCACGCTGCAACTATTAGGAGCGAAGAAATAATGGAAAATGTGAAAAAAAACGGGGAAAATTATAACATTATGCTACGGGAGCGAAGCCGCGCGGATCAGCTAGTGAGATAATATAGACATTATACAAGCATTTGTAGTTTTCTCTGAGTGAGGAACATCTCATTCATTCACTACCCGTTGTAAAATTGGAATACTTCACGACTACTTGATACTAGCTAAATCCATCTCCAGTGGCAAAGGAGCCATTCATTTATAAAGAAGAATAGAATAAGGAATTATACAATCAATATTTGATAAACAAATCTAATGCCTCATTAGATTTTTCAATGAAACTGGTACACAATATAGTTTAATCATTATTAATTCACAATTTAATATATAAATTACTAAATTGATGTGGAAAGTAATCACCGAGCGTTATTTTTAGCGCATAGTCGGGATGCGTCAGTGATAAGACAAAGTTCCTTATCGCTTATGCCTCATGCTTGGCCATCCGCTTATACTCATTTCACTTTTTAATAACGCTATTCATACACATAGTAGAGACATGGCAGTTAACATGGAACAAACCTGTGAACTGCATTACTTTGAGTTAATAATTATAATAGATATGGGGTGGTGTTGCTAAGAAGGTATAATTATATTCAAAGGTTTACTCCTTAAAATTGGTCGCTCTTTATTAAATTATACAATTAAACAAATATTCGCATAGGCACAAATGTGTTATAAGCATTGTAAACTGAATTTAGTGTATAATGTGTCATGTTGTATTTTTTTTTCTTTCATATAGGGATAGCTATAATCGGCAAGTAACAATCGATACTTTAAAAAATAGAGATTTCTTCGAAAATTGTAAATTAAGGTATGGGATGTAAACAATAACTTAACCATTTCATAATCTGTGGTCCTTGTAAAAGTATTGCCAATTAGCTGTTACTATTGTGTAGTAATGTTTAACTCGACTAGGTTACACATTACAAGCATATAATATTACCTCATAGACAAACTTTGGTCAGTGTTTCTCTCATGTGTCAGTAATTCGCGGTTACAATTCGTGACTTCACGTATCTCCTATTGTTTACGTTAGCAAATTAGATGTATTTATTAACTTTTGAGGCAACCTTTTCGAAAAAATATTTAATTTATTTATTTTACACTTTTGCTAGAACATGAGTAGATACATAGATGTTAACAATATTCTTAAATATACATACATGTTCTGCCAATAAAGGCGTGCAAAATTTTTATAATCACATTATACAAAATTAGATTCTATTAGATTAGACTTATTTTAACTAAAAATTATTTTAACTAAAAATGTAAATGCCCGTGTGTTCCGACAATTGAAAAAGCTCATGTATCAGTAATTCACGGTGATGATTGGCATATTTTGCTAGACATTCTGTAAATCGGTAGGTATCGTACACATCGTATTAGATCGTAAATTTCTTTGTATAGAATGTCAAACAAATGCGTCCACTGATTCGCATTTGCTATACGAGCCTATAGACGACGCGACGGGTACGATAGCAACCTGTGAAAACCTCACACTTGTTACTACATGAAATGTGTAGTTCAGCAAATTCATTATACCTACACTCTAAAAACTCCTCGAAACGAATTTAAAAAATAAATGCTTCCTTATCCTTCATACAGCTACTATCAAATATCATCTCATTGACCGAAACTACGAGTGTACTTCGCTCGTGTGTCAGTAATTCGCTGTGACAATTGTCGCTCGGTGTCGTCGTGACTCACTTCACAGATAGAAACATACGACCGTATCCATTGTTTTGTGTAACAAATTGATTTTATCGCTACACTCCTTGAAATGACCTTTCTTAAACGACACTTAAAATAACTTAGTAAATATTTAATGGAAAGAAAAATATAAGATATTTAAAAAACAGAAAAATAAAAGTAGCTTATTGAATGTCTTTCGAACTTCAAAGGCCGGCAGGGCATCTGTGATACCCCCGGTGTTTCAGGTTTTCATGGGCGGCGGTGATCACTTAACACAAAAAAAAACTTGATGAAAAGAAAAGTTATCAATTATTTATTTAATACACTTGATTTATAGCTCTAAGTGGGAGGTCTTTGTGGTAGAGCGTCATCATATCTATTATAATATATTGGATGTTGTGACTTGTGCTATCGACAGTTCGCAGGATAAGAAGCGCCGTACGCATTAATCTATAGTTGATAGTATTCAAAATACTACTTGACGATAGGCTGATGTATGAAAATCATTTACTTAATAGGCAACAGCTCAGACATTTATCAATCCTTATGAACTTCCTGTTTTAAATTCGTAGAAATAAATAATATTTCAGAGAGATTTTCAATAAATTTGTTACGTACACTAGATTCAATCTTTTTTATATTGTTTCAAAGGTCTGTAAACAGTTAATAAATGGATTATTTAATTTCATTTGAAAGCACTCGACGGACTCGTGTTCGGGCACTCGACATATCATCAAGATAAAGAGATGTATGTCAATCATTAAATCAATATTTTAGTAAGAAGATACTTTAAATCCCTAAAAATCTTTTTCTTAACAAATATTCCATATAATATATTAACGCGTTTATTCTAAAAATTATTTACTGATTATTTTTTTTAAATAGCCTTAACATTTATAATGCCATACAATATTAGAAAAAAAATCAT
The DNA here is from genome assembly GCA_001586405.1 of Phoebis sennae. Lineage (NCBI taxonomy): Eukaryota > Metazoa > Arthropoda > Insecta > Lepidoptera > Pieridae > Phoebis > Phoebis sennae. The sequence goes on from LQNK01000856.1 coordinate 176,340, forward strand.
AACCATACAGCTAAAATTTAAATTTTTTTCTGCTGTAAACACATGAGCTTACTTATTATTTATCATACTTGTAAATTATAAGAAAGGCAAGTATAAAAACCATTTCAAACAAATGCATCATTAAAACACATTTGCCATAATGTCATGGAGTCCATGCTAGCAATAGCAAATCAAGATAGACGAAAAAACAAAATTTCGATGTAATCACCAACATTAGACAAATATTGGCAACATCATTAAAACAATTGGAACTGCAAACAATCTGCAAGTCATGCAAAGGTCCGACACAATGCGATAGGTCGGCCCGGCTAACGGGCATCGGGTCGTGATCGCTGATAACGCTCTCACGGCGCGGGTCAGTACTGAGAACCTATGCGAACAATACACTTTTATTAACTAACTTTACTTATAGCACCGAGGATGATTAAAATTACCTACAGGTTTGATGTATCCATAACCATAAAACATCATTCAAATGTGATCGATTAAAACTTGAATAACCTACTAACTTTACTTATTGGTTAGCGAACTTTTTCCTGTGATTCTGTTATGATTTCTGTCCTAAGCATAAATGTTTTCTATCTATTTAATTTTCTTATAAAAATGTTCCAAATTTAGTTGGCTATACCTCTGCTGAGTTATAAATGACAACGAGAAAATAAGCAAGACGTTTATTTAAAAATTTATTCGTATAACTCTAACATCTCTAACTTGAATAAACTAATAAACTAACTCAACGAATAGCAAATTTTTTACTGAAACTCTGTTATGGTTTTGTCCTATGCATAAATAAGTGTTTTCTATCTATTTAAATTTCTTATTAAATGTTCCAAATTCAGTTGGCTATACCTTTGCTAAGTTATAAATGACAAAGAGTAAATAAGCAAGACGTTTATTTAAAAATTTATTCTAATATACAGAAACCTGCTACTGAAACGTGCCAAAATTTGCTGTAACAGGGAGCAAATTCACCTCACCGGACGGGTTTTATTAGACCAAACGCCGGCGTGTGGCAGAGCAGATTCGTCAAGTTTTTCTTAACGACCGATCCAGGCTCGCGGCGAAGATGACTCGACTCGATTGAAATAACTCCGAGATCCTTGGAACGTTGAATGAGCCCCTCGAATACTGGCAATTATTCCAATGCTGACTTGAATTTTACAAGACAAAGGACTTGGAAGACTGTCGCTGTCGTGTCTTTGTAATTTCCAGGAAACTATTTTAATACCTATTTAATTAAAGCGCCACATTTAGGATGAAGTATTATATGTAAAATTTTCGTGTTAATTCATAGTCATCCTTCTACAATTTTAATGAAAAACATTGTTGTTTTACTGAGATTAATAGAGCAATATATAATTATACAACCTACATAAAGGTAAATATAAAATGCTTACATTGTAACATTATATGCATTTGATAGACTATTAAGGTTCATCTCCATAAAATTGACCATAAAAGCATAATCCTCTAGTTGCATACAATCATAAAATGAGCCGTCAACAATATGCGGCCAGACGGCCACAGTCCCGACTACCGCAAACATCGGTTCCATTCTCAGATAAATTGCGACTGTATTTTACTCTATCTGTCATCGTGGATATTTATTCACGTCCAAAACCGTAGCGGCTCGCGAGTCACGAACATCCCGAATACAGCGTCTAGACCATTATATCACGAGGAATATTCTTCCGCTAACGTACAAAGGTGATATAAAAGCGGCGACACAGTTGGGTTATTCTCGTCCAACTAAAAATACGGGCATTCAAAATGGCGTCGCCGATGCACTTTTTATGCACATTGCTAAATATTTAAACGTTTCATCGAAACCTCCTCAGTTGATATTCGTCCGACTATCTAGATGCATTCCATCGCGTCTGCAGATAATCTCGACGGCGGGTAATATTCGTTGCGAATTGATTAAGCGTAACTACGATTCTATAGATACATTTTCTTTTGCTCGGCTTCGCTCAAGTTTTTGGGCGAATTACTTTCGACACGGAGAGAGTTGTACGTGAACATGCTTCATTTTAATTTCCTTTGTCATAGTTAAATGAGCCTTTCCTACCATATCTTTATATTGAACACATATCTAAGAATTTAAAAAATAGAATGAAAAACACATTTTTAAGAATGTTACGCCACATATTAAAATTGGAATGTTTTAAGTCATCTCTTAATCGTTTCTCGAAGGTTATTTGGGTCGTAAAACGAATTGCATTTACCGTAAATACCTAGCGTGTTGCATATAAAAAAAATCGAAGGCACTTAAGAAATTTGCTATGCTATTTGAGTGTAACCCAGAAATCTGGCATTCGGACGGAGCTGGTCGCTAAGATTTGCAGTCGGTCGTGACTGTACCATTAATTAATTTGACCAATGGAATGTTATTTCAGCAAATGCACTCAGAGAGCTAGGATTTAATTAGATCTACAAGAAACATATGGTCCGCTGCCTTCCGAGTTCCGATGCGTATCCACGTAATTGGGTTTTAAGTAGAAAGAGAAGAATGTTATGAGGATCATATATTTTATGTTATTAATACAATAATTAAAAAATCCTTATTGACAAGAATTTTCACAAACGGTACATGGAAAATTAGAATGTCATGTGAATTCGTCGTATGAAATAAATAAATGAGAAGCCTTATGAGTGCTTTAATTTACGTTACTCAGTATAATAACAAACGATAATACAAGTAGTTTTCAAAAGCAACCTCAAACTCAAAATTGAAAGTGTGTTTATAGACATAGCGCCATGGTTAAAACTATGATTGACCTTAAACTTCTTTAAGGTACAATGAAGCAGAATAAGTTTCATTACAATGCGCATTCGTACGCATTCCCCCTGTATATAAATTATTTATGCCAAGCGAGGTCTTCACTTAAGTAAGGCAATAATACTTCAGAACGATCCCGTTGCCAATTTTCCATTCTGACGGCATCTCCGCCACCTTACCGTAATAGACACGCATTCCACTTTAAAAGAGAATTCTGCGCGTACGCAAGGAATTCGTTTTGCACCGACCGACCATATTCACTTACCACGACAATATCGCTCTTATTCCATCGAAATAAAGTCTCAAATTGATTGTGCAACGGTATAACGCTGTCGCATTGCTTTGAGTTTAGTTTATTGTCAATGCAATTTGTTTACATTTAATGGATTTAATTCTATTTTCATGGCGGATTTTGTTCAATCCGGTATTAGAGTAATATTTATTCGACTTCTCTTTCTCTCTCATAACAATAAAGGTTTATATCGATTTCTCCTTTTCTCTGCGTCATATTGGAAAACCGTAGTTTATGAAGGTTTAATACGCTTATGAACATACTTTGTCTGCAAAGCCTTTCACATAATGTTTATACGCACACGCAACAAACGCTTTACGGTTTTATGAAATACTGTAATCATAAAGTATTTGATACGATTAGTTTTCATCATGCGCAATACAATGGATTATTTCAAGCGTGTTGTAAAATATTTTTAGGTAAAATTCTGTTACATTTAAGCTTTTAGACTAAATTTAAAAAATCTCTAATTTGATAGCCAGAGATTCTTTCTCTACATTTATATGTATTCTTCATTGAAATAAATTTCATATAGAACGGACTTACAGTAAAACACATTGAAAGATCAAATCCTCATAAACTCGCAATCGTCGTTAAAATTCTATATGGTACTGAAACCAAAATATCATATAATATTTAATGATGCTCAAAGCGAAATCGTCTCTTCCTTTTTATAGCCAGTAGTACACCATAAAAAGGAACATTAATCATGCTATAAAGAGGGTGGACAGCTTAGTTGCTTAATAATTTTTCACAACAGAACCGCAGGTATATATTTTATCTATTTTCCAAACCCACTTGGCTAAAGTTGAAAGTACCGTAAGTAATAATGTCAATAGTTTAATCAGACTATATAATGCCGACAGGAGGTCAATCAACATCAAAATTCTTGAAACTCTTGCAACATTCAGTGCCGTCGCAAACGAATTTACAATCAATGGAAGATGCAATTGCCGTCAGAAGCCCCGTTATAGGAATCACACGTATATCCAAGGCTAATTTCAGCGGAACGGTAACTAGACAGCAATAGAGATACCGGTAATATTAACTGTCCCGGAATTCGTACCAAGGCCGACCGTTTCGATATCGATTATAAGAAAACCAATCGGGTAATTGATTCGATTGTCTGGGTAGAGGTTAAGACCATCAACCGTATTGCTATACAAAATGGTGTATATATTGACAATATCAGAATGGACACGGAAACTACGTATGTAGTTTTAATATTGATTGGTTAATAATATAGGCTGATTGACTAAATATTAGATCCTGAAACACATAATTGTTAAATTTTAATCAATGATTGAAATTTTGAGTATTTTTTTCAGTATTTAAACCAGCATGGAATATTAAATACAAAAGGACATCTGATTAGATCCTCAGAATCAACGAAATTCAATATTTATTTTATTTGAAGACACAAAAGATCCTTTGTCCTCAAAGCTTATTAAGTCCCAAAGAGCTTGAATTGTTAAAAAGAAATTGTCTTCAGTAATCAGAATTCAGAACTTCCAAAATCGTAACTTTAAAACAATACCACGGGGAAATTAGATTTTAAATCCTTAATATTTTTAATGAACCGTCTTGTCATTGTGTTGAGACCCTACGAGTTATATCGTTGTATTTTTTGTGAGAGAATTTTCAAAATCTTTGCCTGTTATAACAATTAATCAGTGCACCGAATAGTTAGGGGGGGTTTATGCACACATAGAGGTTATATAAAAGTATTTACGAGACTATTACAATTTCGACCCCGCCGTGTATTTTCTGTACTGTTTGGATTTAATCATCTGTTTTCTCTCATATGTATTTGAATTTTTAAATAGTAATTTATTCATGAAATACTTGAGAGTTATGCGAAAACCGATAAAAATCAAGGAACCCCAATATACCTATATTTTATCTCTCCGTACTAAATATACAAGACATTACTCTCAAACAATAGCTAGGTGAATGTATTATCATAAAATTTAGTGCTAATATTGTTTTAATGCGACGCTGCATCTGGGTCACACGTCGGAGTCCAAATATTTTGAGTTTGGAGATTTCTAGAGCGTTGATAATGTTTCGTGCGATATGCGGCCCACACACGGATGCCTTTCAGTGACATAAATCTAGAATTATACCAAATTAATTAATGTTACGAGCGCAGCGCTAATTAATCAATGTTGCTAATAAATAATTTATATAAAATGAATGGATTAGTGCTGAATAGACATGTTGAAATGTGGTAGAGAAGCAATTATGTTAATCAACGATATTAATGGATATTTTAAGCTATTAAATTCAAACGTATTGTCTTCCTAATAGAAATGATGTGCACGTTATTTAAATGTCCACGTTCACATAGTTTAAATTTTAATAATGATAATTGTAGTATGTCGAGTAGAGACAACGTTATTTTACGTATATAGTACTATAAGAATTATAATTAAAAATATCGATTTCAATTTATCACAAATCGTATCAAAAGTGCCATACAATAAACCGAAAATAAATTCAAAGGGAAACAGTTAACGACAGTAAAACAAACCGGACAAAAATAAACTGCTTAGGAGATTCGGAGCGAGTTACAGGAGTGTTTATATGTAAACACATTTTTGGCAACATTAAAACTAGACGAAATATGCTCGTTTGATTTTAAGAGTAATGATTTTGGCACTTTTATTTAGGTTAATGAAGAAAGACTAGTGCGAAGAATGAGCCTGTTGACAATTACAAACCTAGATATATAATTAACTGATTGAAGACTGTTTACCTAACAACGACAACCATTATAATTTTCTTCTAAGAACGAGTATTATTCGAACCGATAAATTTATTTACCAATACAAATAAACACAATCAAAGATAATTACACATAACGATAACAAAAGGATAGTTACGCCACCCAACAATCCACATATCAGAAACTTAAATAATCAACGATTAGCCAAGAATTCGGTGACGCAATAATGACTGATCATTAAACAGCGCGGCCAACAAAGCATCATCAAACCTATTGTAAATAGTGTTTTGTTTAACAACAAACGCTGTAAACAATACCTGCGTTGATTGATTCGAGCGCGCTCTCGATTTCATCCGTTATCTCAATGAATTGAGAGGTGAATGAGTAAATTGACTTAACGTTCAATCTGAATAAGCTCAAAGGGAACCTTTGAAATGTCAATAGCACTCGGCGAGCAAAGACAAGAATTAAATGGAATCTTTTTCAAACTGCGCGCATTCGTCTAGCTGGTATTTCATTTCGCAAAACAGACTATTTCAAACTAGAGGGAGAATTAAATTAAAATTAAAGCTCATTTAGAGTCGAAGTTTCTATCGCGTTAGTTATGAAATTTAATGTTTTACTTGAAGTTTGAATCAAATAAATTTTCATTACCTTTGTTAAAATTTCATTACTATGAAAATTAAATATTTGCCTCTAGCGGTATACGCCACTTAAAAATGGAAGTATGATCCAAGCAGTAATGTCGAATAATTTTTACAGCTTTCCCTCCGCTTTGTTAGACAACCCAATTACTCAGAGTTAAAAGTCGCAGCCTCAACAAACCCCGGTTGAAAAGTCACACGAGTTCACAAAGGAGATTAACGTTGACGTCATTACATTCAGCCCGAGCTGAAAAACATGTTTGCACATGTGCAGAGGCTGGCTAGTGAAAACTATTAAGTGCATACTATTTTACTACAATGGAATAAAACTTATATTAGGGGAATCGTTACCTAAGTTTATACCAGAATTTTAAAGTTTGGTAGATTATCAACCCTGATCTTAGTAATACAGGAAGGAGATTAATTAAAAATAATCGATAAGAAAAAATACACAAAGGTCTTGAACACTCAGCTAAAACAAAACTTTTCGATCCCCAATCTAAAAGCGGCTTAGCGAAAGTTAAGAAGTTGCAAATTCCGCGATTCAGATTAAAAACAAACACCCAATTCTTGGGGGTAGAATATGCAGGAATTAGATTTTGGTTATGGTTGTGTAGTTTAAAAGACCAAAAATAATACAAAGAACATCTTTCCTCTTCCATTCTCTCATTCCTTTACGCTAGCTTAAACAAAAATTGTTCATAACCGTTTTGCCATAGCAACAGCAGAACGGATTAAAAAAGGGCCCGTTACGAAACGCGTAAAGCACTCCAAGAATGAACGTACGAGATGCCACCGGCTTACTAGTGCTATAAATAAGGAAGCCGGCAATCCGTGAGTGTGTGCAGTCACTTCTTAGTTTCAGCGTCTTAACTGCTCACGGGCGCGAGTTACGTATGTTCAAAGATTTACGACGACGTATATTGCGTTCTTTAAAAATTTACCCGAGAGGTATATTTTGTTGCGACTTCTTTTCAAAATGATACATTGACTAAGAATTTCATTCAAGGACATACTTGCGTAAAGGGGCAAAGATGAATTCAATACAATTTTATGCTTTGTGCGCTTCTTCACTTTCTGTTTAGCTGTGCTGTTTTAATTTTGTTTTAATCTATACTAAAATTATAAAGCTGAAGAGTTTGTTTGTTTAAACGCGCTAATCTCAGGAACTACTGGACCGATTCGAAAATTTGTTTTAGTGTTAGATAGCCCACTTATCGAGGAACGCTATAGGCTATATATCATCCCGTTATTCCCACGGGAGCGAAGCCCTGGGCGCAGCTAGTGTTCAATATACATGATACATAAAATCGGTGTAACTTTGAATAAAGGGCGTTAAAAACAAATTCAAATTCATTTATTTGCCCAAATGTGTGTCATAATGGTGTTTGAGTCTATACAGCATAACATAGCATAGTCTAACATTGCACCTTAATTTGATTTTGGCTACAATCAACACCATTTTGTCCGTCTTCTATTATAAACATCTACAGCCATATGACTGCTGATGTGTACTGCACATGAAGTGCATCGACACGCGTGCGTCAGCGCCGGCGCTTGTTCGCCCTTCATTAATCACTTATTAATAAGTGCTTAATGATGTGCAGTCCTTGTTCAGCTCTATTATTATTTCAGTTGTAAAATTAAACATAACTTTATTTCTATCTATTGTAGGCATTGTATGTTAGAGCATAATTCTCAATGGCGTTGAATAATTTTGTGATAAACTTACTAATATCGCAAGACGTAGAAATATCTTACCTGTAACAAAAGTAAAAATATTTAATTAAATTATGACCATTCATAAATTAGTTCTTATGAAATAAACACTTAAATATTTTCTTTAGAAACTATTAAATATTAATTTCGGATATTTCTATTGGTATTTATTATACAGTTTACTGCAGAGGGTTTCCCTGCAGTCATTTTAAGCTGAGTTGAATAGAGGCGGATGTTTACAATTTATATATAGAATTGCTTGCACCTTGCGAACAATCAACTGCAAACCAACTATTCTTGTACAAATATTATCACCACAAGGCTTACAAAACAAATCGTAATTTAGTTAACTTTGAACTTTTTTATTGTGACCTTGCAATGCTTTGGGTTATACCTGTAATTTACTTGTGTGTGATAATAAAGAAGAAGAATTGATTCTGTTGGATACTTTTCTCTATGTCGACTCTCAATGGCATTTCCTATATCTAATAACAAACAATTAACACATACAGGGCATTCAGTTCATAAATTTTATATCCTGATCCCGCACTTGATTACAACACAATGATTCAGAGAACGTTCGCTCCGAATTCAATAATTCAAACTCAAAGGGCGCCCGAGCGAGGGCTTTGTTCCCGATGTGGGGAGATTCGCGCTGATGCTAATTGAACGTAACTATATGGAGAAATCGAGGAACATATAGTTCTGCGGTTCATGCGTTAACGATACGATCGAGAGAGCTTTTTCTTTTTGGTGGACATAAGTGTCGATATTATAAGGTTCACCAAGAATGAGCCTGGTTTGATGAAATTGAGGAACATATAGAAACATATTCTGCGGTTTATGCGTTAACGTTACGATCAAGGGAGCTTTTTCTTTCTGGTAGACATTTAAAATAAGTGTCGATGCTATATGGCTCACCAAGAATGAGCCTGGTTTGGTCGAAGTGATATGGAATTCTATAAATATTCTTTGAAAATAAGGCCTCTTGTGACTGTCCTTGAAAAGTTTTCTGAAGATAAATACTGATTTTTATTTGCGCAAGAGACTGTACCTTAAATGATGTTTAAGTTTTCAGTGTACGATATAGATAGTAATCTACAAGTAAATAATGAGTCATTTAATCAACACAGATCAGAAGCACAAAGGTTATCATCAGCACCCGGAGCACTTCCATCCACATGACGATCCACTACAGATGTAGTAAAACATAATCTCGCGAGATAGACGTCGGAATTTACAATCTTGGTCGCATCGGTCGTTACCCAGATAGGGCATCGTAGGCGTTTATTGTTTACTGTGGACAGTAGACCGCGGTATCTGATGCAACTTCCCTTTGTACCCACGGCCGTGTCGTAAGAAGGGCTTTGGTACCGCCGGACACCCACTCGGTAAGAGGTGGTCTGCCGATTGGGGACTTACGCATTGTTATGAAAATGTTTTATGGAATGTAAACTAGATTTACTTTGATACTGTCAACTTTATGGACCATATGGGTTATTTATTATAATGTAATGTAGAATAAAAAGAGTTTTGTCAATTTGAGTTCTCTCAACTAACGGAATGTATGAATTTGGGTCTACCCGTTCTATTTATTAATTTATATATACCTTCTTTATTGTGTAACAAGTGACTTAAATATGTTATATAGTAGCTGTGCCCCGCGGTTTTATCCGCGTATATCTCCTGTTTCCGTGGGATTTCCAGGATAAAATCTATCCTCCTATGGCCTTTTTCAGGTTTCATACTAATATCTGTACAAAGTTTCATCCAAATCGGTTCAGTGCGTCAGAGTTACATCTTCATTTATAATATTAATAAGGATTATATACATAAACTTAAGATAATTCAGCTATTACACAAAAAGCGGCCTTATTGCTGTATAGCAATCTCTTCCAGGCATCCAGAATTTGAAAGATTAATATGTAAGACGACAACACGTTAGCGGAAAAACAAAATTCGTAGTTAAATAATTCTACTGAATTGTATATAAACGTAGCTTAGAAAATTATTGCTCTAATTAATTTGCAACAACTGTGAAAGACAGACGTAACATAATACGATTTCTAGCTCCTACGTCTAGCGGTTTAGCCGTATATCTAAAGCAGTTGCGACAATATTGAATCTTACTTTACCACGTTCGACCGCATTGGAACATTATTTACTTGAATATGCATGACAGCCGACACTGTATGTAATTAGAAAGACTGTGTCATATAAATTCATGTGAAGGAAACGTTTTTAATTCCTTCCTCCTTGCGGACGCAGTTCCGTATAGACGACGAAATATTCATAAGCGGATACAATAAAACGATTACAATCACACGTTTGACAGGTTCTTGCAGTAAATAGTTTTTAAACATCCCATTTAACATGATGTATGAATATTTGAATGAAGTCATAGAAGGAAATGAAAAAATAACAATTTATTCAGCTATAGGAAATGTTAAATTGATAATGAAGTGTTTTTTAAGATCCGAGTCGAACGTTTTTTTTTAAATATATTTATTTTCCATACATGATCAAGTAATTAATCGTGATTAGTAAATAGGTAATAAAGTTATTAAAATAGCATGTCACACTCACGATACCAACATTCTAACACGAAATAGCATTATTGTATAAATACTTCACTATTGAATTCTTAAAATATCTCTTACAGCTTTGGTTTTACGCGGGTGTCACTATCATTAGTATTTTTTCAATTAACGTTTTCCTTTTATTTTGTCATGTCTATTCTTGATTTGAATAGACAGCGGGCCGTAGGATTCCTTGCACAATCATTAATTCAGGAACTGCTATATAAAATAATAATGTATTACGTCAGGTTTACTCTGTGTTCTGACGCACCGGCTTACGTACAGAACATCGTCAATGAAATACTCGAGGAGCACATGTTAAAGGTTACCACCTAATTGTGCACAGACGGTCCTTGCATCAACGAAGCCAGTCAGCTTCCTTTGCCCAGCAGAGCGAGATTAACGCATGTAACACAAGACTTCGATGAGATCACACTGCAAAATTTGAACTTTACTGTATATATGATTAATGCAAGGTTTTCGCGGGAACCATTGGTCTAATCGTTGACATTTTGTCTTAACGAAGAAAAATTGGTCTAATTGTTGTTTAAATAATCTGAATTAAAGCGCGTTACGTAACCATCACAAAAATCTAATTTCTGTCTATTCTTTCAGTTTCCCATCAAGGACTCTGTTCCGCCTGATTGCCTAGAATATTTCAATACGATGGAATTGCCATATACCCATGTATAAAAAAGTCTATTCTTTTCCAGTCAGAGATTGAGCTTTACCTTTTTAATCTGAAACACGAATTTGCAACTTCTTAACTTCCACTAAGTCACTTTTAGATTAGACCAATTCCTCTTCGTTTCATCAAGTTGTAGGTCGTATAGGTTCCCAGTTTCCTTTGCCCAACAGAGCGAAATTAACGAGTGTAACACAAGACCGATGGCTTTGATAAGATCCTACTGCTAATTTTGTTTTTGTAATGCTTAAAAAGGACCTCACAGCGTGTAATAAGATTCTGCCGTTACAGAGGTTAATCTTGGGTTTTGTAAAAAATATATTCATAACAAAGTCTGTGTTTTAAAGAAAGTGAAAAGAAATATATTATTATACGTTTTAAGAAAAGTAGATTCTTTTTATTATTTTTGATTACAATTGGATTTCATATGAAGTGGTGATCAAAAAACATATTGACGATATATATTGATTTACAACACCTACAATAATATGAAATGCGCAGACAGATACTTTAAAAAATAAATAAGTTGAGAATTGGTTTTAATTTTAATGCTATACTACATGCGCTACAAACACAAAAGCAATTTAAGTAATATGGGTTCAAAATCACAATTCTATATAAATACAAATCGATCGATATTGAGGCGTCTATCGCCTGCCATTCAATCGTACAAGGTTACCTTGTACGCATCCACATAATTTACAATTTACATTACAGAGTGTGAACAGATAGTGAAAGGGTTCATATCCTGTCAACAATTTCCTCTTTGGCATACTCATTGCATAATAACACTAATAAGATTCTTAGTATTTAGTATGCATGAAGGTGCTTACAAGAAATAACAGAAGTAATATGATTGTATTTATCAAACTTTTTTGATTAATCACGACGTACAATCATGTATTACGTATGAACGCATATAATCGAATTGATAAGATTTAGAAATTCGTACGATAAACTTCCCGATCGAGGTTAAGAAATTAAAATTTTTCAAGGAAATAAATAAATTGAGTTGTGTGTATCTTTCTTACAAGTTCTTAGATATCCACATAATTGCTAGACCTTTTTATTTAATGATTTTATTACCATAATGCTCCTCTAGCAGTAAATTCATCAACCTTCTAGAATTCCATAGGATCTCTTCGTGATTGTACGTCTCTAACTACTAACTAATTCAACATTTATTTTGTCATAATTTTTACGAATTTTTTTTTGGTCCGCAAATAAATGATGAAAGACGATTCAAAAGAATCTATTAACATTCTTTATCCACACGTTAATAAAAGGACATCGAACTATGAGAGCTAGCTCCAACAAAGGGCGTATCACGCCTCCTATATCGGCATATCTCATACAAGCGTGTAACGCAATGATTAGGTGCGAAGGCGTCGCTGGCGCCTGCCTCCCACGCGCCCAAACTCAGGTAATATCCATTACTGAATCCAAACGGGTTTGCTGCGTAAACATAAATAACTGACCTGTTTAAAACCCGAACTTCATGTCATTTGCATAACAACCTGATGAATTTCAAGTAAAAAAGCGCGCGTGCGTGGAACACGTTATAATGCTATTTAGATAAACTATGTTATTTGAACGTAATTTTTAAACGATATAATTTTTGAAAAAATTACTATTTACATAGTTCTCTTGCTTGTTTCCAATGTAGTGTGTGATGGGCGAAAAATAATTTGCATTAAGCGATAGTTCGATTTTTGCGAGTAGGTAACGCAGGAAAAGACAGCTAAATGTTATTTATCTGTCGCGACAAAAGAAACATTCTCAATCTATTATGATAAGCAAATTCAACAAGGAAATTGATTCCAAAACTCGAATAATTAACAGTCAAAAAATTAATTATTGGCATGCGTGATAAGGAATAATTAAATCGAAACGCAAATAGCATTCCTTCCCTCGTAATATAAGAAGCCAACGTTGCTTAATTGAAATTCGGGAAAGTAATTATAATCGTCCTTGATGTGAGCAATTAGCAACTTTGTGAGAGAATAACTGGTTAGACGTCTAATTTTGCATACGGAACAAACAACATACTGATCGAATAATAAAGAAGTTTTGAGGGAGCACAATTGTATAATAAACTTCCAAAATATGATAGACTAGCTGTGCCCTGCGATTTCATTTGCATTTATCAGTTTTCCAAGTTCCCGGTTTTGATCAAAATCCATTCTTACCGGATGCCTATCATAACACCTGCATGCTAAATTTCAGCCCGATCCGTCCAGCGGTTTGGGCTGTGCGTTTATAGAGCTATATGTCAGTCAGTCAGGCACCTTTGAGTTTTATATATGTATATAGATATATATTTTGATTTTCAAAATGTAGTACACTTGTTAATAATTTCAAAATGTACTTAAAGATCTTCGATTATTTTTACTAAATGCTCTACTTATTTTCATATCGGAGGGGATTTTTTGCGAAATAAAGTCTCTGCACATAATTAAACTACTGTTCACTTAAAATTTGATACTTCCTTAGCAACATATAAATGTTATCATTTGTTTGAATAGTATCGTAATGCGATGATTTATGCCTCAATGATTGGATGGTACAATAAATTTGTAATTTCGACATCGATTAACGCAGTAGGTAGTGACCCTGAGTGTTGCTGGGTTCGATATATTCGATTTCTGTTACTAGAATGATATATGGCTGTATATGTATTTTTAGGGCGTATGAAGTACATGTCTTTCTATAATAATATGAAAATATATTGACACCTGTCTGTTGCTACAGCCATAGAATTGCTCGATCGATTTTATCTTAAATCATCATGAGAGGCATGGAAATTTAAAACAGTGTTTTTCTCTGTATTTAATTTTCTCAAATTAACTTTTATTTTATCATATCATTTTATATCTTTTTCTAGAACTTTTATACATTTTATACAAGATGGCGTTATTATCAAGACCAAATTTTTAATAGCATTTTATTATACTTATTACATATTTTATACATATTTAGAATTTCCTTCACGAAGCATTTTATAATCCGCTAATTTACAGCTCAAATCACATCCAGTGTATATCGAGTAAAACATGCTTTAATTTACGATTCTCCCGAGTTCTGTGAGTGTCAGATAATTTCTGTTAACTGTTAACTTTATGGGTCTATAGGCTGAATGGTGCGAGACTAGTAGAAATCATGTTAATATCATAAAAGGGATATACGATAGCAATAAACCGGGGGACAGGTGCTTTGGCACGTTTACTGCCGTATAGCCGATGTATTTACGAGTAATTTAAGATGAGCATTGTAGACCTAGCTTTATATAGAACTAGCTACGCTACGTGGTTTCACCCGCGTATCTAACAAGAGCAAAGGAATTTTGGGATTAAAGCAAGCCTATATGTTATTCTTGAGTTTTACCTATATGAATACCAAGTTTCATAACAATCGGTTCAGAAGTTTTTCTATGAAAGAAGAGCCTCTTCCTCTCCCATCCTGTTCTACTCTTTTGACGAAAGACTTTTAACGGACGAAATGGAAAATATAGCAGAAGAAATAGGTATTTATTTATTTTATACAAAAAGTAATATCGATGCAATTATGTCGTCATAAATTATATAAGCTATCAATAATAATAACAATAGTCCTTAACGGTGGATATTTAAACGCTTTTACGTATTTTAATTATTAAAAGTATATTGCACGCTAACTACTACCGGACTTATAGTACTCTATTTGACCGGATTTTGCTCACGAGTTCATAATACCCGTAGCATATTTTACGCGAGTAAATCCCATATTATTCTCGCTGTAATGTCTCTATAGTCTGGAGCGGTGTGCCATTAGCCAAGCCGTTTATATGGTGCACGAGAACACCTCTGTAATTACGCTGTAAATTTATTTTTAACTCCAGATTGGGTGCTCTAAGTACTCAGATAAAACTAGGTTTCTCGCTTATCCCGTATTATTGTCTCTAGTCTGGAGTGCTCCATTAACCAAGTCCGTTAACATCTAAAACACAAATCACCTATGGAATTACGCTGTTAATATAATTAGAACTGATTCCACATGATCCATAGCATATTTTATGCGTAAATCCCGTATTATTGCCTTTATGTGTTCAGTCTGGAATATGCCTTTAACCGTTAACATCTAAATACGAGATTACCTGTGTACGCAGTAAATCTCTGTTAAAACTGTGCACTATACTTATTCGAGATGTCTCTGTTATGTTTAATATATTATTAACGAGATATGTTTGTTACGGAATATCTGATTTATGCTAAAATTGATGTTTAGATATCTCATAGACGTTTATTATTTTGCAATGTTGAATCATAATGTGCGCTAAATTTCTGAAATGGAATTCGTAGTTTTCCCTTCTACGAGTAAGATTCGAAAACGGTTATGGTAGAGTAAATGTAAACTTATTAATGTAACGATCGATGATTATACGGCCATTTATCAACTATCAACCAAATTAAAGCGTTTTTTAATTCCGGACATTCCATTCCAAATCGAAACCACGTAAGACGAAAGCGCGTATAATAAAACAGGTACACGACTTGCTTCGTAACAAAAAGCAGTTTAAAAATATTTACGCTGCAACAATCGTCTTCCTTCGAAAAAACTAGCAAAGATGCAGACGTGTCGAGTCGAGATAATGGGCAGGTTGATTTATAGCTTATAAAAACCAGTAGAAAGTGCCAGGAGTCATTGGCACCTGTCCGTACAATTCGTGGCAAGGTCAGGCTATTCGATAATAGGCGGCCCACTATGAAGTAACCGTTGTTTGTTTATATTTTTTATGTAGGTGTCGTTGGATGAATACATTCCCGCACGTGTGTTTACACGTTTTCACTCACGTTTTACGCGTGTAATGTTTTTTTGTTGTTGCCAAAATGTGTTAGGGGCGATTAGATTTTTGGCAACTTTTTGCGATTTATTTTTAGCTGCATTGGACTAATATGAGCATTTTATTTTAGAACAGAATATGAAAGGTACATTTAAATAGATATACAATATATTCCTTTTATATTCTGACTAAATTTCATTTTCAATTTCAAGTGATCTATTCGCATATCAATCACAATTTTATTGCCCACATCAAAACAGCAACAATCAGATTAATTTGTCCAAAACGAATCCACGCTCGTTTTACAATCCCAACAATTGATATTGAATTAATTAGGCTCAATAAAAATGCGGATACAATTATCCGCTTTGGTCATTCTATTGCCTCAATCGATGAATGTGATAAAAACAATCAGTCAATCAATTGTGCCGAGGAAAATTGATGATATTTTCTCGATGAAATAAATTAACGAGTATTCAAGGCGATACGCAATCAGGTATAAATATAATTTACAATTGCTTCATATACATTAATATAATAGGCCTGTACACATACGAACAAATTCATTTGTAAGTAGTAAATTGAATCACATGAAGAATTTGGTAGTATAAGTTACGTCAGTAGTTTTCGTTAAACAACAATAATTTTAAAGAGTATATCATTTTAAAACAGAAAACTGATCGTCATATATTTTAATACCACCATTTCGGACTCATTAATATCTTAATTGTCGAACAGGCAACAAAAAAGACCGAACCGAGAGCGAACAAATTTCGAGTTCCGATGAAAACATATTTCTTGCGAGCACAGTACGAAAAACAGCTTGTTACGGGCTCATTAAAAAATCGCCAGTACTATAGAGTCATCGTACTTGTATTTTAGCATGCAGGTCACACCGACCGACCAGTACAATTTTTTCAGACTCCCACGGGAAAGGCGTACACGTCTCGGAAAGTGGTTATTCAATCACGATAATATTAACTGATGTGTTTATGGCATCCTTCATATAAAAGTCTGTAAAAATATCCTGAATAATGCAATCATCACGAAATAAAAGTAACTACGAAATTCAAGAATAAAGTTTGAATTATTTAAGTGAGAATATATTGACGCTGTTAGTATTTCTTTATCACAAAATCACCTATTGTTTTGTTAAAAATTTCATGACAATATTAGTTTTATTTCAAAATTTGGTGTACATTACCATAAAACCTACATAAGAAACTTTTTAAACTTGCAGAATCAAAAACATATTTATCTCCGAAGAGAAGGACATATTTATCTCCGTTTCCATTGACATAACAAAATGATTAGACGTTTATACAATTTGAAACCAATTTTTCATTCAATTATTATCAAATCGCTACCCGAGTACTTTTTCATTTACAAATAACCTTTATATGCAGCTTTAGCTAGGGCAAATGATATACATTTTTTAATTTATTTTTTATCTGTTACAAAAAAGTATATAATTGATTACATCAGGGTGAAAACATAAACTCATTCGAAAAAAAAATAATCATCATAAAAAATAATAATAGTCGGTGCCCTTATCTATTTTCAATTTAACAAGATTTTGCACCGACTTTGTTTAGATTTCAACAAAAATAAAATAAAAGTTATTTTCTACTTTATAGAGTGAGGAAGAAGTCGGTTCTATTTTTTGGCAAAAGTAATTATTAGTTAATTTTGTCAACATAAGGTACAAAGTTGGCTGATTCCAGCGGGTTGCGATTAGTTCCAGCATAGGACAAGCGGGTCGTTCGCTCCATGCGTCTTTACGCTCGTTACGATCTCATAATAGCACGTGGGTATACGTTGCAGTGTCATTTTATAGAAACTCCTCTCTATGTGATTCCTAGAAATTATTATAGATATAGTGTCATTGTGAATAGCTGCTTTCGCATGAAATAATTACTAATTCTTAGGAGGTGTGACTAGGAAATTATGGCTTTAAATATTATTGTTATAGGTACAATTTATTTATTTGTTATACAATTCAAAAACTAAACTGAGCTACAGATCCTAGCGCCCTCCCTTCATAACTGATTAACATTAAAACGGTAGAATAATGGGTACCTAATATTGATAATTTTGTTACAATATTTATGAACTCATAAGTTTGTATTACCTACTATATTGTCAATCGTTCCACAATTTACACAAAGTAAAGCTACATTACCTAAAGAAAAAGAGAATAATCGAACAACAAAAGAGGAAAGATTTTCAACCTTGGTTTAACACTCCATACATTTCCTCATGATCTCATTTCTCCAATAACAATCATTTCCTCAAGCAAAATCCGTGATTGTGTTCACACCGCACGCTCTTCAATAATGCGTGTGAAACGCTAATTGGCCAAACATCTCACCTCAAACTCGTAAAGTAGGTAATTGATCGCGTGAGAACAATAAACTGACCGACAGATGCGCATCATAAAACTAAGTCTCCACATGTCGGTGTTATACGCATCGTACGCGTCGGATTTAACGAATCGTATATTCTTTTGTAACATTAATAATTATATCTACGGAATATAATACAACATTAAGAATCATATTTACTGTGAAGGTAGATGATAAAAAGTAGTGATGGCAAATGGTATTAAAGATTGGTGTCGTTATAGAATCGGTTTAGTATTGTACGTTAGTTTTAGGCTGTTATTATGCTCGAATAGTAAACCAAAAGGTCTAAAACACTAAACCATGAGAAGGGAACAGTTTTATTTAGTGTCTAAAATAGCATCTCTGGACGTTGTAAAAGGAGTATTGGTAATACTTTGTATAAAAAATCATACAAGTGCGTTCACTGATCATTCGGATCGCAGTTTCTATACATACTATTAATGCAATACGAACGATACAGATCTATGGACGCTTATCATAAGTAGTTCTCGTTTCGGTGTAGAACATTTCCTATTACTGGTGAGTGTTAGTACAGTTTAACTTTACCACAAGCTTTAATTGTAAGTTTAGTAGAAGTTATCGAGAGTATCTCTTTTAAACTAAGAAACTAACACGATTTCAATTTGATCACTGATTCAATTTGAGTGATTTATTTTATGTTCATCTTAAATGGACTTGCTTGTATCATAGACCACTTCGTGGTGGATAGTGGGATAGTTTACTTCTTTACCACAAAGTTTTATGCCTTATAGTTAACTGATACAGCCTTAGGGCGAAATCTGCAGAAGTTATTGACCGTTTTTCTTATAGACTGCAACGATATGGAAAAGCGAAAGCGTAGTGAATTTGATGTATTAAACTATTTTCTAATGCCGGCTCGTGAGATCAGTGAAGATATTTTTTTAAATATTTAAATAAAATAATAGCACTAATATTAAAAGTCAACGACGCTTTCACCCTCAATAACATTGAAACAGAATTGTATAGAATGAAATAGGAAATTCTCTGGTTATATTTTCGAATCACAAACACATCCGTCAACATCACTCCATCTCTCGATAAGATAAATGTTGATAAGCAAAGAAAGTGATAACTATTTCGAGATGTCACAAAGCTTTTGAGATATCGCAATTTCTCCGTGGAAAATCCAGTGATACATAACAATATATAAAGAAGAAGTGCAGCGGTCAAATTATTTTATTCTCTTTTGTACATTTAATGTTTTCGATCTAATATTTTTGGGATAATAAAGAATTATTATTTTTTTATATTTGGCTGTAGCTTATAGTTTAGACATTTTGAGGCTATGTTTGAATTGCTTATGTACGTTATTTCAGGTATAAAAGTGATTATAAATTTAAATGCAACACCCATAACCGGTATTCTTAATTAATAAGTTTTATATAACGAACACTAGTATAGTAAACAGTTTTGATTTTTATGAATTAAACAGAGCGATAACTCACATCTGCCTACCACTCAATCAAACACTTACAATGTTAAGAAACAGCGAATGTAACGCGCGTGAAATGAAAAAGAAAAGTTGTTACGAAAGTGTAAGTACTAAAGTTTATGGCTATATGAAAATCAATGTGAGAAGTCTCGAACTCACTTTACGAGCGATATTAACTATCCGAGCTATAATTTCAATAGGTGCGTACTTTCACGCATTGCGCAAGAAAGATCTCTACTATTTTTATTTAAGTATAGATATTATTAGGCTTTCTTGGCTATGAAATTATGCGCATCCTATATTTAGAAGCGATATGATAGATACTGTTGTTTTTATTACGTAAAGATTAGATATGATAACGTATTATTGAATAAAAATCTTGTCCTTTCCTCTTTTATAACTACATAAGAAATTTTTAAGTTACATAAGGAAATATCCGAAGCATTAGGGCTTCTATCGACCTTGCTCAAACGGAAAAAGATCTCATTTTGCGACTCAAAAGTCCATGAAAACGATACCAGAAGTCACCGATGGTAACACGTAAAACGTTTTAAGGACGATATTTGGCGCTGTGGGTCTTCCTTAACCGAATTTAGTTTGCATACAAACGTTGACCGTGGGCAGGCGAGGCCTTGCACCTTAACGATTATCGCTGAACTGTGTACGGAAGAGACGTGATAAAATACGAAACATATAAATCAATGAGGATGAATCTTTGCTTTCTTTGGCTGAGGCAAGGTTGTGCAACTTTGATTAAAATATTTTTTAAAAGATTTTAAACGCGGTTTGTTATACATTGTTATTATTTAACCAGTCGTGGAAAAAATCTATTTTCACGAACGAGGATTTGCTTTGACCAACCTCAAATCCTACCCATTTTCGTGGAAATAAGTGGAGGTAGCTCACAATTTTTGAAAGACTCATGAGGGCGACTGACAACTGTCATCTCAGTCGCCTGCACCTGTGACCACGCTCGCTGTAAAGCGTTCGAAACGTCGGGTTAAATAATACCTAATAATGTATCATTTTTATTCAACATTGAAAGTACCCGCGTAAAACATACCCAAAAAAAACTTTGAGCAACTTTGTTTGTAGTGTGCGGGTATGTTGACTATTATCGTTTTTTAGAATGCGTTTTTCTCGAATGACTTTCGTAATACAATGTTGGCGATATTATTATGGTAAAAGAGCACCTGCGCCCGCTGTGCGTTAAATTAACTGTCATATAAAAATTCCATACAAGATGTAGGCTTTATTTATGTTTAATAGGATTATGCTTCGCACTATTTTAATAAGGGTAATAGAAGTTTATTAAATTAGCCGAAAACACGTGTAGTATAAAATACGTTAGCTAAATCTTAAATGACTAATCAGCTTAACCTATAGCCAATATAAAGCACGTGTCGTTATGCGAGGATTATCGACCAATGTGTGATAAAATAATTTATTACTTGTAGAACACACTAAATTCTAATACACTTTTGTAAATTGAAGAAAATATAATTTTCTATGAAATTGAATAATTTATTTTTATTATAAATTTCGATATATGTTTTTTATTTCTACCGATATATAGGCGATCGTTAAACTTGATTTAGCATTTTGTTTTGTAAGTTTAACTATTACTATTTACTAGCTAGGTATGTGTTGTCTACCTACCCAAAAATAGCAACAAAGAAACAAAAACGAACACATATATCATATTTACTTTAATTTTAATGCTAAATATATCGTTTAATATTTAATAAATTCACACATTTCATTCAATAGGACACGTACAAATTACGCAGCTAGATCAATTTGGTCTCGACTAGTTCTTCTAGGTCACCCGCCGACGTAAGCCCTAAGCTCATTACGATTACCCAGTATACGCCGGGACATGTTCGGTTTTTCTAATACCGAATGATTAACAGGTTAACGCGTGATAGACCGATGTTGGTACGATTGTCTTAATTAAATAACATTTCTGAAACATGTTTTTGTCTGGATACGTAAGATTCAATAAAACTCGTCGAAGCACTTGAAATGCGAAATGATTAAATATATTTTATTACAAAGAAAATGTGTTATTAGATAGTGCGTACAATAAGCACATTCCGAATGTTTTAATATCACACTAATAAAATAATAAAACGATAACAATTTCGTTCGTATATTTATTTGATTTGATATATTCGGTTTGGAATATTAATACGGTATTATAAACTAGTTACATTCCCTTGCCCCTAACAAAATACAAAGCAAAGAACTTTGATGATTTAAAAGGCAGAGACATAAAAGCGAGTCTGGCATTAAACCCGAAACGGTCGACATGCGACGCTGTCAAACAAAAGTCCAAAGAATACGCCGCGATACAAATAGATACATTAATCAATCAACATCGCTGAATACCTTGAAATATATGTTTTCTAAGAGGTCAATACAGATCATTACGAGTCAGCCACGGGCTATGGGAACGTCAATGATTCCGATACAGAAGGCGGAGTCGACATTAGTATAAATCTAGCCTGATAAGATTTGAGGCCACCTTGATCGTTAGATTACTAACATTACAGAGCATTTCGTATTTTAATTTTTATTGGAGGAGATATAGATAAACACGATATCGAATGAAACACTGAATATTTTTAGCATTAAAATTAACGATCTTACATTTCTGCAATTATGTTGGAATACATGCCCGAAGGTTATCTTGAGAAACACATATCTCACAATAAATCCATTTATTCTGGTCATGACTAAACGGGCATGTTACATTACAAACGTTCAGAAGGAAACACTGCGATGTACATTAGGAAACGAGTCCCACGGCGCAATGTATCTTCAAGGCGATATAAATAATGTAATATCTGACTTAAACCATTGTTTCGTTCGAGACTCTCATCATTAATTCGATGGTAACAACTATCGTAAATTATATGCATGTCACTTCGCTTGTCAGATTTTGGTGAGCAATCGTTTAAGACACGATTAGAGTTGTATGAGAGGAAATATACATACGTATGTACGATACAGTCATAACAGTCAGCAATGATGAAGCATTTTCGGTGCGACAAATTATATTTATTAATGTATTAAATGCAAGAACTTTAATACTTCTGATGTTAGCAGCTGGTCCGAAACCTTATGAAAGACTCCTTAGTTATACTCAACCAATAAAAAAACTATTCAAGAAAAGCACGAGAATATTGTGATCCAAAGTAGAAACTAATTAAAGACTCAAGGATCTATTAGTATATTAGAAGTAAGTTTTAGTGCTTATAATTTCCTCTCACCTAGACATGATCTCTCATGGTATTCATGTTTATTGTAGAGTAACGGTAACTTCTGCATGGTCCGGATAATTGCCTGCCTTAGTCTCGACCTCCCGGATTGATGCTAGCTTTAATTGTCCATGATCACGGACACACCATTCAAATGAAAGTGGGAATCGAATAGTATTTACTTCATAAGGAACTGAATTTACACAATTGGTAAATGTAGCTTGGGTTATTTCCTACACAGTAATGGAGTAAAATAGAACTTTTCTTTTGATTACATTATAGAGATATAGAATTTTAATTATACTGTGTTAATACTTATTTTTTACCCACTTTTATTTTACCCTATTTGTATTTAACTAAAAGTGTCTTCTGAAAATTTCATGCGGTATTTAACAGTGGTCGTGTTCAGATTATGTTATTTTTTATATAATAACTATGATAAGAGACCGTCTATATCTTCTTATCAACTGTGACTCAGTTTCCTATATTGGACATACCAAATGAACTGTAGAAAATAAAATCGAAAACAATAGCAAATCGAAGATTGTCAGAGTCAATTAATTTCGTAGGAGCGGTAGTTTGCTAAAAACCAATATCCGGTTATGTTCATAGGATCTCTAATATTTTACTGCCTATAATTATTACCGGTATTATGTAAACGTTGTTAAATCAACCGAATATAATTCGACAATGGATAATTATCAGAAAATTCGACAATAATAGTCGCCGTATAATTTTTGTAATAAAACATACAATGTATTTAATGTTTAGAGTCGAAGTTCAATTCAATTTTATATAGGCTACAGAGAATTTAAATATATATTTATGACTACTACACTAAACTTTATAATTTAGTCTCAGTATTTATATTAGCAAAAGTGTATTAATAGAGTTTTATTCTAGAACCAGGACACTCTTCTTAATAAATATATTTATTAGATCACTTCGCTTCACAAATACATAAGATGATCTATTTAAATCTTATAAACATAAAGAATTTAAATAACAAGTCTGAATAGTTGTATAATATTAAAGTTTCCGACCGATGTCTGGCTCGACTCACAGACGAAGTAAACATTACACGAACACTTTGTAAAAACAACATTTCACTGGAATCTACGTAACACTCCATTTACCTTTTATAAGCTTTTTACGTCACAACGAAAGTAGTCGCCAACTAAAGCATTTTCTGGTACTTTTCGCAACTTTTGGCGGAAATGCAACGTAATGAGCAATATAACTTGATATTTAATAATACTAAATGGGACGTTTTATGTGCGAATTTTTAAAATAAAGATTATTGCTCGGGTCAGCGACGTTATGCAATATAACTGTTGCATAAATTATGTAAATATTATACAGAGCAGAGCCTTAGCAGTTGTATTAATTTATTATTTTAATTAAAGAATTATAACAATTTTACCTTTATTCCTTGTTGATTCACCTGCCCCTATTAAGTGGTATTTAATTTATGTCAAAATCATTTTCAGACCACTTTTCGGTTCACGGACCATGGTAAAAAAACAGTTCTTTAGATGATCACTTTTGTCTCCCGACATATCAAATTACATGCTTATGAAGGCTCAAACCCCCGGCCACTCAAACCGAAAACGTCATAAATTGGTCTGTAATAAATTGAATCAACTTTCTGCCCACTTTGATAACGTACACACACACACAACACGTAACAATAAATATATTCGTACGAGGAAAAAATACCAAATTGATACTCAAAAACGTAGCCGAAATGAAATTCAAAACATCTCAAGCGAATCGCGACGTAAAATCTTACACAAGTACTTCTTACAACGAAAGCATTAAGTGGCATTCGTCTGCTTTTTATTACTTACTCGAAATTTCAACAAAAACTCCTAAGGAAATTTCATGCGGATACGGCGTACATAATAAGATAATTTGCCATTCTTCACTGAAAGCATTTTTTCAAGAATATCAATTACTTTTAACTTGTCACTGAAATGTATTTACGCATGCATTAAATAAATATACAAGTAATATAGTTGTATTATATATTTCCTATGGAGATAAGGGGATATATAGAACTTTCGATAAAACGAACACTCCAAAGTGTAAAAATGTTCCATTTTCATACTTCTCCTATGTCCTAGGTTGCCTGGGAGAAATCGCTCATGAGCGATGTGGCCGCCTGTTTATACAAATTTGTCTAATTCCATGTGCTGTTTTATGCGTTAATTATCTGTGTTATTTGTAAAATAGATGTGAAAATACAACTTTAAATCAGGCATGAATAACGACAAACATATTTTTAATTTGTCGTTTCTCTTATTGATGTCTTTGAAAGCTAAAATAGCATCTTTCACGTTCAACAACCCGACGAATTCATTAAAATAAATGACAATGATAGAATGCCGTTCACTTTTATATTCAAAATGATTTAATCATATGCTTACTTAAATTTTGTATGGTTACATGTACATTTTATTAAAAATCGCTTCTTATAAATATAATGTTCGTCAACGTTACAAAATATATTTAGAACATACAACCACGTTCTTAAATTATTTAAAAAGTACGAAATCAATGATATGACGACAATAAATTTTTAAAATCCACTATCCTATTTCCACTCAAGTTTTTGGCGTTGCTTCTACCGGGAAGATATAGATCGCAAATAGGCACATAAACATGATATGTATGATATAAAAAAGTCCGTATGGGTATATGCCAATAATTGTTCAAGTACTACTAAAGGTAACGTCCTGAGGTTGTTCTTATTTATATTTATCGTAAAATAGTTGGACTTGCTCAGCTAACATCTGGTTTGGCCCATTCTTCATAAAATTTAAATTCTCAATAACACCTTCAACACTATTTATTATTAAAAACACTTATAATATTATGCACCTTCGTTTGGTAACGATCAAACGGTGTCGCGACAGATGGGCCGAGCTCAGCCAAACGTAAAACGTGTCATATGCGGTTATAGACTTAGCGGTATGCAGTTTTAAATACATAGAGCGGCACCTTTTGATTATCTTGAAATATATTCACACTTTAAATTGTTTGAAGTAGATAATACGCTCAAGTATTTTCGATTTACTCGAAGTATTCCAACGTTATTAGTCTTCCCGAAGTTTTAATGTTCCAATTTATCGATTTAAGGTGAGCCTTTGAGTGGGATTTTTCCTTAATGCGTTTTCTAACCGACTTTTCAAAGTTTTCATATATATAGTTTTAATTTAGAATACCTATAACTTATACTTGAAATTTCGCGACATAATTCCACAAAAAGATGAACAAAATAATAAACAATTTTCTACTAGTACTTATACCGGTAAATTTCTCATAGCACAAGCATTGCGCGTAGGCTGTGCACTGCTACGTTGGAGGCCATGCGTAGTCTATATATGATCATAATAGTCACATACACGAGAAAATTCTTCCAACCATTCTAATATACAAGTTTAAAGCTATCTCTTTTCTTTTCTTAGGGAAGGACAAGGAAAGAACTTTTTCTTCAATGTCGGAATTATCTCGACTAAATCAGCCTTTATTATAAACGTCAATATCCAATACCGTAAGTCGTAACTAACCACACTCACCTAATCTTATTAGACGTTGTAACCGATATTATTGCAACTGGGTGAATGAGATCTTTTCTATGCATTAATTTAACTTCTATAAGAAAGGAAATAATGTCGTGTACGAAGATTTTATTACTCACTTACGTAGACATTAATAAAACAACTACTACTAAGATGTAGATAAATTTGTGTATAAGTAAAGAACGAATAAGCAACAACAATATTTGACTATGTTTACGACATTTACCATTAACAAAAGATGGCTGTTTAGGAAGGCTACTGTTTAGAAGCAACTTTATAACTTTATAACTGCAATAATTAACATACAATCTTTTTACAAACAACTATATTAAAAGTATACTACATTATCTGCCCAAGAACGCTATTAATACATAAATGCAGCGCTCTCATTAAACAAACAAAACAAATCTCCTTCAACACTACAACATAACATTGACTATCTGACATTGACAAAGGTACCCGCATCACAATCGCGATATTTTTGTTCTTATCGAGAGATGTCAGCTGTAAAGAAACAAACGTTTGTGTCAATGTGTGTTTGGTTGTTAATTTTATTTGCGCTGCGATAACATTCCTCGCTGTGATAGCGCTGTTATTGCGCAGAATGGATTCATTGTTTAATGTACACGTAGAAATTTATAGGATAGCAGTTAGGTTCTTTGAAGAGCAATGTATGTTAACATTACTAACTGATATATGATATGGCATATAAATTAAGAGTACAAAAATAATGTAAACCATTTTGTTTTGGGTTTCCCCGGCTTACGTCTCCCTGTCCACGGTTTCCATTCTGCCTCTTTTAGCGCCCAACTACCAACATTTGTTCGGCACATATGCCCTGCCCACCATAATTTCAGCCTGGTTATCTCAAGTACAATATCAGTTTCTTTAGTACGTTCCTTGATAGTTTTGTTTGGTCCTATCTATTGATCTACTAAGACAGTTTTACTATTTTGTGCTACTTTGGCTTAAAACTGAATAAAATAATAATTTAATATCATTCAATCTCTAATCCAAACGCTAAATTTAAGCGTAGAAAATTAAAACCACGTTAAAACAGCGACAAGTGAGATTCAATCTAGGTCGAAAGGCAGATACAAGATGCCATAAAAGAGCCGCATAAGCCTTCACAAGGTCACCAGACTTAATTAAGGAGCGCCAGTTGTTTTCCAGCCTTTAAAACACTACATAATGCTGTGACCCACTTGGTTTGTTTTGGTCTACACTAACGAATAAATAACGCTCTACAATGTACATGTTTTCACGGAGCTTCTATTTGTTCAGTGTTCCTGAAAGTGTCAACTATTTTCAATGTAGGTCGTTCTCTTCACAGTAGATGCCACAAAGGAGAAAAATGTGCCTACATTTATTTTTATTAACATTAATTTATTCAACATTTGGAATTGCATGTTAATTGCGCGGAAGAACCTTTTAAAATAAGTATATCAAATGATATATGATTTAATTAGTTATATTTCCGTGTTTAAGTTTATTTTATGATCATTATTTTCTTAAAGCACATCTGAAGGAGATAATGATAAATGAAATCATCAAAACATACCATTTGACATTGAGATAAGACGTGTAAAAGTAATGTTATGTCCACATCTAATATGATGAACGTGAAACGTACTAAACGTGTACTTAGAAATAATGTTCAAATTGTTTAATCGTACTTCAATAAATGACTTAAAACATACTTCTATAAAACGTTTTTTATTAGAAAGGGTAAAAAAACGATCAAATTAATGGTAAGTGACGTGGAAAAATGTTCTCTAAGTATTGGATGTCTAAGTACTTTTAAGGTACAGTTAGGCTGTATTTGCCCTTTTACACAACGTCTTCATTTGTATGTCCGAAGGGACAGTTAAACTTGCAGAAAAAGCAAATAGGTATGACATATAACGGCGCAAGCGCATGTAAACATTCCGTCGATAATTTTATTTACCGGCTAACGCTAATTCACGATCAGCTGTACGTACCTGAAAAGAACAAAAAACATCATTAATAAAAGCGTACATTTGGATAATTAGAAAAAAAGAAAAATTAAAAATACACGAGCCGCTTTTTCAACTTTCTTTGATGTGGGAGCATTAGTCCATTATAGAATGAATTCGCTAATGGTTCTTGAAAAGTTTTACGATTCCCCGTGGGGAGTTAAGTTAATGTATTTTAAAATATATGACTTGTAGTTACTAAGGTTTTCATGCTGATCGAAAACGTACTTAACTATTAATCAAAAGCATAGCTTAAAAACGATTTCAAGGCGCCTTTGCATCATCTAGTTTTATCTTGATAAGCGAAAATATAGTAGAGGTTCCAAAAAATAAGACATTTATTTTAACTAATTAATGAACTTACACGCTCGCTAATCGAACGTTGTGTAAACCGTGAAAACATGATACAGATAAGGCTTCGATGTTTAAACCTATTCACCACAAATTGGTGTTAAGTCGAGCGGATTAGGCTATTCATTAAACCCGGCAGACGGACTCAAACACCTGCCGCACATACGTCACGGTTGGCTGCGAGGGGTTCGGACAAGCAGGCGGCCTATTTACCCGTCTTATGTGCAGGACCCTCCTTCGAGTGCACTCAGAGGTCATGGTTGAAATTCGTCTACGGTTGCAGGTAAAGGTTTGGTATGAAAACATGTGTTTTTAAATGCATGTTCGAAAGCATTCGTTTTATTCACTTTTAAACATTTTTTCATTAAATGCGAAGCAAACGCGAGCAAATGAATCGACTCAACGATTCAAATTTTATAAATGGTGTATTATATTTTAAACAAAAATAAAAATATTATGTATATATATCTTTTTTTAAAGCTTATTTCATAAGCTTTAGAATGATATCATAATATCAAAAATCTGTGTATTAATTTTGAATTTAATTGAACTCGAATCAAAAAGTAACAAAAATTGAATTAGTGAAAAAAAACAAAGGACAATGAAAATTAAATGAAAACAAAATGTTACGAAAAAATTATTAAATCACTATTTAGTGTTGCCACCCCTGGCCTTAATAACAGCTCTAAGACGTTTCCTCATCGACCCTTAAACCTTACAACCCCGATAACCCTTACAACCAGATCTTGAAGGAGAGCTTCCCACTCCTCTTCGAGCGCTGTTTTTAGCTCTATAATGCCTCCAGGTGCTGGATTTTTAGTCTGGACTCTGCGTTTCAACTCGTCTCATACGTGTTCAATACGATTGAGATCCGGGCTGAGCGGCGGCCAGTCCATTCTCTCAATACCAACTCCGTCCAGAAACTGACGAGTGATTCGCGCTGTATGGCAACGGGCATTATCGTGCGTAAGAATGAAGTTATCTCCTATAATACCTTCATAAGGAAAGACGTGATCAAGGAGTACGTCTTCCACATATAGGTCTGCAGACAGACCTCCTCTTCGGCCTCCACCTCCACCTCCATCGGATGAAAACGAGAGATGTTTTTCCTTCCACTGAAATGCCCGCCCACATCATACACGAACCACCGCCATAGGGCACTGTTTCAGCGAAACAACATTACGAAAATCGTTCGCCTGGACGCCGGTAGACTCGTGCTCTTCTATCGTTACCATTCAGACACACTCTGCACTCGTCAGTGAACAGTACCGATCGCCATTGTTCAGCCGTCCAACCGATGTGTTCGTGAGCAAACACAAGGCGAGCTTGTCGGTGAGCTGTGGTCAATTTTGGGCCTCTGGCAGGCCGTTTTGGTGTTAGGTTACATTCTTTTAGCCGTCTTCTTTCCGTCCATTGACTTACTGCGACTCCTCGAACCTCTCTCAGCCGCTGCTGCATAGCAACACTGGTGAGATGACGATTTCTAAGACTTGTTGAGACGATAAAACGGTCATCACTCTCAGAAGTACGCTGCCGCCGACTGTTATCTGGCCTCCTACAGTAAGAATTTGTCTCTTGATACCTTCTGTATACTCTGGATACAGCAGATTGCGACAGATCGAGTTGACGAGTGACTTCTCTTTGGCTAATGCCCTGTTGTACCAAAAGGACAACTTGGGCGACTTCATCTGGACTCGTACCCATGGTGACGCTGAACTGCCAATCGTATGTTGCGTAAATTTGTTCAGGTCAACTTCTGAAAAACAACTGGAAAGCGTGCGTTGCTTACGGGGGCTTTTAAAGGGGTTTTCATATCGACACTCCTTAGTACTGCAAGGAGTAAATTTTACGCACTAACATACATACCAGGATATTTTCAAAAGTGGTGATTGGATTAAAATGATAAATGCGTTAATTTAAAGATAAAAGTATAGGCTTTAATAAAAATATACACTTTATATCCTTTTTTTTAATTATTGTAATAAAAACACGCTTTTTGCATATTTTGTATGGGTGAGTCGATTCGTCTGCTCGCGAGTGTATAAACGTCGAGGGGAAATTTCAGAGCTGCTATCAAAATATACATGTACGTATCCTATTAGATTTATTGACTAGTCAAATAGTATGATCGAACTTCACCCCGCCTTCGACTCATTTTCATGAATGTTAATAATTTCGCCAAAGAAAAGCGGCAAATAGACAGTGAAGAGTGAATGCTCAAAGATTCTTGAAACATTACGAGAGAACATTCACGTAACTAGAACAATTAGTGTTAACGAAAACAAACAAATTTACGCAATACAAGTAATAACATATATAACTGCGATTCTCTGTTCCCTTTCTAAACGCACTTGCAAAACTACAAACGAAATTACGTGTATAAGTGCATACATTGTTGGCGATATTGGGAAAAAGTATTTCTATTGTATAACTTGCTCATTATTATACAAATTGTCTTTGCAACTTTGCACTCAAGATTGCGCTTTGCGTTGAAATAACGAAGCAGCCTTTGTCGCGTACGGTCTAATTATTTCGTGACAAGAATATGTATGAAAGTACCTATAAACTTAATTCTTTTGTGTTATTATTTTGGATTGAACATAGGAATCAAGGGTATAAAAGTAATAAAATTGTTAGAACCATACTGTATTATACTGAACTATGGTCTTAAAGTGAATATATTATGATTTTGGGATTTAATATTTTACGCTGTTTTATAGACATGAATAATTCTATACGTCGTACAATATTGAGTATCTGTTCATTATAGCATCGTTACTAATTCCAAGGTTCAAATCATTTGTAAGCCTTTAAATTAACTCCCACACCAACAATTCATTATACTCTAAAATTCATTAATTTCGAATTTGGAATACATCACGAGAGCGATCATTAGCATTCAGAAACATGAAACAACCCACAAAAAACGAGTGCACCAGTGCAATAAACGATTAAGCTTATTCACAATGTGGGGAAGTGGGTCGTTTGACGCGTAGTAAATATATCTTCTAATGATATAACGCAAACGGCGAACTGAAGTACACGCTGTTTGATGGATGGAAATCGATTAGTGTGAAAAACAAAGATATGTAAGATAAGTAAGATTTTAGGACATACAGCTCCTTGAGTAAGGAGTGCAATTTTTTCTTCTGTTTAAAAATTTGGGGTGCATTTTTTAATGATTTATCTTAGTATTAATTTATGCTATTAAGTACATATTAGTTTACGTACACACGTACACGTACGTATATCGTTTAAATGGAAACCGGACGATAGTATCACCTATTGATAGACACATCACCAACGAAAGTCTTAAAATCTAACACGATGAATGTCTAGGTTTAACATCTACTACAGTTCAAACGATGAGTAGGAGTCCCGGCTGTAACGAAATTAACATACGTACAAAAACCTCATAAATAATGACAATATTGCGTGTGTCACAATAATATCTTGCGCCCACAGAGTAATTACGAGTTCCGCATTAGATTACCAAAATTTTACATCCACATTTGCATTATGCAAATGATATATAGGAGCGGCCATCTTTATATTGCCTAATAACTCATAACTAACGTAAAATGACAAATAATAGTCATATTACATGCGGACTTTACATTGTACTGGAAACGAATACTTTTATAGTTTGTGCGACAATTATTTTTTATTATTATAAGACAATGGGGCTATTGTATAATTATTTTGTTGTTTTTAGTTACATAGTTACTTTTAATGGGGCATAATAGTCGCTGTATTATTCATAATTAACCTCTCATGGTACTAAGACCCTCGCGGTGTCAACAACCTCCTGATAAATTCTACGGTATGTTATTGAAGAGACATATGAAAGCTCGTGCCGATACTGAATTGTTGTAATGTGCGTAATTACATAAATCTAACTACTAATTAACTCTACTAAACGATCCGCCAATAGAAAGCTAGCGGTCTGTATAGAGCTTTACCTACTAATGAGTCTTTAGTCAGTATTTGTAAATTGCACTATTTCTAAGGTCAATAATATAGAAAAAAATGCCGAAAGACAATGTTTAGTTTAAGTGTGAGCTTTATTCAATAGTATCATATATTACTTCATTTGTGGGATATTGATATTGTTTCTAAATATAGAATTTATTTAATTTATTTTCTAGTTTAATATACTGAGTAAATCTTTTAAACAAATATAAAAATTTAACCAGATTGAAAAATGTATGAAAGTTGATGAAAATTACATAAATGATTTTATGTAATAAGATGAAAGTAACAAAATTCTTTTAAAATTTTATATCGTCAATTTCGCGTTCGTTCATCAATTTAGCATAAAATCCGATGATAACTAACAAAAAAGACAAACGATTCGATATTAAAGTAGTCGGAAGCCACTACCGGACGACTGACGACAATCTAATTCGGAATTATGTTAACTCAAATCAAACGATCTATATCACTTTACAGCCGAAACTAATAAACGCGCAAAAATTACACATACATAAAATTCATCATCTAGTGTATAAGATACAATGATACATACTAATAAAGTTGCTCGGTTCAATATCAAAGTGGACGGAAGCCGCGACCGGACGACCGGCGACAATCTAATTTGGGATAATGTTAACCCAAATCAAACAATCAATATCAATTTACCGGCGGTTGTACGTTACCGAGTTACGGCCCTTTATGAATGAAAGATGGAATGGAATGGATAAACAAGAAAGAAAAAATAATGATGATTGATAGAATTAGTGATGAAGCTATGAGTAGTTATCAAATTGCACAGGATAATGTTAAACTACAACAAAAATTATAAAAAAATACCCGACATTGTATTGCTAGGGATACCTCCGTTTATGAATTGTACGATGAAATTGTATCTATATGCGAATAGATGAATAAACAAAATAAAATAATTCTAATTTGTGATTAACCTAAATATAATAATCAATAATAAGTCTTTGCTTACAGAAAAGATTTAAGTTTTCTTTACTTAGAATCAAGGGTGGATAAATCTATTTGCTAATATGATTAGGTAAAAAAAATAAAGTAATTATAATTGAAATTAACCGAAGTCATTGTATAATCACCAACAATTCACTGGGAATGGTTTTTGTCTCAATATGAATGATCTGAAAAGGACTAAAGGAGGATTTATGAAAAATACATTTGTCGAAAATTTTGTGAAAGTATTAGGAAATTCTGTTTAAAATGGGTCAATGTTAAATGGTTAGTAGGTAGATAATGGTTAATAATGTCTTAATAAACTCCATTTAATAAATCTCTCACTTCGTAATACATCAAAGAGAATATCTTAACCAACCAAACCGACTACTTATCATTGGCCCTTGAATCACAGCAATAAAAACGAAATAAAAATAACGTACGACCTCAAACGTCCCACGATAGTTCTAGTTCGGATAAAGAACTTAAATTGATACAGATAGTTGATAATTTACATAGCTATAAAGTATTCAGGCTATGTTTTACAACAAATTAGCGAAAAGGCCGGCATCGAGCCAACGGTTTTGCGTAAACAAAGTATTTGCGGTTCAACTCTCGCAGTTCAAACGTCCAATTTGACCTACTGGGCATGTACTATTTATAGAACGAGATTTTGTCTAGTAAATCAGCAGATAATATTGACAAATTCAAAATAATAGAAGACTAGAGGCTTATTTTTGTACTTGAGTCGCCTTACGAACATTCAACTGATTGCAGTTGGCATGAAAGCATGGCAAAGGTAACAATTGTGTTACCTTTGCCATGCTTTTTGATGTGCGTAGATATGAAAAGATTAACAATATACTGTTGGAAGCATGTTTGATCACAATCTAATACTTATGCCGCGTTTTGGAAAATGCATAGAATCTTTAAGATATTAAAATAAAAAGCAATTATTCCACACAAATATTCAAAAACAAAGACTTTTGTGTAAGGAAACTCTTGCTAAAACAGTATTTATAAAGGACTCTACTCCTGCAGTTGTCGACTCGCGAGCACTTGGTTACTGTGTAAGGTGTTCAAAACGCGGTCGGACTTCACGCCGAGCAGAAATACGTTTAAATTCTTTGTAAACTTTCCCATTTCAAGTGAAAATATTTGGATAAATTTCATATAAAATCTTTAAGACGTTGAATTTTAATTTATACATCGGCAAGTTTACTATTGAAATTAATGGTTATAAAAGTGTATTCACCTTGCTTAAAAGATTAATTTTGTTTGATTGCTTGCTACACATAATATTTAGCCATTAGTACATTCTATAGTATGCCTTCTAATTAACACTGCAGCAACTATATTATTTTCATTTTATCACCAATCGAGTGACCGGCATACTTGTTTCATAAAATGCAACCGAAAAGCCTAAATGGTAATGTATATAATAAAGGAAGGAACACGTTACCAAACGGGGCTTGTTTCATAACAAATTACATAAATTGTAGAAACTGCAGACGCGAACGTCGACTGGATTTTCGAGTGAAAAAATGTCCATATACGAAAGTAGGAAGATGAAATTGAACCTGCGAATATTTTAAACTGGTAAGTCGTAACGTGTATGATTACAATTGATATGCCATTTTTATAAACCAAAGAATATACATTCCTTTACGACAAGAGTGTTTTCGTTACGTATTACGTATACATAATCCATAAAAAGGACACCTATGAAAATCAGACCCATACTTCTTTAATTTATTTTTGTTTTTAGAATAACGCATTCACTGTCTACTATGCAAAATCGGAGATCCGTTAAATCGTAAATCTCTTGAAGTCACATGACATTTACTATTTACCAAACCAAATAAACACGATAGCACCTACAACTTTTTTGAGGAGATATTGCATTCATTAATATTCATGTTTTACATATGCGCAATAATTAAACGGATGAGCGGCTGAACCAATAGCGAAGCAGCTATCACTTCCCGCCAATATTTACGCGGTATATACCGTGTATTCGTTTGTGAACGCTTATGTCCCGTCTATCTCCATTTCCTTCTATTACGCAACTACCGGAGGGTAAGGAAATGTTGCATATACACAGCTATATTTAAAACAAATATTCTTCCCTAGTAATTTATTCGTGGCAATTGCTTTCCGTTCAGATAGTTCTCTGTTGACGACGGATTTCGCTTATTATGCAAATAAAATTCGACCCTTTTCAATTCAATTTCAGTTTTCGCCAATACTAAAACTCTTAGTGAAAATAAACTTCAAATAATAAACAAAGTTACTTCATTTTGATTTTATTCTCCTTTTGAGACAAGACTATTGAGAAGTATTTTCTTGATAAACTATAAAATATCTAATTATTATTTTTTATTGCCATTTGGCCAATAAAATAAGCTTCGACAATCAAACTCAGACCTCTCGTTGCGGTCAACGTTACAAACAAGCCGACGTTACATTATGGATTAAACCAACAACATTCTTATAAAAAGCTCAAAGAAACAGACTCTGTCTAAGAAGCCAATCCCTTCAAGACATCAACAGCTACTAGCAAGCCATTAAAACGGGTAGAATGTTTCAAAAACAAAGGTTTAAAAGCTGTTACAGGTCTAGGTGAAACGTTTTACAGTCTTAGTGCAAAGGGCATTGCATCGGTGCGTCGCTACAAAGTGTGAACCTACTCTAGGTAAAAGCAGTCTTGACTTGAGGGCTGGTTGCTTGAAAGGAATTATCTGGACGTAGGTATAGCTTCATACATTGTTATCAAGATATACACAGTGCGAAGCCTAGTTCAAAAGGATCTGACGGTGAAATTTTTTTTTAATTTTGAAACAAAAAAACAGAAAGTAACTAGTAAAATAAAGCAAGGAGGCTTTTAGGATACTTTAAGATATTAAAAGTTAAATTAAGTACGTCTTTGAGTTCAGATAGCCATGACAATGGCCATTAACATTCTAAATTGACATTAAATATTAAAACTGCCGAAGAGTCGATGTTCGTAAACTTTGCTTAGTCATGAAGTCCCTTCCCGTCTGTCCCTTTCATGTACATCAAAGGTTATATCTTCTATCACATCTCAAATATAATTGTTGTTTGTAGATTTCCACCCCACAGAATTGGAGTGAGGGCGACCGCCCTTGACGTCGGAAGTGCTAAAATTGCTGTGCCCCTTCTAATGAAAGATTTAATATTATTTGAATCAGTCGAAATTTTATAATCGTTATAATCACATAATCTTATTTATAAGATAAATATGCTGTTTATTAAATTGTTTGCTGTATCCCGTGAATTACGGAGATTAAATAACATCAAGGGGCGGTCAAATATTGTGACAGATAGCTTTTATTAAATATTCCTCATATACAGGGTTATAACTATGCATTTTCGTGGAATATAAATGTGGCTATTCTAAAGCATTTTAAGCCCTCTATCACACCTTGTAAGGAATATGTCGAGCTCTTAATAACCTTGTGTACACCAGATTTAAACGCGTTCAAGCAAAAAAAATATTATATCATAAAAATGTCTTCAAACCTAGCGTCAATTAACTTTATAGTTCGTAATGGCTTCCTCACTGCAACACAAAATATCGCAACAAACAAAGAAATTACGTCACCCACGTATAATTTAGGCGAGCATTAGATAATAACAATTAAGAAATTGCAGCAATTGGTCCTTTAAGTAAAGTAGCGCGATGCGTGCGGCGAAGCGGGACGTTACGTTCTTACATCTGGCTCGGGCTTGCGACACAAGCACTACATGCACTATGCATTACGCAGTTCTAGATATTACACCCCCTTTTTATATTTATTTTTATATGAGCATTCCTTCCATTACTGATATGATTTTTTTTCAAAAGGTAGGTAGAACTTTTGATGAACCTACTGTAAACACGACGTGGTTAGTTAAAAGTGGGTATAGAAGAAAGTGAATTTAGCTTTAATCCTTAGTATTATTGGCTTGCAGCCTTCGTTATATGCAAGCACGTGGTCAAGAAGTATTCAGTCTATTTTCAAATAAATAAAGAGAAAAACCTGTAAACATCCTCACTTTATTTTCGTAATAGTGCTATTACTTTAAATAATGTAACCTTCAACAAATGTGAAAATAATCAGTATTACATACACTCGCAAATATTCGCAAACGGTAGTAAAATCCGCAAACTGACATTTGGAGAATTCAATCTTTATTCGACTTTTATTTATTTTTTATTTTTATTGCTACCAACTGGCATTTAAAAGCGTTGCGCTTTCGTAAACTGCTCACCACGTGTGTACAAAGCGTTAAATTTATTTTTTTTATTCGTACACGTTTCGAAATTCGTGGAGGTTGCCAGTTGCCACCTAATTGCAAATCTTGCATTCTTCCAAGGTTCATAACTGACCCTACGTTTAATTTATTAAAATAATAACAATTTTTATTATCATTAAAACCTTCTTGTTATCATTTATATCGGGCGTGGGTGAATAAACATAAACATATTCCAAATTTTAGACTGCGTTATTTAAATAAAAGGTTAAAGCAATAAAACTCAATATGGAAACCCCTTTTCTCTCGCAATAAAAATGAAATTTTATCGCTTACTAACGAATTATAATAAATCATCATTATTATACGAATTTACGAGAAGCAATTCTTGGTAATACATAAACCCACTAACACCTAGCCTCTAACACCGACGTCGTTACATCCTTCCTTACCAATAACTTTCAAGCGTTAAGTCAACTCAAACAATGATTTTTGTTTGCCATCATCCAGTTTAATTGGCAATCAGCATAAAGTGGAAAGTCTTAAAGTACACAATTTACTCAGCCATACGTTACCGCTTGCACTTTCTACGTTTCCATGCTTTCTGCCATGATTTAAAATTCAGATGAGATTTGTTTGACCTTGTATTGTGTAATTCGGGAATCTCGTGGCTTGCATTGTAATATCGTGATTCACGTCATTGATACCCATTGATATGCCGGGTGACTCACGCATAAAATAATTAAAGGCGCTCGCGTGCTATGACGCCATGCTTTCGTGTCCTAACAATTAATAGCGTTTAGTAACTAAAGTTTACGTACAAAATGTACGAACGTAAAACGTGATGCACCTACCCTATACTTGAAGAATACAAATTAATGTATCTAAAACTTATGTGTATGTAGGTATAAAGGCTGATAATAATAATAATGAAAGCTTTATTTCCCTCACAAATTACATCCTTTTCAAACAATTTTTATAAGTTAATTTTATATATAAAATGATCTTATAAAAGTTATTGTTAGTAGATTAAAAGCATTATCTATGTATCTAACTTATATTATAGTATTAGTATAATTAGTAACATTTAGTATAAAGGATGAGAGTGAATAAATTAATATAAGTCAAGACTATATAATTATTTAGGGTAATATTGATTCTAGTTTTATCAAATGTAACATCTCTTATCGTACAAGCCTCTATAATCTAGATAATTCGACGGACTTTATCTGGGATTATAAAACAAATGAAAATATATATACTCTTTCCTATATTATTAAACAGCTTATCTTTAAATAAGCCTATTATTAAGTAATATTATTTATTGTTTAAATCGATGTTTATTGAGTAAACTTTACTCACCCTAATAAGATGTAAAAACGAAATCAACTGTCTACAATAGAAAATATTCTTTTAGACTGTTCTTTGTCAATTGATTGAATTTTCAAATCTCTTTATTTTTCAGTAACCGCTATTTAAAAGGAAAGTCACGTGAAGATGGTTACCAAAATCAGACGAATAAAAACGAACCACGACCGAGCGAACCATAATAAATACAATTCGGAACAACGTGCGTAACAAGATTACCTCTGAGTAGGGTTGCTACTTGCTACGTGAACATCTGAGAAGGAAGAACTCACGGTCTATAACGAAGGATTTTCCTTAAAACATTGAATTTATTACATTTTTTTAAATTACATTTCGTTGAGCTGCACTGTTATGAAAAACGTTCACAATTTTCTCAATCTTCAAAATTATGCAATTCTGTGATGAGAAATTTCTACATAGGACAGCGCATCTCTTTTTGAGACTTATAAATCCTTTGATATATCACAAGGCACTCTAAAATACAAAGAAACCCGTTTTAAATAATATAAGGCAGCCCTATTTCAGTTGTCTATAAAACCGACAAATTATGTTACGTGCCTTTACCAACAATGTTAACTTTCAAATCTCTTCAGCTCCTTTTACCTGGTCTTAAACGGTTTATGAATACGACATTTTAGTTTCTAATTTTGCATATGCAAATCTGTATAAGTTATTTAAATTTGCAAACATTAATTGTATAATTATTAAGAAATACTCGAATATCTAATAGTACTTTCGTCTAATATTTATTTACATCTACTTTATTTTTTATTTATTCGGTTCTTAAGATGTCGTTCATTCTAATTAATTAAAAATACTACACTATATAAGAGATGACTTTACCACTTCATTTTTATTAGGCAATCTTCTCTATCTTTATTATTATACAGTTTGAAATACTTTGCTAATTTTAAGCAGATAGAGCAGATTTTTTATATATGACGACAAGTTATTTACCATTCAAATGAGGAAGCGTGTTAACCGATTTTCTAGCATGTGATTTATATAGCGTTAACTTCAACAGTTACACGTTACGTAATACACGGCATGGCGCCCATAACACGATCTCGGATATTAATTACGACGCTCAAACTCGCTACATTCGGAGTACAGCACAGCAGCCGGAACTTTCGTGTAATTGACGAAAGTTACAAAGTGCGCAGTTAAAGAGAATACGCATTAACCGATACAACATGGGTTTGGAATGTCGAGCGATTTGAAGCTATACTCCTTCATTTCTCGACGCAATTTCTTTAGGTCAAACGACATACCGTCATATGAAGAAGTGTGTTTAAAAAAGGAAATAACAGGATATATTTTCTCACTAATCACACTATGTTACTTTATATGACTGTTTGTAAGGTAGTTACTCACTCTAAAATTACTGATCAGTTTTCTATAGTAACCCAGTTTATTAGGCGGCTTTTGTTAGATGTTAATTTTTCTAATAATTTATTTATTTATTGAACAGCTTTGTCTCTTTCTGCTTGAATTAATTATAGATAGTAAAAGTAAAAGGAGTTTTGTAAAAAGTAAGGCTTGTCCACGATTATTTGTAGTGATTGTGATAACGGAAGGAAAGACTATTGCGTAGATATTATATTATATTAAGTTCGATCCGATTGTAGTTTCCCGTTCAACGTGAGAACTTCCGATAGAAATATGTAAAAAATATCCCCTTTAAAAATTCACGTACGTTATGTAAAAATACAAATCCATTCATCAACTACGTCTTTATTTTTTGATCGCAACCATGCGGAAGTAGATTTTTATATAATGACAATAATTTATGTATTTATCAATCAATATATATTTTATTAATTATATAAATCCATTAGCCGAAAACACGTTAAAGTCATTAAACAAGATTTTTTTTCA
Organism: Phoebis sennae; assembly: GCA_001586405.1. Taxonomy (NCBI): domain Eukaryota; kingdom Metazoa; phylum Arthropoda; class Insecta; order Lepidoptera; family Pieridae; genus Phoebis; species Phoebis sennae. The sequence continues at coordinate 218,073 of LQNK01000856.1, forward strand.
GTATTGGATTTGGACAAAAAATATTTTATCGCCCGGACCTCGAAATATAAAGGAAGAAAACTTTGTCCACGCTTGAAAGTGGATGTCTCACTAAGTAATTACACCTTAACAATGGATGTGTCTACCGAGAGTTGTTACCAATCAATTAGATGCTTCGCAACATTAATTTATTTTTATTTTTACTTCGTTTACCTATACCTTCTTTCTTTTCCTCATTTAGCAAATCGCCCCCTAGCGGTTGCGTGGAAGAAATGGGCAATAAGCGATGAAGCTGCCAACATTTCATGACATATTAACCCCGAGCTAGACCTGGCGTTGTAATGTATAAATCAAGACCTTTCATTTTATCAAATGTGGTATCATCACACTCGGCTATATTAATATGAAAATCGCCTATTTAACCCTCCCTATCTTCGTAACTCCCCACCGATTTCACTCATCATCGATACTTTTTTTTGTTTAAACTTTTCACCTATGAAATTTAATCACGATCGGACAAACCATACTTAAGTAATTATCGGACAAAGTTTTTGATACTAACATAAAAACATACAATCCAACCGAGCCATCTCAACCATGAGGTAATAGTTCGCAAAAAGGTATGTCATAGGTAAAAGTTGTGATCTCATGGTGGTTCTTCAGCTCTCGTGTTACTCAATAAACAGTGTTCTATTTAACTATCGGACTAATTCGCTTGCTTTCCTCCTATAAAGATCGCTTTTACACGGATATACATAAGGATACGGATTCAGGTTATCCGTATTTGTTCAGAGAAACACCTGCCGATCGCAGCATTATATAATTCGGTGCACTTTCGATTGCGGCTACAGGTTTGGTCGTTACTTTTATTGCATGTTTAATGCAATTTATTTTCGTCATGAATTTTAATTTGGACGTGCGGTCTTTAACAACATTCCTATAAATTGGGATTAAAATATCTATATAACGGTATGACAATGGCGTTTGTTTGCATAGCTTCAGAAAGAATGGGCCAATTTTTGATATTGTGAATATTGGTGCGACATGGATTAGAAAAGATTTTTCAAAAACTTAATAATTTTAAATAACTTATTAGTCTGAGTGTTATTGGTGTTGAATTTAATTACAATTCTGTTTAGCCACATTGACTAGTTTGATTTAAGATGGGATTTTTTTTAGAGAAGCACGATTCGTGTACGGTAATAAGGCAAAGTTCAGGTTAATATTTATGTATTACCAATAACGTAAATCCCACACCTACATCCTCCATTACAGCAATCACATAATTATCCTCGATTGCCTTAAAGGAAGATAATTTTGCGGTTTTCACAAAGACCTGGTTTTCGAAACCATATTTATCGAGGGCGTTATAAGATTTTTTAATTATATCTAAGAATCAAGAATAATCATTCAGCTACACTATAAATAGTGCTACTTTTGTAGATTAATGATCATCAGACATTCATAACTAAATGACGCATCAATTTCTTACGAAATTAATTAAAAGTAACGACCACCACCGCAATAGAGCTATAAAAATTACGCTTATTAAGCCATCTGGAATGACGACACATTGTCTACGAAGATTCACAAACAAAAATAACTCCTATCAATTACCGGATTACGTGACACGTGAGAGTAAAAAAAAGTTACATACAGAAAGTTGTGGAGTCGCATGTGAAATGTACAGCCACTTTGTTGTGACTTCCGAAATTAAACACGCTTCGAGACTCATTGCATAGCTTTACGTAAGCGATATTCAGATTAAGTCCATTGTGATAATTGGCCGCCGGTTAATTTTGTTATGTAAGCGAGCACACTCATATGTTTACGTGAATAAATTGATATAACATCGCTCGCATTGTTTCGGAAAGGATTGTGTAAAATGTTTAACAACTTTCATTGTAGCTTAAATACTTAAGTAGGTTTGATTGATTCAGCATTTTTACATACGATTTGTTTGTATGTTTTAAAATCGATGGTTGTTGTTTTTCTTCTTTACATAACTTGAAATTATATCGCATAGAAAAGATTGCAGTGTTTTTGTTTGTGATTCATAATCTTTAACCTATATAATTTTGATTGAATGAACAAATTAATCAAACTATCATGATATTAATCTAAAAACAGAATTACGAGTCCTCTCCATATTAAGTATTTAATGGTGCTTCGTGCGAATTTCAGAACATATCAAACCTTCTGCATCATATAATACTTCTCTTTTTCATTAATTCTCGATGTAAATACTCGAGCTAGATATTTCTCCATTGTGCTATTGGTTACGTACATCTCTCGGTCGATACTTCCTCGCACGACTGCATACGTAACACCGCTTTTTAGCGAGGAAGCCATTACTTTTGTCCATCTGCTTGTATCTTCAAAGTCACGATTCCTATATGTAATAGGATGCACAACGCATCCGCTAGGGTTGGCACTTGGCGCTTTAAGGAAATCATTGCATTATTTTGTAAGACTGTTATGTCATGTTTAAAGCTAGAGGTGAATCTATGATGCCCTGCTCAAAATCAATATTTCTAATCAAAAACAAACATCAATTGAATGACATATTGGCGTAAAAAACGTTAACGTAAATTGTAACTTATAAGGTGTAGATATTGTAATAATATCACAAATAATCTGTATAGGTATATAAGAGTTAATGAATGAAGTTCTTGCGGCAGCCCTATTCCACTCTCACTATCGCAGCACTGACCTGGCCAAAGTGTAACACTTTATGCAACCGCCCTGACGCACGCATCCACGATTAGAACGAGCTTTTACGCGAATCAACGTGGGACCGAAATAGAATTGCAACGGAAACTTCTAGATTGTTTGTGGCAACGTGCGATAAACCATCACCATTCTAGGTGTTAAACACTAACTATTATTGGTGGTCGTCGAAAATCTATTATTCGGTAGTGGCTATTATAGATAATGAATTCATAAATAATGTTCGGTCATTTTTACTATTAAACTAAATAGTACCTACCTATTGTATATTTATTCAAAGGCTTATTATACGTCAAACCTGTGCACGTATGATTATGTTTGGTAGTAAAACTATAAATATAAATTCGGTACATGAATATCTAGAAACATTGTAGAAGGCTGTATCATTCATATTGAAGTGAGTCAGAATGATTTAAAAGCTATAACAATGTCGCTGTAATATAATAAAACAACTTCTCATTATCATTCATCGTTCATATGACACCACATCCAGTATAACTCGGTGAAATCGACTTAAATGTTTATCATATGCGGATATTAAAATAATACTAATAATTATCACAACATTACCATACATCATATCGAATGTGGGACATAAAATATATGACAAATCTCCATAATATGTTAATTTGTTCGAAGAGCGTAGTTTCAACTTGCGCATAGAAAATTATTTCCTTACATTTGCGAGTTATCAATCGAGAGCTGGGACCTTTTATTGGGTAGCTGTTTGAGACAAGCTTAAAACCTGTATGATGCATCTCCTACTACACCCCGTCACGGAACTGCAGATTTGGCTGGGGTGTACTGGGGCTAAATCTAAATATACCCCGAAAATTTTAGAAATATATTTTTTTTATTAATAAGATATTTGGGGCAACATGCAATTTTAAAAATGTTGTAGTTTAATGATTAAAGAATAGAAAAAAAAGCCAAACGATTTAGCCGGGATTTTAACATTGCCAGGCGCGTTCAGAAATATTTTGCAAATCATAAATAAGCATATAAAAATTAGAGATCTTAGGGTTTGTACCAGCCAGGTCAACAGTTCCATGTCAGGGTATAATAGAGGGGAGGCATCAGACAATTTTTGTGCTTGTCGTGCTTGTGAATATCAAACTCAGACATCATCGAGTCAGTCCTAATGAATTCCGACTGCGGGCGAATAATATGAGGGTTGACACTAATCACAATTGTCTTGCAATTTTTCAAATTGAGGGGTGCATTCAGCAACGCAACAAAAGCCCTCTAATTCATTCCTATTGTATTAAGATTACACGCAATTAAACGCAACATCAACTTTACTGTTTTAAAATATACATTGTTAACTGTAAAAGCTCATTTCCGGATAGTATTTAATTCAATAATTATCTTGGTTACACATGCTTTAATACACTTATCTTAATATTATATAATTACAATGACAACATATTTTAAGGTGAGCACACTAGGAAAATTACAAATTAGGATATAAATGCATCATCATAGGATTGATATTCAAAATTAGATCTGAGGCCGGCAAATTCAATAGTTATACCGCCTAGATGGAAATTGAAGTGTAATTTCATTAATATATATTGCAACGACGCATGGCGCAATTTGAACATACCTATAATTGGTACGCACATATGATTACAAGACCTAATTTTTGTTACATTATAGTGTATGTGTCTTAACAATCCCCACTCTCCGCAGTATCTAAAAGAACGTTTCACATATCTCGGTTCCCATTCAAACTTCCTACGCTCTGCTTTCAACAAAACTCTTGAAATCCCAATGCATAGAACAACATTTTATTCTGATTCCTTCACTGTAACCTCTGCAAGACTCTGGAATAGTGCACCACAAACTATCCAAGATGCTCCATCTGTCCAGACTTTTAAACATAAAATTGAAACTCATTATCTTAATCTAATAAATTAATTTTTAGACACCAATGACTCACATTCTCATAAAATTATCACTTGAAGCAATAATTGATCACCTTGCTGTATGTATGTGTATGTTTTTCTTTTGGTTTTTTATTTTATTTATTTAGTTATTATTAATATTATCTTTTTTCATATATATGTGTATATGTATATATAAAGGTTTAGAGATATATAGTATATAGTAAAGGTATTAATATATATTATTTATATATAAAATATATTATTTTTATTATTTATTTATTTATTTTTTATATACTTCATGATGTTTCCGGAGTTCTATATGTACTACCCGTGCACTTACTACACTACCAAAGGTTAACTGGTAGAAAATGCCATTTAGGCATTAAGTTCGCCTTTGTTATAAAAAAGCAATAAAGAATTTTCTATCTATCTATGTGTTGTACTGCTGGTGTGGCTAATAAATAAATTTCGACTTAGTCAAGCCGGCAAACGATCGTGATTCAGCGTGCGACCAATCCACTTGCTCACCTAACACTCCCTGCGTTGACATTGACTCCGATACCGTTGATAACGCGCCTATGACGGTGTTCTGTTGTTTATGTACTTGTTATGTTTTGTTGTCCATGTGTTTAGTGAATCATCTCTCGATATTTTTCAAGATACCTTCGAATACAGATTTTGTTATGCTTTTACAATTGTACTTAGATTATGGTGTGAAGGGTGCGGGTTAGATCACTATGACTGGCAAATAATGTGATGAAAATTATTTGTTTACTCTGGGTGCCTAATTTATCTACAGTGTACATACAAGCAAAAAAATATGTTTCATTATGTCTATCAGTTATCAAGTTTGCATAGTACATCCTTTGCTTAGTTTGGGGCGAAATGGCGAAGTGTTAAATATTCTAGAATATTTATTATTTATTATAACTTATTTCTATACCATAATAAACATTGATTCTAAACAATATCATTTAATGATCGGATTAAGAGCCAGCATATAACAAAAAATAAAAGCCTTGACGATATCAACAAGACAACAGAGATAATTTATATTTTGTATTGTTTCCTCTTCTAAGTCCCACAATTAATATTATTTATTTACTACACTATATTCATTAACAATATAGACCGGTGTCGACCACCACCTTCAGTTAGGTAAGTTCTGAAGGTGGTAATGGTGTTGTGTGGATTCTTCACTACATAGTATAAAACAAAGTCGCTTTTTCTGTCATGTGTCATGTTGTATGTCCCTATGAACGCTCAAATCTTTAAAACTACGCAACGGATTTTGATGCGGTTTTTTTTAATAGATAGAGTAACTCATGAGGAAGGTTTTTATGTATAATATCATCCATTAAATAGTGGACAAATACTGTTATTTTTGAGGTTTCTAATATGATGTCGCAAATAATTACATTTTTTCCGCTTACATTGCAAACGCAGGCTGAATCCTACGAGATTTATCAAAATAATGTACTAAGTATTGTACACGATGAAAAGGTCTACAGAAAACTCCGCGATGGTATATGTCTATCTCTTATGGATATCCCACAATAACATTTTTTTGTCATTTACTTTATACGACAAATAATGACTAATATTCGAAGCGATTTTAACCAATACAGCATTAATCCTTATCCATTTAAATACCTTAAATACATTGTTGATTTAATATAGATCTATTTGGCCTTTTACAGCATCTGATTTAAATCAATATTTTTGAAGATGTACAGATTTAAAAATTGCGGAACGTAGCGTTTACGGCGACGCGGCGCGGAAATGTTAAAAAATTGTAAAAATGTAAAAAAAAAGTAAAAATGTAAAAAAAAGTGAAAATATTGTGTATAAAAGATATTCCAAAGATAAGGAAAGGGGAATTGTTTTAAGTACTCCAAAAACGCGTGCGGGCTTACGGGCAGTAAATGAATAAATCAAATCTACTGGATTGATTTTATCATTTTTTCAGTGAGTTACATATTTTAAACCCGGCCCGAGCGGGCCGCTATGTTTTTTTATAAACAACGTTCACAGTTTTTCTGTAGCGTATTTAGTATATCAGCATTGCACCCGTGCGAAGCCGGGGCGGGTCGCTAGTTTATAAATAAATTAAGACAACACAGCTATAACAAAACGGACATGTGACATCGGAGGACATTGCAGTCATGTTTATGGAGGTTGTGACTGTACCCTGATATATCGTTTTATGATGGGACAATAAAATAAGGCGATTCCAAAAGTGCTTGTAAAAGTACACACACTTTTGTGTTTATGAATAATAAAAAACAATTTTTCGCAAATCAAATTCCATTTCAATATTTAGGAATGAATTAAATTCTTAGTACGCAAGTTCTATAAGTTTTATCCATTGTGCTATCAAAATAATCAACAAATTCAAAATTAAATTTATAACGAAATGGGAGACAGGTTTGCGTTTATTCCTTCAGGAAGAGTATAATTACATTTTCTGTCAAGGTGTTAGTATCCTCGACGTAATAAAAATGCAATCAATGCTTTTATTACATTTAGAGATAAAGCTCAAAACGCTTCAGGTGTGATTCTGAAACTAATAACAAACGTCGTAATGAAAATTCATTTTGCAGTATATCATGTACGGCTATATAAATATTTTGCTATTGATAAACCTCCCCATTTAATTTTTGTAATACACACATAATTTACCTATCTACGTCTTAGTTATCTTAACAAGACCTTGATAGCCAACAATCTAGAACAATATTATAGTAATGCTATTGTCTCTTGTCGTACGAGTTAATTGCTGTTTACGTCTTAAACGCCTTTACGGCTATTGTTTGCAGTAATTGCCTGCACTCGACCGAGGCACATTATATTAATATTTCTGTTAGATATCCTTATTAGGGAAAAGGTAAATGCTTTAAAATATAAATACTGTTGTTTACAGTTTATTATAAAGGAAGGAGAGAAGGAACTGCCAATAAAGGATTTACTGTAGAACATTAAGATGCCAGTATGACCATGTGTCTCAAAACTAAAGGTATGGTTTAGTAAACATTTAAAAACAGTTGTTTGTGTTTATTATTTGTTATAAAAAATAATATATCACTGTTATTAATTATATATACACACACATATATTTGATATTCTACTTAAATAGTTAAGTGGAAACACTAAATACGATCAACGCCTATTCCTTAATTGAAATCGTAGACACGAAATCTTATTAGTGTAGAACTAATTAATGTTTCTATGTATCGCCCTACATACAGTATACACATTAGAAAATCTGTTTAAATAAGTATACAACATACATCTAAACATTACGAAGGTAGAAAAATGATTTGGGACTAAATGCTTTTGATATATCGCCCTACAAACAGTATACACATCAGAGTATCTGTTTAAATAAGTATACAACATACATATAAACATTACGAAGGTTCAAAAATTATTTGTGACCAAATGCCTTTGATATAACCTGTACCAAACCACACTCCTAACACCCGTTAATACGTACGAAATACTTTTACTAGCGTCTTTGATCGCGGGTCGTTGAACCGCCGCCACGAGGGGAGATGAATGGGGACCGTACAAGAACAGCGCAACATTGATTCAGATGTCATACACCGGTGATTGTTATTAGACGCTAATGAGATGTGGAAGCAATGGCTAGTGTAAAACCGGATGTTAGTACACTCATCTGAGGGGCTATACAATCCTTGGCGGAGAGATTCATTCTTTCAGATGCTATTCCATACAATCCTTGGCGGAGAGATTCATTCTTTCAGATGCTATTTGGTATTGATGTGGACCGTTTGAATGACGTTGACTGAAAATTATATGGAGTTGTTAATACATTTATAATCCCTTTTAATTTGTGAAGTAAAATAGTAAAGTAAAATGACGCTTTCATTTCTAAAATAGTTGACGTTGAAATTAGACCAAAGAAAGATTTTGAGAGAAAATTATACGCATACCTAATTAAGCTCATTATAAATTCAGACAAAAATAAATCTCATTTCTGACTGACATGGATAAACACATAGAAACACAACTGTCTTTAATAATAACAATGAGGTTTACTGTACATATGAATGACTTCTTTAAATGCAAATTTTGCGGGTATTATTATATATTGAATAGTTAGACGAATAGAAGAACATCTTAACATTGATTTAGATCATATGCCACACAATGGTTTGATTGTCATTTAATTGACACTAATGATATGCGGAACTACGGGTTTATCGGTAAAATTTAGCCGGACATAAAGATTGTCGTTAGACATTGATTTCTGAATGAATTATTCATTCATGTTTTAATTTAATTCAATGCAAAAGAATAATAAATATGTATAATATGCAGTCGGCATGCAGTCTCCATCAGATCGAAAATTATGCTCGTTAAGTGTATTTTTATTTAAATTAACTCGCGAAACATATTAAAAGATTACAAAATCAATGTATTATTTAACATTATTAATAATCTATGTAACTTTAAATTGATTGCGTAAATTAAAATGCGCAGATTTTTTGAACAGTTTTTACGAAATTAAGAGTAACTTCTTATCCTTTATTTGTTAGGACATGAATTTCAATGAAATATAGATGTATCGTTATATATCTATATTTTAAAGGAAAGTAGGTAGGAAGATCATCCGATTACAAGACCGCTCATTCATAAATTAAAAGTGTGAAGGTGTTAGTTAATAAATATCATGGACATAATTGGTTCTTGCATCACGTAAGTACTTAGAACGCAACCAGTGTTTTCGAATCGCAATCTATCATCAGATGTGGCAATAACCCCGAGCCGCGTCAGCTGATAAGAGTGAATATATTTTGTATTGTACATCGAGTAAGTAAATATCAAAAAAATAAAAAAATAGATAAAAATCAACAAAAGAGAAGAAGAATAACACGGGATTTGTTTTATTGTTTGGTTATCCTTTTTGTGGTCCCCGAGGACATGAGATGTGAATTAACGCCGAGCAAGATACAAAAAAAGACAGAAAATGTACAAGAAACACGCTTATACAATACTTTTTTGATTTTGACATATTAACTCTAAATTTGGCATATTAACTTAGCATACTCTTTTCTCGAATTAATACATCAAGGCTGTGACAAACCAAAATTACCTTACCAACTATTGAAGAAATATACAAAAACGTAAAATTAATATGAGAATTACGACCACCAAACAAGTCTAGCATTGCCTAACGCAACCCGCTCACACGATACAGAATACCTAATAAGCGGATAGCTCCAAGACATCTCGGCTGAACCCGCGGTCCTGCGGTCACCGACCCGCGGCCCGCCGAGCCTCATTGTAGTCCGCGGAACCGTAGCAACCGATCTTATATTCTATTTTAGTGAATACGGCCTGTGAAAGGCTATACTAATGTTCCTAAAAGGAACAAATACATTCTGAATAGAAAAACTCGGCATTTGCAGAAATTTTATAAAAATTTTATAAAATGAGCTCGTACTTGTTAGAACTAACAAGTACGAACTCATTTTATTAATAAACTTTATTTAATTTACAACCGGTTTCGAACAATCATCATCAGGTAGTCTACCTATAAAAAAATTTAGAAAATGCATTTCCATCAAGAAGTGACAATACAACCTATCAAGTAAAAGATCTCATTTACCTCCAATATTTTGCTTATAAAACATTAAAACATAAACAAAATAATACCTCTATATAATTCTTCATCAAATTTTAAAATATGCTCGATGATGATTTCAATAGCATGCTATTCATTCATTAATCATAAAATGTCTTCACATAGCTAACTTATTATTCTTTATGTAATACATAAATGTAACATCATATAATCTAATGAGTAATTCTAGATTTGATACAACGATAGAGTCACGTTCGTTGCTTAATGCTATGAGACGCATAAATTACAATCATAAACACTTTTATCTTAAATAATGCCTTTCCTTAGATACATTTAATTGTAAAATCAGTAAATTTTTCCACCAAATGTAGAACAAACTAATTTAATAAATAAAATATTTATTCATACAAAATAATTTCTATGTAAATACGTAATCTCTATGCAAGGATTATATATACCAATTGAATGTATTATACTAATAGTAAAACTATACATTAGAATATTCTAGAAATTAAATAAGCGACATGCAGTTTCTCCAAATACTGCTTGTATCATTTTGCATAATCTCAATGATAAAGTGTTTAATGTAAGGAGAACTTTCTACGGCGTGAATAGATGAGTATTACAATATTAAAGTGCGAGTTTCGTAATGAACATACCAGTAACTTTACGTTGTAATCTTACACAAGCCGCTTCCTGCGGCGTTGTCCGTGAATAAATATAATAAGCGCTAATTTCGATAGATTATCGATTATAAGTTTAAGGCGTAACGCAAAAACGATGCGACATCAAGAAATACAGTATAATATAGATAATAATAAATTCGCTTTTTTGTATGAGACGGCCCGATTGGCGCAGTGAATACAGCAATGATCTGTTGCGCTGGAGAGTGGGTTAGATCCCCACGAGTAGAAAATTATTATGTGATGAATATTGTAATTGGGTGTTGATTTATCTTTATTATATTTATGTTTTACAAAAAAGTTTAAATATGTTTATCAGTTATCTAGTTTCCATAACTTACAAGCTTTGCCTAGTTTGTGACTAGATGGCGTAGCGTTAAATGTCCCTGAATATTTATTTATTTATATCGAACCACTTTATAATATGTTCACTCCTAACATTGTAATTTTTTCATAGATCTGTTACCGCGATAAATATAAGGAAATTGACGTATATTTTTAGCTGATATCTAATTTTACTCAAAATATCTGTGCGTGTTTATACATGGATTACCCAGACAAAAACCATCATTACTTAACATAATTTAATTGAGGCATAATGATTCGATAACATTATCAAGAATATTATATTTATTCTAGAAATAGACTGATTACATATCTCTCCATAGGTATATGAAAATAAAAATGTTAAATAACCCGTTGCCGTAATATTTATTCCATAGAAACTAGAATGTATAAAAGTAATAGAAATTTTAATGAGTAATAAAATTATAATTAATAGTATGCAGTTTTCTATAATTACTTATGGGTGATTTATCGTTTACGCTTAACGTGATAGTCGCAAATAATCATATTTCTTCAATAATTACATTTGATTTAGCGAAATATATGTTCAATTTACTTTCTTAAAATCGTGTACTGAATTTTTTAACTATCATACTATAGTTTTTCTCCTATTATATAATATTTTTGAAAATTCTCGGCTAGCATCGGTTTATTAACGATAGTATTAATGCAATTTTGAATGAATGCATTGTTTTGTAAAATACATATTATGTATACTATTTTCTTTCTCTTTATAACAACGCTACAAAAATATTATAAGGGTCAATCCCATTCTTCATTACTTCTGTTGGATTGAACTCAATTGGACTTTCAAAGTAAAAATCCTTAATTAACATCTTTTCGGTTGTATTTATTAACGAAAAATATACTAAATATTTTTTCGATATAGCCTTAATTGCCATAGCTTTACAAATTTGGATGGTTTGTGAGAATTCGTAATGTCTGAGAACATTTTTCATTCAGACAAAAATAGCTGCATTCTAAATAAAGAGTTCATTTACTTGAATAAACAGCTTCGTTACGTCACAATTCTCATATACTCTTATCTGATAAACTGACGCAGATAGGAAACGTTGTTTTAGTTTCTAACTGTGGGAAAACAAACAATAATAGCCCCTATAATAATCATTCAGAGTTATCGCTCTAATATATTCTATACAATTATTCATATTGCCGATAGTTGGGCAAGATAACCAGGTATTGATAAATATCATTTGTATTGATTCTTACTTAATATCAATTATATTGTCTTCGTGTTTTATTAACTAACGGTTCCTTGTTATTATTTTCGTAACGATTTCCTTAGTAACAAAAAAAGTATTAACTACATTGCAAAAATATACCTTTGATGAAACTCTCAATGAAAACGTAAAGATGATTTATAATAATAATGTTTTTCTCGACCGAAGAAACGATTATAAGCAATACACGATTCCATTTAAGTGAGATCCTGTTCATCACGATAAAACATTAAAAGTGTATCAAACACTTTCTATGCCGCCACAAAAAACCGTGTCGGCCACCTCTTACTATTGTTGTTTACACGGATTCACTTGTTTCTTTCAGTTCGTCGTTTTGCCTATAATAACGCATACAATGGATGAATATTTCGAGTATGGTAGGGTATAGAAAGCGTGGGCGATTAGCAATTAATGACATCGGTTCGAGATACATTTCTTGCTACTTGCCATTGTTCTATCGAGTTTAATTAGTGGGGAAAGTTTAGCGAGTGGCGTGAAAGTTGTACACATGTCGGAGTCGAATAGTGCGCTTTGTTTTTGTTCGAGTTACGTGTGTAAACGTGCTCAAGGTCGAAAGGATTACGCGTTGCGCTGGTGCAATGAACCGTGAAATCGCACCGTTTAAATTTCCGAGTAAGCCTTTGTTTTTTGCGAGGATGAGGTTCCATTTCGATAAAAACAAAAAAGGCAGTAAAAATAGAATTGTTAGCGAAGAGCGTTAATAATTAGCGAGAAATTAACATTTTGAATATGTTTAAGGCAAACAACTGAGATTCTTACTTATTTCGTACCTATTTGAATTGTGTTAAGAAATTAAAGCTGTTTAAGCCGATATTTTAAAATAATGTTTCTTTTTAATACACAATCTCTGAGACAATAATTCATCATCTCAATTAAGTCATGAGGAAAAGCGAGCTAAAAGTGGATAATGGAGACAAAAACGATGTTTCGGTCTGCTAGAGCACAGAAGTGATAACCTACATGCCTGTAATTATTGAAAATGGATTAATGTATCAGCACAGCAATTGGATAACCGTCAGGTGTGCTATAATTAAACAAATTGGTTAAGTATACAATACGATTTTAGATATGTCGAATAATTAAAACTTTTATATACCTACAACAGTAAACTGTACTAATAATACATTTAAGTAGCATAAATTGTTTTTCCGCTAGAGGGACCAAAGATTTGTTATAGTGATTCCTCTTGGTGACATTCGAATAGCGCCTCCGTGCTCTGGAGGTCATTGAAAGAGTTTCGGCTTTTTATGTACATCTCATTGCCATCGAGTTAAACCAACCAAAGTCCATTAGGCGATTCGAACAATTGTGACACCGTTAGTCCCACGTAAAAGAAATATCGAAATGCTTCAATCGACCACTTTATTAAAACAATTGCAATTTCCATTCACACCAGCGCAGATAACAATAGTCCATATTCAGTAATAACATTGAAATGAGGCCACAAGCATCCATTCAATCCAAACTATTTATAGGACTTCGCGGCTTCGCGACCAATAATTATCCGATACTCGTTTTTTGCCACGCATTATTTCCTCAGAATCATCCGCGTAGCTACACTGTGTAACTTTAATTAATAAACTCTAATAAAAAATCCAAGAAAAACAACAATGACTTCTCGAAATAAACGACTCATTTAAAAACGGAATAAGAAATAATTATCCCAGTCGTAATTATTGCAATGACGTTATTTAAGACAAAAAGTATATTTTTGATTATTTGTTTTTATATTTTAAGTAATGCAACACTGCTTATAGTCAGGGAGAGCATTTTCTTTACGAAACGTAAAACATACTTACCTTTTATTGCGTAGGTGGTATGGTGTGCACGTAGCCAAGTTTAATTAAGATCGGTTAAGTGGTCTACCATAGAATGTACTTACTACTAGGCTATACAAAGTTCATTAGGTACCTACTACGTAATTAAAGAACATGGATTCGAAATATCCTTATACTCTAGTACATTTATATGAGTAATAATATACCGCTACAATATCGTTGCTAGAAATTCCGAACATTTTAATATGCTTAGAATACAATACCGAGCTTATCTTCACAAACGAAATCACATTAAAAACCTTCATTCAAAAGCAAATTGCGGCAGTTTGCGGCTTTCACGTTCATTATCAACTTTATTGTAGTGGAATTTAACATAGTTTAATATTCATACTATTCTATCCTCGCTAATAGTGAATTAAAAGAAAAGTTACAGTGCAACTACGTTGTTAGTGGCTCACGGGAATTTTAAGTATTTCCATTTGAATCCGAATAGGTGTTCATTATTCCCAACGAGTGGTACAAAAATTCGTTTTTAAAATACGTTTAATTGATTAAATAACTAATTACTTAACTTCCACTTGTAAGAAACAGTTTAGACTTTAGATTAAAATCTCATAGATTATGTAAATATAACGATTTTCAAGAGCCCATATAAAATGTTGGCACTGTACATTCCCTGCATGTCTTTTGAGGTGAATAAGAATAAATTAAGTCATTAAGTGTACGGGAGTGTGTCTGGTGGGAGGACGGCGTCTGTATCGCATTTTTCTCACGGGTCTAAAATTGGACATGGTACCGTAGCTTCAAGAGTATGACATTATATCACAGATATTCTTTTTTGTAATGTAATGCCTTCTTTTTACCATTTAAGTGCAATATGTGTAACATCATCATGTGTAGGTTTAATTACAAACTTTTTTGATTACATTTTCATCCCATATAACATAAAAGAAACAGAGCCTTGGAAAAGTTCTATTTGCAATATTTGTTCTTTTAATTATATAGGTATATCTTTTGAAAAAATAGCTCCAAGTTAGATTTCGTTTTGTTCAACGATTAAATACTTTAACATCAGTTCAGCCCCCCATCACTTGTGACTACAACAAAATAAAACATACGCCATAGGACTGACAAAAGCGAGTATCACGGGCAATTTAAAACTGCGCAGTGCTGTATGAATGTCACAATACATCGGCTCGAGTCGAGAGGTCGCGGATACGATCCCGGCGGTGCCATTGTTGCAGCACCCTAGATAAAGGCTTTGTGCGTGCGAGGGGTTAACGAGAAAGGTTTCTAATGTTGACACAATGTGCATAAGCCGGCATCAATGCTGCATACACGTGCTTATCTTACGTGTAGTACTCAGCTGCTTAAACAAGTGTTTACATGGGAAACTGTAAGAATCCCCAAATAAAGAAAAGAAGATCGCACACGTGTTAAAGACTTTATTAATTTATGCTCTTGATATTTTAGAGTAGGAGCTGAGTATTGAACGAATGGGCCAAGCTCACACCAGTGAAATTACCAAAGTTATTACCATTATTAACCCAGCAGAAGATCGGCGTGAAGCTGCAGTTTTTGTGTCCTATTTATCAACAGTGAGCTAGCTACATTGATCTTTAAATTTAATCAAAACAGTGCTATTGTAAGCCACGCTAGATAGAGGCTTCATACGAAGGGTTATCGAGGAGTCTGCTAATATTGGAACAATGTGTATCAATGGGCTGCAGTGTACACAGACTCGCTAGATAAGCCCGTGTAGTACTTCGGCTGCTTAAACAAGTG
The DNA here is from genome assembly GCA_001586405.1 of Phoebis sennae. NCBI lineage: Eukaryota > Metazoa > Arthropoda > Insecta > Lepidoptera > Pieridae > Phoebis > Phoebis sennae. The sequence continues at coordinate 234,135 of LQNK01000856.1, forward strand.
TTTACGTGTGAAAGTGTAGGGGTTACTTTATTGGCTCTTAAATATGCAGAGTCTCAGTACAGAGGATGCAAGTATCTAAATAATCTTATACAATTCGATGAGTCTTTTGAATCTTTACTACATTTTTTCTTCGAGGATAGGTTAGTTTTATTGTGTACAATAAAGGAAATATTGTTTATATTTTAAACCTTTTTAACTCACTTCATATAAATCAATGGAAATACTAAAACTTAAACTAAATAATTTTCAATTTGTCCCTATAAAGATAAATTCGAAGAAGCGTCAGTAATACAATAAATACACAAGACGTTTTAATGCGACACTGGTTTTCAGAGAGAAGTGCTTCGCCGTACAGAATGATTGAATTAAGCCGGCAAAGGTCCCCTCGCTCGGGTGGATCTATGTGCAGTGTACACATCAATTTATTTAATTGAACAGTTCAACCACAGGCAGAACTCCAACTGTATTATATCGAAAAATCCGGGTGTACATTATGCTCGCATATTTCAAAATAAACAAATTTACATAATCATCTGACATAATTTCACTGCCATAAATTAAATACGTTTATCCACTTTCATAATTTTGTACCAATTATATAAGCGTGCGATAGCGGAGTCATGCCCGATGCAGACTTATCAGAGGCATTTACCGGGTCCGCGTCAAGCCGACCGTTGCGCATTGTAATAAAACACAACGTTGTTACACCAACAATTTGGCAGTCGTAACATTCTATATGTAACATGTGCGTAAGACCACTTAATAATTCCACGTCGCTACCTGAATGTAAATTATAGGAGATAAGAAATCATCTACGTAAACGGAGCGGCAGCGATCCCATCGCAGATTCCGTGATTTAATCACGACATGAAAATGAGGAAAAACTGATTGTTACAAAGATCATTGCGACGTAAGAATATCTTATACTTTCACCCGTTTCGAGATTTCCATCATTGAACTGGCAACTTTCAAATAGTGTGCAGAGCGTGGTGAAGACTTCTGCGAGGCGCCCTGAATATGCGTCGTCATGCACAATCATGCTCGCATTGGGAAAGTACAAAGATTACTCAAAAGGCTTTAAACTTTCCTTAATTACTTTGAAATGCAATAATCGTTAATTTAACGAAATTGGACAAAAATACCCGTCGTCAATCTGAGACAACGTTAAAGACTTAGGACGTGAAACTTATATCAGAGTAGGTATTATTAATTTCATGATACCAATAAAGATCTAGATTAATCTGGAATCTGGATGTAAATAATAAAGTTGCCGATGTAAATTCTGAAATTATCCTTCGTTCAGGGTTGATTTCAACAAGATTAAGTATAATTTATTTGTTTACCGAAAACCTTATTACAACTACCAGCAACCCTGAATACCATAAACGTACAAGCTACACCTACGGAATAATAATCGTATCATTGCAATTTTAATTAGCTGAAGATAATTATCTTTCTTGGTCATTGGGAAAAATTGTGAACGTTTGCGCAAGCCAGGTGGATGGTACTATGTCGTGAATACAGAATATCTATTCCGGTAAACACAGTTGCGACCACATTAAAGGTATTTAACGGAAATTTACGTATGTGAGCCGGTTCATAAACTAACAATTATACGACAATGATTCTTATTCTAATAAGATGGCGGAGGCATAACTCGTGTTATAGGAGAGAACAAAGGCTAACTGGAGATTTTCCATTCACGAATAAGTGTGCTGAGTTCATTCGGGGCATAACTTTCAATTTATTGATTGTTCCCATCGCACAACCGCTTCAAAACATTGGTAACGCCATGTTTTACAAACGAGATTAATTTTCGGTCCTCGTGTATCGTCATACTTTAAGAATAAAGTTCCGTTAGAGATTGTTTGATTGATTCATGCTACATCTATTAACCAACCGATTTTGAGGACAACACAGTTATTCAAATGTAGGTACTATTCTCATAAGATAATTAAAAGAACATCTTAAGAAATAATAAACAGATTAAAACCAAGAGGGCTAACGATTTGGGTACTTATTCCTTTTCATTTAATAAGACATCATTTTGTGGAAGATGCCTTTTCATAACTAGTGTGGACATTGCAATTTAAGCTGACAGTGTATTATTAATACTCTATCCACCTGTGTTTCTCACAGTACCTACATATACCTAATAAACACCTCACAAATATCTACAAAATTATTCTATCACTTCAAACGACGCGAGAGTCTTCAACGAGTCTAATTATGCTTGCAAATGAACACGATAATGTATTATGTCAGCCATAAATCCCTCTAATGAGACGATATAACATGGGACATTATTGCATTCGATAAGCTACAAATAGTGTCTAGTATGGTTTAATTTCATACAATAAACTACATTTGCCAAATGGCTGTGACGCCAGAGATCTGAATTCGAGTTGCACCTGAATAATTTGAATATCTTCGATGTATAATGTATGTGCGGTATGTGAAACTATCTGGATACATTTACTGAAGTCGTGTCTTGTATGTTAACATTCACTTTACATTATGAAGATACATTAGACATGCCAAGACTACTAAAAGAGTGGATACATCTGTCTTATTACACTACTTGCGTGAAATGGGATGGATGGATTGCATATATATTTTACTACTAGGTATATCCAACGTCGTTCTACTATGTATATGATGATTTAATCCTACTACTATTATAAAGGCGAAAGTTTGTAAGTATGGATGTATGGATGTTTGTTACTCTTTCACGCAAAAACTACTGCACCGATTATGATG
>LQNK01000856.1:245716-262963 GCA_001586405.1 Phoebis sennae
AGGGGAGGGTAGCTGCCCCCCCCTGGATATCGTATACCTCTACTCTTGATCGCATTGATTAACATTTTTATTTTGCAGTAAAATATATATTTACATTATTTTGATATAAAACAGTACTTTACGTAGGTTAAATTGGATTTGCCCTCCCCTAGCCCAGAACCTGGGTACGCCCATGCCAGGGCTGCTTCATCAGAAAAAAACTTGTAAAAATATGGTTTTATGGTAGATTTGACTAACAATTAGTCGTTAAAAAAAATTATGATAACATTTTTGAATCCTCAACAATTTTGTCCTGTGACTTTTAGTTGTAGAATCATAAATATTATGTGAACGAAAATTGATCAAAATTTTTGGATAAATTTTTCTTACCTACGTTACTTTAAATAATACAAAATGTAGTAGCAGATGTTCTTTGCATAATATTTGATCGGGCGAAGCGAGGTCTCATAGTCGATTTAGAGAAAAAAATCTCGAGTTAGAAGAAAAGCGAAATCGGTCGGGTGTTACGAAAAAAGGAGTCAAATAGGCGAGTTTAATAAAAGCATACCCAAGTGGGTTATTAAGACAATACAGCTTTTTGATCATTGCATTTCATTGGACATAAAATTTTATAAACTACTAGCCGCGCCCCGCGGTTTCACCCGCGTAACCACCCGGATTAAAAATAGCCTATATGTTATTCTGAACCCTTACCTGTATGTATACCAAGTTTCATCATAATCGATGCAGTAGTTTTTGCGTGAAAGAGTAACAAACATCCATACATCCATACATCCATACTTACAAACTTTCGCCTTTATAATAGTAGTAGGATAGGGGTTAAAAACGAGCTTTGTAATATCATTTTATTTTATTATTACGGTTTCAATTTAAACAATTAACAGTAAATTATTTTTTTATTTATTTGCTGTCAAAGCTGAACGTGTAATTTTGTTTCATTAATAAGTTACTTAAATATTCGTTATCTGAACATCAGGTTAATTTATTCTCATTTGTTTTGAACTTGACACAAAAGTTAATAGAATAGTAGATTATAACATGTTATCCTCTAATCGACGACCCGATTGGAGGGTGTGGGTTCTATCCCCACGAGTAGAAAATGATGATGTGATGAATTGTAATTTTCTACTATCTGGGTGTTTCTATGTATATCTAGTATGTATGTATTTACAAAAAAAAGTATATTTATGTATGTCTATCAGTTATCTAGTCTTCATAGCACAAGCTTTGCTTAGTTTGGGACGAGATAGCGTAGTGTTAAATGTCCCTGAATATTTGTTATTCATTTATCTTCATGAAATAATAATTTTTTAAACGTGTCTTAGGAGTGAAGGAAATTAAAAGCTACAACGTATTAAATTTAATTAGTCTTTATAATTGCACTATAAGTTTGTTTATTTATGTGTTTTAGTGAACTATAAAATTATTTATTTCACACAGTCACACATAATATGATAGATACATACTGCTATCGTGGTGAATTGGGTAAATCAAACGCAAAATCAGTTTTACACTTTATTATAATTCATGCTGACGACTATATCCTTAATTAAATTACTGTATCTATATCACACATTGGAAACAACATATCCGTTTAATGTATATAATCGTCACCAATTTCATTATCCTTGTGACACCCCAGTTGCTTCCACAAAAGAAATAATCTCTCTTACATTATAAAATAACAACACTAGCTCAATTATTCACAACTGTCTACCTAGTTACTATTAAAAATTTAACGCTCAATAGCTTTTAATACAAATATATTATTGCTGTCGCGAATTTATAGCTAATTATTACTTACCTAAACTATACATTCATCTCAAAATGAGTATTCGTTTATCACTTAGCTAGATATTATGCCTAGGTCATGTTTTACTTAAATTAGTATTGCTTGATGAAGGAAAGTAGCATTTTCCTTGTTAGTAACAAATACATATGAATTACCTAGAAACTGCCATCAGATGGCGCTTTCCTAACCAACCTATACATATAGATGGGTTTGTATATGATTATGAAATGACCATAATGATTATCAAGCTAAGTTGTAATTGAAAAGTAAAATAAACCAACATTACAATAAAATACGTATGTTACAAGAATGAACAGCAACAAGATAAAGAAAATACTTAAAATTACTGTCTATAAAATCGGTGAAGCTCAGAAGAATGCTATCATAAGTTCTGAAAATATGAATATAAATTACTCCTAAATATAATTTGCTCGATAAAGAAATACGCTAAATTATTCTAGCTACTCAATAACATGTTATGATAATTTTGTACATATTTTTAAGCTTCTTGTGTAACTTGATTTTTTACAACTATGAAAACATTGACGTTAAAGTTTTTTCGTTGTTAGTTACCGCTGTTTGCCAACGTTTTAATAAGTTTTATGAACAATATCAGCTAGAATAGTACAAAAATATAGACAGTGGAATTTAGACGTTTATTTTATGCAAATGCTAATGGACATTGTGATATCAATGAGTATAAAGTAGCATTTACAATTAATATAAAGAGAGCAAAATCGCATTAATAAAATATGATTGTAAAACGAATAAAGATGCAAATTGTATGCACATCTCTGGTTGTCGCTTTTACAGACAAAAGGAAGTTTGACGTTCAAGACTCGATTTTTAAAAGTAATGTTCAAACATAAGGATGAGTAAATGTTATATTCAGCGCCTACTACAGTCGCCGAATCTTAAAGGACAATGTATTGCAAATAAATAAAGACCCTTGCAGGCTTTTGCTGATAAAATAAAACTATCTGAAACATCAAAATTAAGTGTGTGCGAGCTTTATGGTACTATCTAAAATATAACGAATAAGTAATAATTACGATTTTTATAGATTAAAGTATGTCAGTGTTTCCATATTTGTCTAGCATAGCATAATTAATATTTTGATACAGTATTTAACGATCGTGTAATATTACGCAATTACAAAACTACTAAACGCCTTATTAAATAACAAATGTAGAATTACAGTCTTTAATGCTGTGTAATTAAAGCTATATTCTTTTCGACTTCTTGCATGTAATATGTGAAAATTATTACAAATAATTCTTAAGTTTATGAAACGAAAATATGAAACAGCTGTTTGGGATATTAAGGATTAATGAATAAAATATTGTGTATAACAAAGTATAGTACTAAATGTATTTAAACAATTTTCTAGAACAACAAGAAATCGAATAGAATTTTGTTTAAAATTTCTATCGACTTTATTATACTGTGCGTTTTTAAATTATGGCTGTATATTAGAGATAAGGGATTGAAATGACTTTTGAAGTACAGGGACGATGAAATAATATAGGTTTTTTATATGAGGAGATTGTTGTAATAAATAATTTACTTTATAAATAATCTATCGTTCTCTCAGTCCAGATAGAATCATTCCTACTTGGTATATTGAAACATTAATTCACAACCATTTTCACCATCACACAATCGATTTTATGATTTTGACAAACATTAGACACAGAAACTAAATCAGTATCAATATTTATCTTATTTTTGTCATACATACAATGATTACGTCTTCATTTAAAATTACGTATATTATGTACAAGTTGGTAAGTTAAGATGGTTAAATTATTTGTAAAAGTACAGCATTTTGATAATAGTGAGGTGGTTTTTTATTTTATATTTCAAATAAAATTCAATTTTAATACACAAACTTCAATGTTTTGATGAACATTTGGTAAAGGAACTTAATGTTAAAAAAATATAATAAGTTAGATTAGTATTTAATTCCAAAAGAAAGAATGGGGTCAAATTGAAATTTATAATTACTCAATGATATATATAAAAACAATCAAAGTTATGATAAGTATAATATTAAGATTGTTGGACATAATCGTGCCATTTAGCATTCGCTATATACTCCTTTGAAACAATAAAAATAATGTAATATTATTAATTTACAAGGTATTATCGGAAGTTACATTCCTATAAGTGTAGCTTAGCGTACATTTTCAAATAAATTAGGGCTAAATGTTAATAGATTCTCAATAAAAACTTTAAATATCTAACTATTAACGTGTTTGTGAGTGAATTTACATTAAAATTGTATGGATATAGGATAGGGATGTGAAGTTAAAAGTTACAATAAATTAATGCTATTCTACGTTATGAATCATCTTGGTATAATGTAGTGCACAATAATTGATGTGATGAAAATTATGTATGGCGATGGTATTCTTTCTGGTGGTTGGTGGTTGGTTTCGTCTTGACATTTACCTGTAAAAAAATTAAAAATGACTTTAATAATAATATAAGAAGCTGTTACAGTCATAATTGTCTTAATTTCCTCAAATCTGAGAAAACATGTATGCCTCATTGTACAAATCTTGTCCAGGCGATGCGAATCCGATCGGAAAGTATCGAAAATCGGAATGAGATTCATACAAATTTCTTCGTTTCGATCCGAATCACATATGTTTTGTGGCCCCAGGTTGCCGTTTGTGGCTCACTGAAAAGTTAGTGTCGATTACTGAGTCGAAAAAAGGCAAGGTACTATAGAGTCTTGTATATACAATGAACTTATGTCCATTTTTATTTTTTTTCAGCTACAGTAGGCAAAGAGTGCATGCAGTTCACCTGATGTTAAGTGACTAACCGCAGCCCATGAGGATTTAAAACACCAAAGTGTCGCAGATGCCTTGCCGGCTTGAAGGAAGAGAAGGGGATAAGATGAGGATAAGTGTCCCACATAAGGGAATACTGTCATGTATCATGTCTTACCAGTAAAGGCTGCGTCGAACAGCAACGGTTCTGTCTCCTAGCCGCGTTCGCAGTTAGTGGCACTCTGTCCAACAGCAAGTGCACCATCCCGAACATCTCTTGACACAAAGCATTATATCCTTGCAGCAGTACTGTCCCATATAAGGGGAGACTGTCACGTATGATATGGTCTTACCAGTAAAGGCTGCGTCGAACAGCAATGGTTCTGGCTCCAAGCCGCGTTCGCAGTTAGTGGCACTCTGTCCAACAGCAAGTGCACCATCCCTAGCGTCTTGTGATACAAAGCAGTATATCCTTTAAGCAGTACTGTCCCACATAAGGGAATACTGTCACGTATCATGGTCTTACCAGTAAAGGCTGCGTCGAACAGTAAGGGTTCTGGCTCCAAGCCGCGCTCGCAGTTAGTGGCGCTCTGTCCAACAGCAAGTGCACCATCCCTCGCGTCTCTTGACACAAAGCAGTATCGCCTTGCAGCCGTGCTGTCCCGTGTAACCGGCGTGGTGACGACGAATGACGCGCCGTTCTCATACCAACCTCCGTGGCATGTGTATGCTGTAAAAGTGAGACAAGATTATGAGCGATCGTAATACAGAAGACGCATATTATGTAGAAAAGAAACAAAGTGAATATATTTTTGTTTGCAAACTCAGGTCGGTCAAAAGGCCGGCTTTTTTTTCAGTTATGTTTAGTAAGAAAGTTATTCTAAGTAAAGGTTCTGGTTAAAATAAAGAATCTATCGATCTCTTCATTGAAAACTATTATCGTTGCAGAATGAAATGAATTATGAAAATGTATGTAGTGTCGTGATATTTTTATATAGACGTTTAGAATCCAATTAAAATAAAACCATACCTGTGACTACTTCTTTCTTATTACAAATTGAATAGAACTCCATGTTCTTTGCAGAATTACAGCCGACTTCCAGCTTATTATATTTGCTGCCAGTGCACGTGACTTCCTCTGCTTGTCTCTTACTCCTCAACATCGGCATATCCGATATATTTCTAAGACTAAAATTGAACGACCTCGTATTGTTTACTCTATGGTTGTAGTTTTTGTCTCGTTTTAATCTATGTTTGTCTGGGGAGCTCGGTATGCTCCTTTGATGTCTATGGTTTGATATTGTGTATTTCCCTGAGTAAGGGCATTCTTTTGATTCTGGATTACTTGCTGAAAAAGAAACAGTAGTAGTATTAAGTAAACTAATACATATATAATTGGGAAATCAAGTACATCTTAAATCTTAATACATTTTGGTTTTTTGTAACCAAAGTAAATGCATGAAATTTTGTAACATTTAAGAAATAATTAGGTAAAAAGGTAAATCGCAAGTCGCTTGGATGACCTAACGGAATTTTTGCGCAGTAAGTAAGTATAATGCATTTGCTTGACAACATGTATGTCACGCTCAAATCTAGCCGTATTCTAGGCACCAATCTAATCTAGGAAGGGTGAGGCGGTGCCCATGCCCTGGGCGGCAAATTCAGGAAATTAGTGGTAGAGAATCAATCATATCTCCGTTTTTTTCGCAAACATGATGGTAGCGGGCTGGTGACGGCATTTTTCAGGTTTTGCCCCGTCTACATAAATGAAGAGCATAGGCTGATGTATGTAACAGTTTCAAGAAAGCCTCGAAGATTATAGTGAATTACACTTACCAACTAAAGTGATATAGGGCGCAGTAACAGCATTGAAATGATGTGGGGAGCACGCATCATCCGGCCGCGTGGTGGGCGTCCCACGCTGCAGCTCTGCGATGTACGTATCCCGACGGTATAGCACCACGCACACGTAGCGGGAGACACTGGAAATTATTAAATAATGTTTTCATAACGCAACCAACTAAGGTCAATCGTTCATGATTATTTTTTAGGATATTTAACACTATCGTGTCCCGGACTAAGCAAAGATTGTACATAATTGAAAGACATACTTAAATTTTTTTTTCTGAAAATACATAAATGAACACCCAGACGGTAAAAATTACAATGCAATGAATATTGTAATTTACTTATGTAGATATTATTGTCCCGATCGAGTCATCTTGATTCAAATACACATACTTACATCGACAATAACTATTTTGGAAGTCGACTATAGAAGTTATTATTCAGATGTATAAATCTAAGTGAATTAAAGAGTGTTTTTTAAATAAATACAAAATAAAAAAGTACGTAGTACTTATTATATTAGACATTTGTTGTGCGTGTTACATTGAAACTGAGGCGAACTGTTAATATATATTCGTAGGTATGTTGATTATGAAAAAAAATTTAAAGCCCAGTAAAGTGCAATACATATCTATGCAATAACTAGCTTTCCGCCCGCCGCTTCGCTCGCGTGGACCCGGCAATTATTCGAATTTTTCTCACCTTTTAAACCTTCCCTAGACCTCCACGAATAATTCAAGACCAAGATAAGATAAATCCGTTCAGGCGTTCTCGAGTTTTAGCGAGACTAACGAACAGCAATTCATTTATATATATAGAGATTATGAGGATGTAGGTACATATAAGATAGGTAAGAGTTATACTCACCAATGATGTTGCCAATGAGCGACCAGCGCCACCGAGTTGCCACTCGGGGAACTCGCTTTAACATTGACACAGAAGACTTTGATCTCAGAACCAGTCTGATTGGTGATGCGGAGAGTTGCGTTCCGCTGGTAGAAGGTGTAGTTGCTGGTGAAGTCGAGGGTGTGCCAAGTGTGGGAGAACGTCATCCAGGAGGGGAATTGACAGTTGAAGCGAACTGAAACTGTTGGGAAAGAATTATTATTGATTCGAAGAAAAATAATTTGGGCTTCCGATTAGAAATGTGGGAGGAAATATTTTTTTACATACACATAGTTAACGCTTTTTTAGAATTAGTCTCTGTTCTTGTTTTATTTTATTGTAATTTTGGGAAAAAGTTATTTACGATGAATCTTCAAATTGAAATCATATATATATTTTCATTTATTTGTAGTGTTTGTTACAGAAATACATAATTTGTGAAAATTTCAGTTTTCTAGCTATCACAGTTTATGAGATATGGTCCCGTTTTTAGCATTTAGGTATGGACCCCAAATATTCCTGCATGCGAAAATCTATGCCCTATTAAAGAAAAAAATAATCTATTTATTGCGTAAGATTCAGTTTAAAAAGGTCATATCTGAAAATATTCTTCCCCTGAAAATCATAATTAATCTATACACAAACCATTTCCTAAACGCATAACATTTGTATTTGGTGAACCAAAATGATCATCCAACTAATAGCAGGGTTATCGAGTGATATCCGTTGTAGCGAACCAATGGAATATGAAACCGCAGCAATAATCGAAATGGTGAGGAGTCATCACGCATCGATGACGTTACCAAGAAATTATCTATTTTGGTGTAAAAATGAATTTAGGCTCAAATGCGCTGTGTTGAATAATTTTTGTGAGGATATTGGTTCTAAGATTATTTTTAAAGGAGTAACTGTCGAGATTTTTGCCGATATCTTTTCGGTAGAATCAACGCGCCGAACCGGTGGTAGCTTCTCCAATTGACTCAATGCAAATCAATTCAATTATTTTTCTTAATGGCAATGCTGTGTTGCCATAGTCTTGTCAATGTCCCGTAGTGAATAGAATTACATTAAAAATTTTAAATGATCCAAGAGCTAATTGACTTTTGTTTGTGTTTGTGTTTTGTATGAATTTTATATCAATAAAAAAGTTCTATATCTATTATTAGAATAGATAATTAGAATAAACTGTATTTTATACGAAAGTCTCTGTAAATGTGTTTTGTATATTAATATACTAAAACAATAATTTGGTGAAATCGAATACAAACATCGACATACCTCTCTTCAGCGCCATAGTTCTAGAACCTTCCGTGGTGCTGAACAGTCCATTGCACGTGGCGTCACCAGACTGCGCTACTCTGTACTCCACGCCTCCCGGAGCTACTGGGTTTTGGAATAATTTAGTGAAATCGAATACAAACATCGACATACCTCTCTTCAGCGCCATAGTTCTAGAACCTTCCGTGGCGCTGAACAGTCCATTGCACGTGGCGTCACCAGACTGCGCTACTCTGTACTCTACGCCCCCCGGGGCTACAGGGCTTTCTTTCAGGCTCGGACTAGACGCTGGAAACATACATTTTTATCGTTAACATAGTATTATCGTGGAATTAATGTTAGGCTTTGGACTAACCCAGATAAAAAATCTTTTTGTAGTGAAAATCAATATTTCTTACAAAAGAACGAAAGGTTATAGTTTGCAATAAATCGAGTAATTAATTTTATACCTTAATTAGGCTCCAGAGACTATTTTAAGCTAACAGTTATACGACTGATATATTTTCAGTCATGCCTGTTTTTGTATTTTAAGATGATGGTTAAATCGCTTACCTACTTACAATATATAGGTCTACGTTCTTAATATTTCTTGGTCAATATAATATTAACCGTGGAATATCACGGTACTAGAAAAGTATCATTATTTTTACCCAACAATATTCTCTCTAATCACAGACTATGCGCTAAAACAAAAAACCTACATCTATAAGAAGCCAAACGCAGCAGCGAAAACAAAACAAACGTTAAGTCTTACCAATACCATTTGTCTTCTCGTACACGAAGCACCGGTAGCGGTCCTCGTTGCTGGTGGCGTGGTTGTGGTGGATCTTGCCCACGAGGAACCGCAAGCTACCCTCCTTCCACGTCGCGAGACATTCTAATTCTTCCACTGTAAGTCAAACAGAAATATGGATTTGCATACAAAATTGTATAGTATATGATTATTTATATTTAGAGAAAAACAGATTTTTACTTTTCCAATTCTACTAAATTTTATGAATTTTAAATTACAACATTATTCACGACCGATTTCAAGCATCATCGTCAGTGGAAATGGAAAAGTAAAGATGTGTTTTTCTCTAAATAGAAATGATGTACAATTCTTTCAAGAAGTAACAATACAAACTAATATGTAGATCCTGACTTCGAGCTAGAAGGTAATAATTTCTTTATATCTGATTAAAAAAATATATAGTTTTTTTTTATTTTAAATATAGATCGCTTACACTGTTTATAAAATACGTTGTTTGTATTAGTAAAATAATTGCAATTTAACAATAGAGACTATTTTTTAATATTTTGTGGCACTCTAAACCTTGAAAGTTATTTATTAAAACTACTTGAATTTCTATAATTTTAAATAGTTTGATTTATTTACATACATTTGATTTTGCATGATTCTATTTAAATCTTATAATTTCTAGTCAAATTACTATATATGCTCCAAAAAATAACTGCAAATTTAAAAAACTACAGCTTTATTGTCGTTTTTCTAGTGTAATGGATAGAAATAAATCTCAGACAAAAATAACATAATACTGTTATGAACACTTGGAAAGCAAATGCGACTTAAGAAATATGCCTATTTAAAGCGATTGTAACAAACAACTACTGTCTTTTAACGTCGCGAGACGAACGTCAGCTTTTTTGTGATTTATGCTAAATATAGACAACTTTACTTAACTCCATCAAAGAAATTAAAATATTATTAATATGACAGGCTAAAATTATGCGTGGGTTTTATTCGTTACATATATTACCAAAGTTAAGCCAATTATTTATATTAAACGTCCTCTTCGACAATATCTTGGAAGTGATATAATAGGAGTTTTGAAAATTGCTTATAATGTGACGCGTTACTTTACTCGTGTTTTAATAAACATACCCACTTCTTATATCCTGAGTTTATTTACCAATATTATGGTGAGCCCATTGATATATAAAGATCATATCAATGGGTGAGTCAGAAAAACATATAACATTGGTATGCCGGAATACTGATACACGTTTACTTCACAGTATAAAAAAAATACGAATTTTTTAAACTAAACAAAGGAGCTACTAGTTATCAAAATATGTACGTATGGAATTTTGTTTTTAGTATTAGAGATTACGAATGATTACGATATATGAGATTACAACATCTCTTTTATATGAATAATATACGTAGAAATGACTCAGTGTTACGTTGCAACTGCATTCTAAAATACATAAAGGAACCTAATTGTATATAAGAGATATATTTCTTACAATATATAATTAGATTTCGCTCTTGTGTTTTCCGAGCGAACTCAAAGCTGTGAAAAGCTTAAGATCATATCTATTTTAAATCTGAATACGCTTCACCGGGCGAGGAAAATTTATTTTCTTAAGAAGACTAAAATACATTGAAAATATTTTTAATTATTTGGATGAAAACATAATAATATATTTGTTTAGTGTTAGTATAGACTACTATACTCAAAGTACTTAGTAGTAGTAGTAATGACTTTTATCGAAGTTTGATATTTAAGATTTGTCTGAGAACTAGCTTTATAATCAGGACGCAAAAAACTACTAAAACACCATTTGCCTGATCGGGAATTCCATCACTAACTACTGTGCGCAGACTTTGTTTTACATGTCTACAGTCTGCAGCCAAAAAGGTTATAAATAGGAAAATTGAAATGGTTACAAACAAACTAAATAATAGTAGACATGGCTGATGACTGACTTGGTAACTTTACAACTACTAGAAAGATCTGGTGATGAATTGGTTTTAAACTCTTTCATAAAAAAAATATGTAGAAACCGAAAATTACAACAAAGAAACTCGACTGGTTGATGTTTTGTATTGTATACATCCTAAACTAAAAAACACATTTGGTTTGATTGATCTAGCAATTCATTGACGAAAAGTTATACACAAGCTTTTTTCAACAAAAATATTAAATAACCAATCGAAAGATTGGTCATTGACAATACAAGACTAATCCATGGTTGCGTTTTTGGATAGAAATAAATTGTTAATGTGAGGCGTAAGTTACTTGCACTTTACAAAATTATAAGCGGTGTATGTATCTTTTGAGTAAAAGCTACATATTCCGATTATTATTTAGTAAAATTGTTATTAATCAGGACGAATAAATTGGAATCCTAGAATGGCAAACTAAATATCAGTAGACGTAGACGCTGACGCGAGCGTCTGTCAGGCGAATTGTATTGTTTCGATAAAATTAATGTGCGCCTTTGTGCCGCAAACGACTTCAATGGACTAGGTTAATTGACTTTTCAGTTAGATGTACATTTTTCAACGGCGGTGACGTTTTATTTGGGGGAGAATATACGGGTTGCTTGGAACTGTAGGGTTCTTTGTAAATGTGGGAATACTAGCAAACTGCCGATATTTTTGTCTGTGGTTAGGATAAAACAAAATGTTAACTGGAACACTATGATGTTAAACACAATGGCAACTGAAAATTTAAGATATCCTTTAAGTACAAGCAATGGGGTATTTTTATTTTTTTCTCACTTTTATTTTGTCTGGCAGAAATCACTGTTTAGTGAAGTGGCCGTTGTACGAAACTGTCATGACAGATATGATAAATGTCGACATTTTCCGGGACACGTCTTTCAAGGGTGACGAAATTTTGTTTATGTAAAATTTAAAAGAAAATCGTCGTTATGTATTGTAATAAATTGAATTTTAAATGTTTTCTTATACAGCAAAGGTGAACACACACACTCTTTCAAAAGCCATGATTTTGACTTCCCAGTGTGTACAGAACTTGTCACAGCCCGGAGGCTTTCTTCAAATGTCAAAAGTCGTGCAACCACTGCATGTTTGATTTTAACACTGTTGATAATTGATATACCCCTATATAGATAAATCAATTGTTGACAGTATATGCATGAAAAGCATCTGCTTGTGTGAAGTTTTATAGGTACACACTCATTACCCATGTGTGCACACGAACACTAAATTAAATATACTAATTAGGACCATTACTAGTAGTAACCAATGTACTCTGTGGTAAGGACAAAGTATTGCGATCATAGCAAAATATTTTCAAATTCAAAAACTGGTGGGGCGCGTTGTGGATGGCACTATATTTTAGCATAGATTTAGTTAAAGTTTGAAAAACCATTTATTATGGTCAAACTATTTTAATCAGTCTTCCTTTAAATTAACTGAAATTCCACAAAGAATTACGTGTAAAACTTGTGAGAATAGCAACCGATATCAATCTTAGGATTTCCTCGCTAGCGGGACGAGGTATCAAGATTGAACACTTAGTTCTGATATGGGAGAGGACACTTTACGCCCAACTTTCTTGGTAACTTCGTTTCTTTCCAAACTGATAATTTAATCTTTTAAAGACAGTTTCATTACTAGCTGAAAGTTCGCGATTGGCTGGTATGTCGGTTTCTTCCTTTGTTAAATCATAAAAAATATGTAGAATTGTTACGTAGATATATGAAAGTTGATATAATATTTATATACTAGTATTTTCTTGAGTTTATTTTAAAGCGAGTAAGTATTTTCGGAAAAAATCTGTAAAGTGTTCGAAACTTCGGATTAAATCTATACTAATAGTATAAAGATTTGATTTTTGTTTGTTTGAATTAAATAGGCTCTTAAACCATTGGACCGATTTGGACATTGTTTGAAACCCGAGGAAGGACATAGTAATTTCATAATTTAATTTATTTAATTTCATTTAAATTTCAATAAACTACATTAAAATCAGTTAAAAATAATTTGGAGCATATTTTAATTTTCGGCATTAACAAGTAATCATTTGAATAAAGTATTCAATTCATAATTCTGATAAATTAGACATTTTTATTCATTTTGATTCATAATTCTAAATTAGACATTTTTAATTTTCAAGAGTTAACACATATCACAACGATATATAGAAATTCGGTTGAAACAAACATGTAAATCGACTCAGAGTTATAATCACACAATCCATCATAATTTAAAGACAAATGTTAACACGTACCGAGTTGATAGGAAATAAGAAACTTCCCCCGTTATTATTCGTAACAGCTTGTTCCAATTGTCTTTATCCTATAACTCATTTAAAATATATTTAGGAAGGAAAATATATAGGAAGCTAGCTGTTGTCTGCCGCTTCGCTCGAGTGTTATAATGTGCCTAATATTATATTCCTATACAGTATACATATATTATAAAAAGTATATAAAAAAACGTTAATTTCAAAACCCAAGGAATGGATTTTAGTATGGTATTAATCAATAGGCTTAGGTCTATAATTCATTATAATATTAAGTGGAAGAAGCTTCGGTAAGCAGCTAAAGTTAAACAATATAATTTCGCGCGGGTTTGCTCCCGTAACATAATGTCATGTAGCCTCCTTTAATTAAAGATCTATTTAGTACAAAAATATTTTTTCAAATCGGACCACTAGGTCCTGAGATTAACGAGTTCAAATACATAACCATTTGTACATATTATTAGTACAGTAGTAATATCCCTTAGAACAGAATGTAGAAGAATATTTGAATCAATAATGTAATTTTACCGAATTTATAGGTAACTATAACTGCATCGTTTCAAAGCATTCCTAGGATTCTAGAGACGTGAACAATTTTCCTAAAGGCTAATTAGGTTCGCGAAAAATATTCGCTTTTTCAGTGGGAGCAAAAATTACGACGGAATTTCATTGGATTTTATTTTTAATTAGCTTTTGATAGATATTAAAGGAATCAAAAGTAACACCGTTAGGAATTTTCCAATTTTGTTGATGAAAAGATAATAAAGTAGCAAATATGAACAGATACTAGCTGAGCTTACAAACGATGCCTTGGCTTCACTTTAAATACTGAATTGAAAATCGTTAATTTAGGGCTCCCAAAAATTCCCAATGAACTGGTTTATCCTATCGTGCATAGGACGAACTAATTTAGTCTAGGCTACACTCGAGCTTCTTGCCGGTACTTTTCAGTACAATTCTTTTTGAATCGGTGGTAAATTAAAAAAATATATATATGTGATATTTTAAGACTATTTAGCCAATTTTAAAAATAAAGATTTGAATTGGAAACTAGTTTTTCCTAAAATCAGATTTGGCCGGTAATGTACTGAGAAAAACCGGTAGTAACTCGAATGTTGCCTAGGCTAAACTAGTTCGTATAAAACTAATTGATGTTTTAATTTTGTTATTTTTATTAAAAGTTAAAATATTATAATTTATGATGTCATATATTGTAGTATTCTAAACTTTTTATTTAAGAAAACAAAGAGACTTTAAAATTGTTCACTAAATGTTTTCAAAGTACAGGTTATTTCAGAGCGTGTTAAACAATGGACCTGTCTTTGGCTGTGTGCCCAATGTATTTGTACGCCACATTCTGACTTCTTTATTTTCGTGTTTCGTAAATAGACCAACAAATTGATATTTATAGAGGCTAATATAACTGGTTAAAGTTAAAGAAATCATTTTTTAGAGTAGAAGTAATAGTTTGGTTTTATTCAAGATGTTATATATATAGTTAAGTAACATTGTGTGCAATTAATAACAAGCAAATATTATCTGTATTTTTATGGATAAATAAGATAAAAATGTTTGCAAGTATGTTTCAGACGACTAACGTTAGCTGGTGCCTACTACTTTTTCGCGTTTTTTTTGTCGTTATACGTAATTTCATAGAACTATAAGAAGTAAAAGGAATTCTAATTTCATTCTTTCTGATTTCAATACTCAATTTTAATTCGGATTACTTGTCGTTTGCTACGGTATCAGGAAAAATCCCGGCTCTAATATCAAGGAGTATTTTTATCAAGGTTGTTTAATGTGCAGATTCCCAAAATAACTTCAGTCTATGATAAAGCTTAATTAACCCACAACGGGTTAATACAGATGCCGTCTGTGTAAGCTAAGTTGCATTTCTGATATACAATCCTGATTTCCGAGGAAATGAAAAAGGATATCTGGTGTTTTGATTTGGTATTCTATATATATCAAAATATTCCGAAATCTAGGACCATTTTTAGGGAAGGCGTTTGAGGCAAGCTGTAAACTTATTTGATGCTTCTCCTATCATTGCCCTACGTGGAACCGGAGACCTGACTGGTGAGTAGCGGGGCTTTTTTTAGTTCTGGCACGTAAAGTCCTACCAAAAAGTCTTTTTGACTATACTATATTTAGCTATAAATATATTTTGGAACGCACCTGGCAATGTTAAGACCCGGAATAAATCGTCTGGCTTAGTTTTTCTATTTTTTAAGCATTTAAATAAAACATTATAAAAAATTTTGCCAACAAATAGAACCGACTTCCTCGCTCTAAAAAGTAGAAAATAACTTTTATTTCATTTTTGTTGAAATCTATATAAAGTCGATGCATAATCTTGTTAAATTGAAAATAGATAAGCTAGGACGTAACATTATTTTCTAATTACATTCATCTACTATTGAAATTTGAGATTTGACAATTTCGGTTGTTGAAAAATAATAACGCATTTTTAACTAGCAGGTAGTAATTTTATTTACGTAAAATAGTATTAAGATTAGATTTTGTTCATTTTATTTTGTAAAAGAGACGTGTTCTCTTGTCGAAAAAGTATTAAAACTAAATGCTTGAAGCTTTTCGCACTTTACAGGGCACAAAATGCTTTGCAACCTGAAATGTTCCCGTAGCGTTTACTATTTAGTTCTAATCCTTTTGGAAAAGGTGTCTAGGTATTTTCATTTAGCTGGTGCATTTAAAAGAAAATTAACAAGCGACGTTTTAGTAAAATATGGCTTATTTTAAATTTTGGTATAGAGGCCACTTTTGTTGGTGTCTATTTTACTCGCTTAGTAGCGCCGTTTTCAATAATGTATCAAAGATTATGGATAGATTATTATCTCGGATTATGTGACGTTAGATTGACAAAACACAAAGCAAAGGCTAACCGTCGGTAGGATATTGAAATCAAGTGCAAATAGATAGATTTGTCTGACTTTAGTAAGCAAAACAAGGGATAAATAGAATATTGAGACTGCTCTTCACAATGATATACTCCTATAATTCTTGTTCTCGTTGGATTTCCAGGATTTACACTATGCGTTGTTCTATCTTAGTACAATACACTATGCGCTGTTCTATCTTAGTACAAAATTTCATCCAAATGGGTTCAATGATTTAGGCATGAAGAAAAGACAGTAGGAATTCTGTATTTTAGAATGCCTGTTATGGCTGATTTGTAGCTTATCAGAGCTATGCCTCTGCTGTAGCAAGCTATAGCTTGAAGCTAAACTAACAATTTGTTGTTTATGTTGAAATCTACAGAGTTTACTGATGTTTACTCCGTGTATTCAATGGCTCTTCGAGTATTGGATATCCTTTGATAATTATGGAACGTTTATATCTGTTAAATAACCCTGAACCATGAAACTATCGCTTCTTACATTTTGCCCAGCGGTCGTCAAACAAAAATCACAGTTTAGTGTTAACACTATGCTATTTTCTTTATCTTTAATTTATTATATTCTTTTCAGTGCAATAAATAGGCCTTTTTATAATATTTTAAGACTGTGAGTAGAATATTGCATTGGCACGAATTATCTACAAGCCCGCTCGGGGAAGTTTTAACCCCCCATGAAACAATAGATATTGTAGTGTTTCATACGAAGACTGTATGTCTATCCTATTTCTTCCTTGTTTAGTTCTA
>LQNK01000856.1:263214-278800 GCA_001586405.1 Phoebis sennae
TGTTAATATCGATAAATAAGTGAAATTAATAATGTAAAAACAATACTTGAATTTAATACAATCAGCTAAAAAGTATTGGACTCGCAAACGAAGGATTTTAAACCATCGTATAAAATGTAACACTGCAAACCACAAAAACATATTGAAAATAAGTAGTATTAAAATATATATTAATTTATAATACAAATTAATTAAGGAATCAGTTAGGACGACTTCCTACTCTTGGAGTTCTAAAATTTATGTTTAATTATTTTTCGGTCATAGTGGAAATTTAACTAATATCGACATGTAGTTATCGATACGATCAATCACTGGGTGAGTAGCAAAATGACAACTGAGTGTCAAACGGTTGTACCGTAAATATAACATTTATTTAAAAGGTGTTAGAGAACAAAATTTAATGAATTTATAATATCGCCCTCTAGTGATGAATAGTTTTACCTTTTTTCTAGGTGGAAAATTGATTGAACAGATAAACTAATTACTACCTTACTGACATACAAAAAGACTTCATTTTAAATAACAATAAATACGATTTTGAACCGAAATGTTTTTTGTAAATTTTTGACATTGCTTCTTTTGTATGCATTGTACGATTTAATTTGTCAATGTGTGAGTTTGGCGACATTGGTTCTCATACTAAAGAAGCACTAGGGCACTTCCACTTGTTTTTTCTATTCCGTGATTCTTCTCCTCCTTTTATTTATTTTTAATTATATGTATGACCAATGAATTTAATGAATGCTTACGATGTATAATGCTACTTATTTTATTATAATTGACTAGCTTTAAACGTACTATTGTACCTACAAAGTGAATAAATAAATGAAAAATAAATAGATGAAAATGAAAAAAATTAGGAGAAACGGTTACATATATCTTCCTTTATAAATACTTTCCTTATCCACATCTTTTGCTTAAAGCTGGGACAGTTTTTTTTGCTGATGTTCACGTGTGATAAATATAAAAATCTTACCAGTACTTTCAGAGCCATAGACATCAGGACAGGCCTGGTAGTTCAGCAGAAGTCTGGAATCTTCTGTGCAGCTCTCTATTGATGATGCGGGGAATTTGCAGTCGCCGTGACCCCTGAAACACAGAGGCAAATTAGTTTTACATAAACAATTTAATCTGATTTGGTCTGAGTGGACAGGAATAAAAAATACCCTATTAGAGTCTAGTCTTTTTTGTTTTGGACTTTTTCGATCTAAATTTAATAAGAGAGTCGTTTATAATTTTATAAATAAGGATTCATTAGGAAACATTAAGATTTATTGGATTGCTTTATATTATTAATTGGTGTCATAAAATTTTGTAAGAAAATTCTAACGTAATCAGAACGATACTTCAGGAATTTTGAAGGATCAATACAATGCAATAAGAACACTTTATTAAGCCCCACATAAAAAGTATATAAACTATAAACTATTTCATATAGAAAGAGTCCTAAAAAGACACTATTATCGAGCGATCTCTGCAAGTCAACCATTGGCTAGATTTTCAATTTTGACATAGACCGTTTTGAGGTGGTGCGAAAGTAAACACATACTGTTATATATATTATGTTTACTACTAAATTCTGTTCTTTTAATTAAAATAAGCACTTCCATTGAAAATAAATATTCCCATACAAAAAACTAAATATTGTTCAATACATTAAGCATGATCTATTCCCTATGTTTCAACAGACTGTAATTACAAGTGACGTCCTCAGCCGGCGATCGATCGCTTAATGACATTTTAATTTTCCCCTAGCAACGATGGAATGCCCCGAAACATATGTCAAATAGTATGGGAATTCGAAAATAACTCGAAAGGAAACTTAAATTTAGTGAACGTGATAGAAATATAAGGTTTTTAGAATACTCAGCGGTTCTTTGACCGTTTTATGCGATTGTTATATAATTTTTTTTATCGCCCAGCGGGCAAACGAGCAGACGGGTCACCTGGTGGTAAGTGATCACCGCCGCCCATATTCATTCGCAACGTTAGGTATCGCGAATGCGTTGCCGGCCTTTAAGATATTTATTTGGGTCTTTTCTTGAAGGTCCCTAAGTAGTTGATCCACGCGGCTTCGCTCCTGTAGCAATATTTTATATAGACTGTTATTCAATGAAGATGTACCTTACTAACGGTGAAAGTTATTTTGAAATCAGTTCGTAGTATTGTGTGATAACATTACAAATACACGTAAAAACATTTATGTTAAATGTAACATTTATATTTAACGTTAGTTTTTAAAAATTGGTTAATGCTAAAGTGAAGATTTTACAGCATTCTTTGGTAAAAATATTCAAATCTACCGTTATCAACATTTATAAGTTATGTTACAAGAGCGATATGTCTTTTTAAATGAGGCGACGTTTATAACAGACACTACGTGAATGTATTATAATCTAGTCTATTAGTCAGATTATTCTATGAATCTAGTCAATAATTTTGACATATCTCTTTAAAGAGTCTTAATTATTAATTTAAATAATCTGAAATCCTAATCTCCCCCATATAGTATATATTTGTATTAAAAAAAATAGATACACAAAATAATCACATTATCTGCCTACTAACCCTCCATGTACTTGACATTAGTAGAATCTATCAGTTATGTGATTGGGAGTTGCCATTTGCAATAAGAAGAATACTATGAGTAATTATTTTAAAGATTCGTTCAGTATAATATAAGTAAATAAAACATTATTCAATAATCTTTTTTTAACTAGGTGTCAAGAAGTATCCTTTTAAGATTGACGTACCCCAAGTGAGGATAAGTCGTCATGCACGTCGTTCCTAATTCGTTCGGTTAATACCCAGTTTCTGATTCACTTTAACGCAAGTTTATCTATTCCATAGCGCTAAACGTCTGGGGTAACTGTGGCAATTGCTTTTCTAAGTAAAGTTTTCTTTCCCGTCTCTATTTTTCCCCAGGACTACTACTGACTCTCTTCAAGGCAAGAGTCAATAGGCTCATTCTAGACAGACGTGTCACAAACTTATACTGCATGAGCGCTTAACATCTACTGATTCACAGATCGGGTCGGGACGAAGATGTTTCCGTCGAAATTTGTATGAATCTTGTTCCCATTTTTGATACTTTCCGTTCAGATGCGCATTTGTGAATAGGGACCCAGGTGGAATTACGGTCAAACTTATACCCATCTACACAACCATCTTTGTTTGTTTATTTGTTTGATTGGTTGTGATGGAAACTACTGGATCGATTTTAAAAAATCTTTCACCATTCGAAAGCTACGTTATCTGCGAGTAACATAGGCTATACATATATATAACATTATGCAATGGGAGCGAAGCCGCGTGGATCAGCTAGTCTTGCATAAAAATATACCACGGAGGTTTACGTTGTGGAGTACCGAATTGTGATACAGTTAAAAATTCACAAACTTTGTTTCCGTGTTTCATTCTTTTGTAAGCAACTTCACTACGTCTGGGAGCAGCGGAGTGTTTTACCAACTTCCCTAACGCTAAAAGCGATAACCTTCTAAAACAATGGTGTTTTAATGGTTAACCGTTATAAGAACTTTGGAATGTTACTTTTGGTGAATTTTTTAAGTTTTAAAAAACGTAAAAACAGGAAGCAAAATTAATCAAAATTTTAATGCATCCATTAAAGGTTAGCTAGTAGATTTTTTACCAAGAGACCTTTTTTAATCTATAGGTTTCATTTACATCTTGAGTGAAACCAGAACTCGGCACCCATGTAGATCTCAATATTTGTGTTGGTGAAGTCAAAAATTTCGCATTATTTAATATTGAACAAGATTTTTATTTTACACTAGCTGTGCCCCGCGGCTTGCCCTGGGATTTCCGGGATAAAACTATTCTATACGCTTTCTCGGGTTTCAGACAATCTCTGTCCAAAATTTCATCTTAGGTTTAGTTGTTTGTACGTGAAGAAGGAACAGACATACAGACAGACAGAGTTGCTTGCGCATTTATAATATTAGTAAGGAATTATATTTTTGATGGGATTATAATTTTTATGGAGCTTTCCTTATTTTTTTGATAAAAACCCGTTACTAAAAACAGCTTTAGTGTCCTTTAAGAAATTAAAAAAATTACCTATTATAAGTAAAAGAAAACGGTGCTTTCAAGGGACAGTCTACTGGCTCGGCGTTCTCCCTGAACATGGAATAGAGGAGGGCGTCCCCAGTGATGAGCGAACACAGGTGAGGAAGTGCGTCTCGCCGGTGGCAGAAAGCTGCAAAACATACAAATACAAAAATCAATAAATAAATACAATACAAGCTCCCCTGACCGATTTCGGCCATGGTGGCTATAAAGACGGCCTTATCGCTAAAAATGTCTTTCAGGCAACCATTATTTTTTTAATTAATTATTCAGGGAAATTTAAGGCTACGCCATCTAGCCTAAATTAAGCAAAGCTTCTAATGTGGTAAATTCTGTATACCAATATATTTCATCATAATCGGCTTAGTAGTTTTCGCTCTACAAATAATATATAGCCGAAGAGTTTGTTTGTTTGGTAATTTGTTTGATTATGCTAACCTCCGAAACTACTGATTAAAAATATATTAACCCGAAGGCCTAAACAATATGTCATAAATAATTACATAGCTTGTAGTTAAAACAACATTTAACTCATTATCACTTTTAAGGTAAAAGCATATATATTACAAATTTTGCAGACAACTTTAAGCTAAAGCCTAACACGAAATTTCTCGGACAAGCTTAGATTGAGATGAGAATTGTGTAAGGTGTTCTCGACAATAACGTTGTTGCTTTGAGACCCACACCTTTGTACTCATATCTACCTCAGAGGCATACACGTAATATAGATATAGTGCCTCTATAGTATAGTAGCCTTATCTAGCCGTGCCCCGCAGTGTAATTTACATAGTAGAGTTAAAATAGTCAATAGTCTTCTTGTTGAATCAGAAAAATAAATCAAATATATCCCGTAGTTTTGAAGATTAGCACGTTTAACGAAACATACACACATTTTCGTTTTATAATATTACTAGCTGTGCCCCATGGTTTACCCGCATAACTTCTGAACCCGTGGCAACTCTGGGATTAAAATCATACATATATCCTCACAAACTTTCGTATTTATAATATTAAAAGGATGTTAAACGTTAAAATGTACAGCCATAATCTAATTAACCTAATTTAATTAACCTAATTGATTATAAATAAGGCAAATAATTTGTACTAACATATCTTCAACTGCTTAGTCCTAAATTAGCAAAGTATAAAAAAACGTAACGGTAACAATAGATATAAAGAATAAAAATATACTCACTCTCCTTATATTGTAAAACATTAATGTGTTTTTCATGCATCACTACACACCGATAGCAACCTTTCCTGTAACAAAAGAACACAATTTTGTAGTGATATAAATAACTTCGCGATTTGGTCGGATTACCTTTGTGTTCTTGGTCTGGGTTTTATTAAAGTGATTCGGGTAAATTCGGCATTTTATAATGCCTATTTGAGGAAAGACAAGCAAAACAAGAAGAGAAATAAGTGAAATAAGTATTGATTTACAAAATAAATGATTGGAAATTGTAAAAATGTAATAAGACAAAAATATTTTAAACTCAACGAATAACTGAGAATACTATTGAAACAGACAATAATATGTTAACATCATCAATACAAATATTTGAATGTTATATTTTAAAATTTATGAATTACTAAATAATGCCCAAAATATAATTTCTAAAGTGAATGTTCTCATTACAAACAAAATAAAAGAAAATTCCTCTTGTCTATAGCTTGAAATCTGAATGAACCTTTGATAAACATTCACCATAACTCTATGATCTTACGTTTAATTAAATCCATTCATAATTTATACAGATTGTGAAAATGCCATGATAAATGTCTGAAGATTGTATCGATGGAGCAGAGACGTTCAAGTAGACAATCTCTCCGCATAATTCTAGCATTAAAATTATTGCTCAATCCAGATTTATTTCACAAAATTATACAGATAACAAGTGAAATAATTTCATTTGGAATTGTAATTTATTTGCACGTTATATTACGATAGCGTTTTTTGGTTTGGAGACACTTCAAAGCGAATTTAATGAATGTAACATCAAAGCTAAATTTTATCCATACGTTCTGAATATTTTGGTCTCATATCAATGTAATCCATTCATTGAATTAAAAATATAATCGAGTGATAAACTTTATATAAAATATTCAATTACTGTTTTTTTTTGAAGTTTATGCAGTAAAATAAAAAAATGTATTGCGTCTGTTACTAAGGCCACCAAGGAAGAAAAGAAAGAATAACTCGAGGAAACTGTTTAACATTGGCTTCGATCTGTTCTACTAAAAAGCTTTATTTGCTAAGCTTACGCTTAAGAAATATCTCGAAACCCTTTAATTGCCTTGTTATCTTCATCATGGATACCCTGTGTGTATACAACTTAAATGCCAAGACTTAAGAACATAATATTGAATGGCGAAGTATGAAGATTAACAGTTTTCAACAATCATTCACTGAACATTACTTTGTTAAAAATCTCGAATCGTTCAGTACAATATTGATTTACCTCAAACTTTTAAATGTATTTTCAACACAGATTAGAGAATAAAAGGCAGATGGAGTGAAGACTCATGTGACGCCGAAAAGCAAATACAAAAATAAAATACTTTTTAAAGGATTTTAAACGCGGTTTATTATACATTATTTTACATTATTATTTAACCCGACGTTTCGAGCACTTTACAGCGAGCGTGGTCACGGGAGACATAATGTAAAATAATGTATAATAAACCGCGTTTAAAATCCTTTAAAAAGTATTTTATTTAAAATGGAAAGTACTCGCGTTAAAACAAATACAAGATTATACTAAATACAAAAATGTTCGTCTAGTTTGACACAAAACATCACTAGGGCTTTGAAATTTTCAAATTTCACTCACACAGATGCACGTGTAGTTAGTGTCACTCGAGTCTTCAGAACACTCCATCTGCCCTTTATTCTCTAATCTGTGACTTTCAAAAATAACTCACTCATCAACTATTAAGAACTTGTCGCCTTCGGAGGACAGGCAGCGGCCCTTGTTGGACAGGATGTTGCCGTCGATGAGGATCGGCTGGATCACCCCTGACTGAAACCATTTGCCCTGCCAGCGGGTTGGGAACGCGCAGCCTGTGGACAAAAAAGAACTTTATTGTAATTGGGTTAGGGTTGAAATTTGGCTTTTAGTGGTCTTTATAAAAGGTAGTAAAAAATTTGAATGTTATATTCATACAACACTTTTTCGAATAATTACAAAGGCACACCGAAAAAAACGATTTTCATGACTTTTGTATTAGAGTAGAAGGCATATTTAATACAGTTTATCTTACATTTTCTTTAATATTACAACACTAAGTTTTGTAAAATGTTCTGCAGAAGCAAGTCCATTTATGGTTTAAAAATAAGTAAAAAGCAATTATCTCATTTTAAACATAATGCACTAAGTACATTAAATTTAAATCCGACGAATGTAATTAAAATAATTTGGCTTTTTGGATTAATATTTTAAAACATTTCAACATAACATTGTGTGTATTGATAAATATTTGTGATTCATTAAATTTAATATGACCTTAAATGGATGTGGAAAATTTTATATTATTTTAAACTGATTTCAGTTTCAGTGTTCGATTTGAGATGGGTTAAAGGGAAGTTTTCGGAGATGTAACTACATATATCCTTAGTACAAAAATCAACACTGTAGCTACATTGTTGATTTTTGTACTAAGGATACTGGCGATTGAGATTATTTATTAAAGAAATGATATTCATAAAATATTTTTGGTACCAAGGCATCGCCTAAGGAAGCATATGCTTCCAGCCGATAGCCTATTTGCTGTGCGCTACGATTTCACCGTATATTTCCCGTTCCAGTGGGAATTCCGGCATAAAAAGTATGTCGTATGTCCTTTCTCGGGTTTAAAACTATACAATTGTACAATAGTTGTACAATATTTCAACTAAATCGGTTCAAAAGGCGTTGAGAAGAGACACACCTTTATGCGCTCTTTTTTACGCCTTTCATTTGGACTGCGTTACTATCGCATTTATAATATTAGTAAGGACAGGTATCAAATGTACCACCTGTGGATCAAGAAGGTTACGTTACATTTTGTACGATTTTTAACGGCTCTTAATACCAGCACAATAATCTCAGATCGTGAGAAGCCAATAATTGAGATCTTCGTATCTCACAGAATAGCAAAACACTTGGCGGAAGTGCAGGCGCCCTTTGTGCGAACTTCAACTTTTCCATTGAATTTAATAAGCCGTTGAATAGTTTGCGGTTTTTATGGAAATACGTGAAATGTGTACGCATTACAATGCTGCAAAATTATGTAGGTATTTTATTGTATAGTGCAGTGTACCAATCTGAGAATTGGATTTACTGGTAGCGTTTGTTATCTGTTGTCTTTTGTTTGAATGAGAGTGATAAAAAAGTGTGTTGGTCTTTGATTTGAAAATCAAAACAATGTATACATTAAAAAATAACCAAGTAGTAGTAGGGAAAATATACTGGAAGTGAAAATAACGGAATTGTTTTACATAGAACTAACCAATATAAACAAACATAAATAAAATGAAATACCAGACCTAATTTGAATTGCTAGATCGCGATATTTTTTTGTACCTTTTTCAGGAAAAAACGCTATGCCTTAGTTTTAGCGCCATCCACAAGATGAAAGAATAGACAGTCCTAATTCCCACATACATATTCATGATTTCATTCAAAACGCCATTTTAGTCGTTATATGCAATGAGCAGTTATGACAATATCAAACAGCTTTAACAAATCCTACGAAAGTGCCTTCTTTGCATTGCCGAATATATTTTTTAATTTCTTTAGCAGGAAACAACGCCCTAGTTATAACGCTATCTAAAAGTTGGAAGAACTAGGCTAGATTCGGCAATCCCAATTCCCACAGCCACATTCATAATTTAATTCAAAAAGCCGTTTGATATAGTCATTGTGGCCATATTATATACATTGAATAATTAGACCAATATCAAACAGCTCAAACAAAACTTATGAACGTGTCTCCTTTGCATTGCCAAATAGATTTTCTCAATATCTTTTGCACGAAATAGGACCCTAGTTAAAACGCTATCTAAAAGATGAAAGAACTAGGCTAGATTAAATCCCAATTCCCACAGCCATATTCATGATTTAATTCAAAAAGCCGTTTGATATAGTCATTGTGGCCGTATTATATGCAATGATCAGATAAAACAGCTTTACCAAACTAACGAACGTGTTTCCTTCGCAAATAGATTTTTTAGATCTGGTGTCTGAAACAACGCCCTAGTTATAATCCACAATATGAAAGAACTAGGCTAGATTCGACAATCCCAATTCCCACAGCCACATTCATGATGTAATTCAAAAAGCCTTTTGATATAGTCATTATATTCATATTATATGCAATGTTCAGATAAAACGACTTTAATAAAACCTACGAACGTGTTTCCTTTGCATTGCCCAATATATTTTTTTAGATCTGGTGTCTGAAACAACGCCCTAGTTATAATCCTCAATATGAAAGAACTAGGCTAGATTCAATCAGAATTCCCACAGCCACATTCATGATTTAATTCAAAAAGCCGTTTGATATAGTCATTGTGGCCGTATTATATGCAATGATTTGATAGAACAGCTTTAACAAAACCTACGAACGTGTTTCCTTTGCATTGCCCAATATATTTTTTTAGATCTGGTGCCTGAAACAACGCCCTAGTTATAAAGCTATCTAAAAGATGAAAGAACTAGGCTAGATTTAATCCCAATTCCCACAGCCACATTCATGATTTAATTCAAAAAGCCTTTTGATATAGTCATTATATTCATATTATATGCAATGATCAGATAAAACAGCTTTACCAAACCAACGAACGTTTTCCTTCGCAAATAGATTTTTTTAGATCTGGTGTCTGAAACAACGCCCTGGTTATAATCCACAATATGAAAGAACTAGGCTAGATTCGACAATCCCTATTCCCACAGCCACATTCATGATTTAATTCAAAAAGCCTTTTGATATAGTCATTATATTCATATTATATGCAATGATCAGATAAAACAACTTTAACAAAACCTACGATCGTGTCTCCTTTGCTTTGCCAAATAGATTTTTTAGATCTAGTACAGGAAATAGCTCCCTAATTATAACATTATCCACAAGATGAAAGAACTAGGCTAGATTAAATCCCAATTCCCACAGCCACATTCATGATTTAATTCAAAAAGCCGTTTGATATAGTCATTGTGGTCGTAGTATATGCAATGATCAGATAAAACAGCTTTACCAAACTAACGAACGTGTTTCCTTCGCAAATAGATTTTTTAGATCTGGTGTCTGAAACAACGCCCTAGTTATAATCCACAATATGAAAGAACTAGGCTAGATTCAATCCCAATTCCCACAGCCACATTCATGATTTAATTCAAAAAGCCGTTTGATATAGTCATCGTGGCCGTATTATATGCAATGAGCGGCAATGAACCGGCAATTACAACACAATGCGTGCATCATTTGAGCACCCCTTGCAGCCGACATGAATAAAAATGAATGACGGATGTTCAGAACGATTCTGCTGGTAAACTGGACCATGGAGTTATTTTATCAAAAGAGATCTCTTTTGTGGAGTGACTATTCTCTATCCACAAAGTATCAACAAGGAATGAAGATGAAGAAAAATATTGTAAGAATGTTTTTACTGTTCAATAGACCATAGAAATGGGATTCCTTGTATGTTGACTATATAATCTATGGTTAAGAAAGTCAAAATTATTTTAGTGTTAAAGTATACATTTAGTATAATGGAGATTACGAGTATACAATGGATTCGTATTGTTTAGTATACGGTTATAGCATCCAAATCAAATAAAAGTAGCATGAAAAAATGTCTTGCGTTAAATATTGGATATTGATAGCACCTTCATTTTGTGGCTACTCTGCTTAATCAGCATATTTTATGCTATTATAAGCTGATTTTAATAAAATTATTTTTATTTTTTTTATTTCTTATCAAACAAATAACACAAACATTATACATCATTGGCTATTCCAAAAGGTTCGTTTTTACAATACATTGATTTACAATGTTACTACGATCTCTATGTAATTATTCTGTCTGTCTGTCTGTGTAACTGACAATATATTACTTAGTTTATAAAGCACTTGCCCTCCCCTAGATCCAGTATCACTTGACATCAGGTGGACTTGCGGTTAAAGATCCATTTCTTGCGGTTATTTATAAGATATTAGGGAGTAATTAAAGTGGCTCGCTCTGAGCTAAGCCTCGCGTTGTAATATATAAATCAAGCCCATTCATTTGATACCACATTCGGCTATATTCATATGAAAAACGCCTATTTCACCTCTTCGTTATCCCCCCTCCATTGATTTCGCTCATGTTTGTACTCAAGATTTTTCTTTATCTACACATTTGCGTACAAAATTTAATCAAGATAAACCATACTAGATATCCTCGGACAAACATTCACCTATTTTACCCTCTTAAAAAAACCCGCAAAACTTAAATATATGTATAGCTAAACATCAACACATTGGGACAGACAGCGACTTTGCCTTATACTATGTAGTAAAAATAACATGCGTCATATATTCGGAACAATAAATAACAGCACATAGTTCTGAAACGAGTTTAAAGAATGTACAGTTGATAAAAGTATCGGGAATAAGTCGTCTGGCGTCTCTTAAACAGATAAAAACTGCATCATAATGTAATTTTGTGCCGGCGTCGTTTGCTGGATCCGATAAAATAATACAGTATATTCCAATTGAATTTCTCGCGTCGCAAGGAAATTTCTAATTTAATTAGGTAACTACGGGACACATGGAAAATACCATTATCTTACTAACTACATTCGGTTCTTAACGGAAGAATTATTATCTACGCTTTATCATACACGAGCATCTGACAATACTGTAGTCGCTTTGTTGGCCTCGAGAGTAGGTAGGTGTTATAGATGGATGGCATAAAAGAAGTAATCCTAATGTTAAATGTGAATGTTTGGATGTCTAGATGGATATGTATTCTATTTAATATTTTTTTGTCAATCACTCGTTACTACTGAATGATCCTGAGAGAAATTATATCGAGAACTGAAACCATTTTTGTGGAGATGTTTGGCTGATACTTTGTATGATGCCTCTACTATTATACCACGACATGGAACTGCAGCCCTGGCTGGTGGGTAGTGAAAAGATTCTATTGGTAGACCGCGAAGCCTCTGGCAGAAACTATAATATAGTTAGAAATAACTTTAAAAAGAATCCAACATTACCCGTGTGGCGACGGGTTAGAATACATGTCTCGCCACCCCATTTCTACCCGTGGGTGTCGTAAGAGGCGACTGAGGGTAATTCTGCTGCCCAACATCTGCAGCAATAAAAGAGTGGGAGCCGAGCACTGCACGATTGGGCCAAGCTCGCACCGGTGCAATTACCACCCCCCAGCAGAAGATCGGCGTGAAGCAGTATTGCACTGTGTTTCGTACGGTGAGCTGGTGCCCGGAGGCCTGTATTCCCATCCCATTCCTCTCCCGTCCTGTTCTACTCCTCTCCCAGCTTCTTATCATTGGTCCCCTCCATTTCCCTTCCCTTGCCTTTAAGCTGGCAAGGCATCTGCGACACTATGTTGCAGATGTTTATGGGCTGCGGTCAGTCACTTAACATCAGGTGAACCGCATGCCCCGCTTGCCCGCTATAACATAAAAAAAAAAAAATTATTGAACACTAGCTTTCCGCCCGCGGCTTCGCTCGCGTTGTCCCGGTAATTATTCGAATTTTTCTCGCCGTAAAAACCATGTTTGAACTTCAACAAACATTTAAAATAAAGAATTGTCCAAATTGGTCCAGTCGTTGTTGAGTTATGCGCTTACCAACACATTTTGCGATTCATTTTTATATATAAGATAAGTTGACAACGAATATTCAAATTATGAGTTTAAAGAAAAAATCAATCGACGTCGATCTGTATAACTGAAACCTTAATTATAAAAAAGAAAAGCCTCATAGCAACTTCATTGTTTCCAAAGTGGCTTAGAATTTAATCAAACTGAACCACGCCCTGCTAAAAAACCGAGTTAAACTTGAATTAGATTTTTAGATAATGCAATATAATGGTGTTTATAAACGCGACGGTGAATAAGCGGCCGAATTAAATCGTCGCTGATATAATGGTTGAGCACACAAGGAAGGTTGTTCTGAAATTAACCGGGTACACTTAATTACTTAATTTCGATTAAGAGACGCCGCCCGTTGATTTATTAAATCATTTTTAGTACGGCGTGACGGTAAGGTTTAATAATAATTTTAAACGGTATTAATTATTGCAGGTACGTTCACAAATTATGCTGTTGTTTTTAAGTTCCACTTCGTTTATATTTTCAAACGGATAAACTATTATGTGCATTCTGTAGGCATGTGTTCTTAATATTTTTTTCTCCTTATTTTAAATATTTGAATAAGATTTTAGTTTATTTATCGTCAAAGCTACAACCGTAAGACATCGTTTAGTAGTATCGAGTGTAGTTTTTTTTGTGTAAGTTGTTGAATAAATTTGATGTGTTTATTTTTTTTATATAATCTCTATACGTGAGTACCTATAATTGGTTTTCCGTATTTATTTGATTAATAATTACTAAAAAATTTGGTTTCTATTAGTTCTTAGTCTCCCAAGCGAATAAAAAATAATTTCTTATCATACAGATAAAAAGATATAGTCATATAATCTACAATGGCGATGCAAAACATAGAAATTTTTAAATCGACTCGTTAATAACGGTTCGATTCAAGAGAAGTATTCATAAGTGAGTTTTGTATGCAAATTACTCTTCGTTATAGACGTAAAACAATGTGAATAGTCATTACTCGATACAACGATATCCGGAGGAAGTCTGCTTATTATTCATGCGAAGCAAAAAGGTTTAACAAATTAAAATAAGATTTATTACTAGTGCATGTTGCTTTTATCTGCGCGTAATAAGATTCATCATTTAAAACGTTGTAGAGTTAGTTTTAAATCAATAGATACTTTTTTTTTGCCTTTTTAGATTTTCTTGTTATGACTACACTTCTATGTCGGGGTATAATAGGAGAGGCATCAGACAAGTTTTCAGCTTGCCTCAAACAACTCCCCAAAAAAAGGTCCTAGCCCTCAAAATACAGTATATTATAACTTGAATTAACTTTATGTTAATAATTTATTAAGAATTATCTGATTGAAAATAAATGTAAGATGAAAACTTATTTCATGGGCATTGAAAAGAAATATTTAAGCTAACATGTAAAAGACTATTCAAAAGGCGGTCTCGATTCTTAATCTGGTTCCTTATTCCCGTTAAAATTATATAGCACTTACTAAAACTAGGATAGCAACAACAATAAATACACAGATACATTATTGCTTGCTTTACTTGCTGGGGCGTAAATGGACTTCGCAGAATACTTGAGATTATATTTTATCACTTGCGTAGGCGAAGCTATGGCGAACGAGTTCCTATTGATATGAAGCAGTTTCTATTCCGGGACGAATTGTGATAAGTGTCAGGCAATTTCTCTTTTGTTATATGGTCTAGAAACCTGACAATAATATAAATACAAATAATGTCAGGATAATATCAGGCTTCTACTGTCTGGATCGTACTCTGGTTGTAATACATAAATTATTTTTGCGAACCGTACAATAAATATTATAATTTGTATCATAGGCTCTATGGAACACAATGTCGGTGGCATATTTATACTGATTTTAACATTATTTTCTGCGTCTTAACATCTTAGTTAATATAGTGAGTTGAATTTATAATGCTTTATTTATTAGATACATTAGTGTTCTTTGGATGGTTAACAGATAATATAAATATAATAAAAAAGTAACAAGACCATTTCTGTACATCTAATATTTTTTTAAAAGATCAGTGGCTCTGCAATATTTATGTTTTGTAGAGCTCAAAGCCATGGTTAGAATTTCTTAACTGTTTGCATGATAATTAAATAAAAAAATACTGAGCAGATTTTGATATTATGCTGATAGACCAATATTTGACATACCTATAGATTTTTTTGTAAAATAGTAATCTTGATGTACGCTTCAAAAGGTCATAAAAATGTCGTTCTTCAAAATTCCACTTACAATACAAAACTTTGTAGTCCACGCAAGCGCCGCTGTGGATGGAAAGCTAGTTAGTTAAGACAAGACAAATATAATAAACGTATTAAATAAAATACTTTTTGAAGGAATTAAAACGCGGTTTAATATACATTATTTTACATTATTATTATTAATTGCGACGTTTCGAACACTTTACGCGACGTTATTTTATTTATTGTAAGTAATCACGTTACATCAAACACAAGAAAATACTAATATAATTATAAACATTATATATTAGGGCAAGAATACTAAAAAAATATTAAGCTTATATATGACTATATTATATCTTGACCTGACCTCATATTATGTAACTAGTAAGTACTGTACTTTACGAAGCGATATCTACATAGGTTGGACGGTGGCCAAAGCAAAGAGCAAATTAAA
>LQNK01000856.1:278998-305935 GCA_001586405.1 Phoebis sennae
CTCTAAAAAGATCTAAACTCGCCTGGGATTCATTTGTTTAAATCAAGATCCAACATTTTGTAACATTTACATAAGGAAAACATTTTAATTAAATATTTTATTTTCATCTATTTTAAACAATCTCTTCATATTAAATCTGCTGTGTACATGATTTCAAAAACAGATACGTATATGTTAGTATTCCTCTTTATATATTATACCTTTCAGAGTGTTACACAGAAAAAATCACTTTCACTTATGGCATAATTAAAAACAACAATTGGTGTAATTTTTCCACAAACACGAAAAACTCTCATTATCACAATTCACTTTGTTATATCTATAAACTAATTAATAAAAAAAACCGTTAAAATAAGATTTTTTTTGTAAATCGTTACTATCATAACTGGCAATAAACAATAGAAATTTTTAATTGAATTTTTTTTAACTATTTGAAAAAATTAAGACTTCAATATTTCTTCGTAGAATAACCTAACTGTTATTTTAATTTATTTGTGACACGAGAATTTTGTGTTTTCCTTAAAAGAGCTTTAGTCACCGCCACTCTATACATAATAGTTTTTTTTAATCAAGAACAAGAAATATACGCAGGTGAAACGATATATGGATAGTTGTCTTGAAACTTTCTCGAATTTTCCATGTCGTTACAATCAACAACAGATTATACTAAAAATTGGCTCGTCACTATGAAAAGGCTAGACACATAAAATTGTTAGATCGATCTTTTTTCATAAAGTAGGGTCAATCGAGTCTGTCACTCAATTGTAACCGATCGTCGTAGCAGCTAAGGCTGAGCCTGATGAAAGGAAATATGGTGAGTGCTCGTATAAAGAAAACTTTAATATAAAGATTTCGGTAGTTTAATGGGTCGTTGAATCAACATCTTGTTTGACTTACTGAAATTTTGAAAATGTTTGAATTGTAGATTATTTCAAATTGTTTATTTAGATATAAACAACCTACTATGTTTGAAAAATTTAGGCACGACACACAATGTAGAAGAGAGAAATATTTTAACAATAACACAAACTAGTTAAACGCGGTTTAAAAATTAAATAATGTATACATATTTAATCGAGTTTTAAATCCTTTAAAAAGTTTTTTTTTTCCATTATGAAAGTATTCGCGTTAAAACAAACACAACAAAATGCTAACGTAATATTTTTAACTAAAAGTTGTAATTTGCTTTTTACAATATGTGAAAGAGGTATATAGCTCCTATCTCCTATCAAGAAACATAATGGCAGTCACAAATTTTATAGTCATATAATGATCAATGTAAAATTATAAAAAGGAAAGATTTATTTGTTTGTTTCTATTGAATAGTCTCCGAAACTACAGGACCGATTTAGATGAAATTGTACAGAGATTGTTTGAAACTCCAGGAATGATTTAGGATAGTTTTTATCCCGAAAATCCTACGGGAAAACCCGCGGAGCTCAGCTAGTATTTATATAAAACGCTTGGCAACAACGGAAGCAACAACGAAGAAAGCAATAATAATTGTTACACAAATTATACATCCGTTGCTAAATTATTGCCCTAATATCGATATTATTTCAAGCCGTTCCTGATTCTGCACTGAATGGAAATTAATGATGACCGTCGTTTACGAACACCTGACTTCTTGCGCGCCATTTTCTTTTTCTTTTTATTGCGGCTGTTCAAATGGTTTACGCGTTAAGTCTTTACGTCGGAACCGAGGCTTTTCGTTCCGTTTGTATTAAAACCAATGACCGAAAGAAATGTATCGGCGTAATATTTCGTCGCGTAATGATATTTTTATATGTTTCCCTTGTTAGGTTGATAACATATGTGGTATCGTATATTTACTTACGTTATTTCTTCAATCTTAAGAGTCATTGATTTTTTTATTGGAAGGCGTAAAAATTCGTAGTGAAATTTTTTTTAAACTTTACGGAACCGGATATTGTGCCGAATTATTCGATTTGCCATATTTTCATTGTTTTGTACAAATACTCGAATCGAATATATTCGGCCGAATACATATTGTGAAAAACTTGTCGAATAAACGAAATACCATATCTATACATATAATAAAAGAGTAACCGAACCATTTCTGTACATTGAATATTTTTCAAAAAGAGTAATTGGTATGCAATATGTATGTTCTATAGATACCAAAACCATGGTTAAAATTTTTTTTTCTGTTTGTCTGTTTGTCTGTTTATCTGTTTGTATGTTCGTCAATCACGCAATAACCACTGGACAGATTTTGATTGAATTTTACAT
Source organism: Phoebis sennae (assembly GCA_001586405.1). Lineage (NCBI taxonomy): Eukaryota > Metazoa > Arthropoda > Insecta > Lepidoptera > Pieridae > Phoebis > Phoebis sennae. The sequence goes on from LQNK01000856.1 coordinate 281,252, forward strand.
GTTGATAGACCATGATTAGGTGCAACTTATAGGCTACATTTTATTTGAAAAAAATATTTTAGGGGTGGCTTTCCATACATGTAAACGGAGGGTAAAAAAATAAATTCGCGAGTACATCATTGTATGAGGTGTCATTAGATAGGTCTTTAAAAATGAAATAGAGGTTTCTAAATGCGTTTTTTGATAACATACATATTTTTTGAGATATACTCTTCTAAAGTCGTGAAAATGTCATACCACGTGACAATGAGAGATTTTGGTTCAGTTGCGGTCATACCTTTTATACTCTAAACGTATGGATTAAGACGTTAAAACACTCAATAAATTCTCAATAACTTAAAAAAAATGACTAACTCTCCGCCCGCGGCTTGCCTCGCGTGGGCTACAATTTTATGTTTTTGAAGAGGCGCGCGCACTGTGAGATTTTGGTCAAACCTATTTCCATAGAAAATAATAAAAAAACTAGGTAATAAATACTCTTGCACATATATCAGGGGTCCTGTGGCCGTCATTTTTTAATCTTTTGTTGTGCGCCTCTAAAAAATACAGAAATTAGTAGCCCACGCGTGCGAAGCCGCGGGCGGAAAGCTAGTACCCAATAATAGACTAGTTGATCCGCGTGGCTTCGTTCCCGTAGCATAACGTTATTATACAGCCTACGTTACTCGTGGATAATGTAGCTCTAGAATGGTGAAAGAATTTTTAAAATCGGTACAGTAGTTTTTAGCCTATTCATTACAACCAAACAAAGTTTTCCTTTATAATATTAGTGTAGAAAGCGAACGCTAGATACCGAACGTATAATCAATACAGAATCTAACTTTAGTCGAATGCTAATTCATCCAAGTTTGGTCGTTATATAAATATGAACAAACGGGTCAAGGTCAGATATCTGATATTGGACTTATGAGTATGCGGTATATCTAGATATCGTAAGATGCATCAGAAGCACTTCTTGAATGTAGTATTTAATTTTATACAGACACTAGCTTCGCTCCCGTAGCATAATGTTTATACATAGCCTATGAGATATAGTCTATGTTACTCTTGGATAATGTAGCTTTCGAATGGTGAGACAATTTTTAAAATCGGCCCAGTAGTTGTCAAGCCTATTCATTACAAACAAACAAAGTTTTCCTCTTTACAATATTGGTGTAAATATGATGTAGGGCGACAACTTTTTGGTGAATTACAACATTTTTATGAATCCGTACGATAGATGTTGAATTTTCTTAAAAACTTGTGCAAGCTTACAATTAATGTTTTAAAACCTATAACGTGCTATTCAGTTTCCTATTTTCCTATATTATTAGCTTTTGCGTTTCCTTTAGGTTTTAAAATATAATACATCTTACATGCAATAAATGCGCTTTTATAATGAAATCATTATTTATTTGATTTAAAAACAATGACAATTCTCTCTATTCATTACAAACCTAAACAATCTCTACTATAATTTGTATGTGTATAGAAACCTATTTGGTGGAAGCATATGTTAATACGATAGCATTCATGTTAGCATAGCTGTCCAACACCTAAATGCATACTATTCGGTTACGTGCCTCTAACCTAGTCATGTAGACCTGGTACATACACATACCAGTATATTATTATATGTTAATGTATTGTTACAATTACAACTATGAGACCGTAAACAACAAAAACATAAATTTATTAAAAGAATTCTTTTAAAAGGATTTGTATTGATTGAAGGAAAAAGATAGTTGTCATATCAGTCACCTGTGACTACGCTCGCTGTAAAGTGTTTGAAACGTTGGGTAAATAATAATGTAAAATAAATTATAAAAATCATGGAAAAATATTTTAGTTAATATGGAAAGTATTCGCCTTAAAACAAACAAGAAAATCTATACATATAATAAAACCCTCATATCTTTTTTATTTGTTAACCGATTTGAATGAAATATACACTAAAACCTCCGGGGGGCTAGACGTAATACATAATCGAAAACCGTATTTAAATCTGTTAAGCCGTTTCGAAGTTCACTGCGTACAAACGCCCGACAAACAGACAAACAGACAAACCGACAAAAATTCTAAAAATCATTGTTTTGAGTTTAGAATCATAAATGAAACACGAAACACTATTTTTTTCTTGAAAATATTAAATGTACAGACACGGCTAGTCTACGATTTTATTATATGTATAGATGTAGGATATACTTCGAACTTAAACCTTTTACGAGATATATTTTTACGTACGTTTCTAAATCTTAAAAATTGTCATACCACCTCTACTTCGAAAATCTACAAAGTACAGAAATTTGTAGTCCACGCGGGCGAAGTCGCGGGCGGAAAGCTAGTAGGAACATAAATGTGGATTGAAAGCCAAGTTCTTAACGTCACTAAAAAGAATTGAGATGGATACGGGTGCCAATATCTGTTTTCACTCGGTTTGTAAACGAAGCTAAAGATTCGACTCGCATATTTTTAACGTACCTGTTATGCTATATTTCCTAATAATTAATTTTATTAACAAAATTGTACGTTTAAATGCTATAAAACTAACTTCAAATATAGGTTCTCTGTAATTTTAATCAATAAATCAGAGATTGTAATTATTACCTACGCTTTTTGTAGTTAGTAAGTTTTTCATGAAATTACATACAAATAAATACAGGTGTAAATAACATATTTGGACTATCAGGTGTGAGATATGCTTATTAAAATCCATATGTATGATCTCTGTCTAATATCTATATTAATCATTTTCGCCGTGAAATAGGAAGGTATTTATTAACAATAGATATTATTTGGTAAAAATATAGACATTATGAGTGGGATGCTCCTGACAGCCGCCAGTACAATAATATGGTCTACTGCATTTGATATAACGGTAATGCCTCCGCTGCCGTGATTTCACTTCATTTATAGTGTTTTAAAATATTTTCTGAAACTATTCCAGGAAAATAAAGGTTTTTACAATATTTTCAGGCTATGATTGGTTTCGATAACTAATTACGCAAAATTGCCCAAACAATTTTCAAATACATGAAACAAATTTTTTAAAATATTCCACGGTCGTATTACATACATGAAATATATTTTTCAATACTTTGATACCAATACCTTTAAACCAGTGTACAAAAACAATTTTAGCATTTTCTTTAAAAGTTTTAGATTAAAAAATTGTTCTCGTCTAAAATCCAAATAGTTTAAGTAATGACAAACTGCACTTTAGCTAATACTTGGACCCTCTTTTGCCCGGTACACCTGCGACTCATAAAAACGAATACATTAGCTGAAAGCGATATATAACCACGAAAATTATTGGTTTGATGTTATGCGACCAAATTGAATAGCACGACGGTTACACTGGTCAGTTAGATAATTATAATGTCTTACTTTTTTATACCGCATTATAGAAATGTTTGACCATAGTTTCACCTGGTGGAAAGTGATAACATGGTCGATCATGGAACACACTTCTTTTATTCTTAGATAAACATATTATTACTTTTGAGAAAGGAGTACTAAATTGATACAATTTAATACAATACATTTTTATAATAGTAAAATGTTTAGAAAATAAATAGAATATCTTTGATAACCATTAAAAAAGAAAACATGAAAAAGAAAACATGATAACGATTTATAGCTACCGTCGAATTATTTAATGTATGATAGGAAAATATTTTGTTTAATATGAATGGGCTGTAGAGTCTCAAATAACAGAAGGGCCAACAATCCATATTTCTTATCTAGCAACCCCATCTTGTCGTATAATCACTTAACGATTTGCGATACAATTGAGCAACATTGAATTATATTATCCTATAGGTGTATAGGCCGTTGTATTACCAATAAATTGATAACCCGATTGGGGCAGTGGATGTGGCAATGGTCTATTGCGCCTGAGGGTGTGGGTTCGATCCCCACGAGTAAAAAATGATAATGTGAACATTGTGATTTTTTACTGTTTGGGTATTAACTTATCGTTAACTAGCTGAGCTGTGCGGTTTCACCCGCGTATATATCCCGTTCCCGTAGGATTTTCGTGATAAAAACTATCCTATGTAATTTCTGGGGTTTCAAGGAATCTCTGTACAAAATTTCATCCAAATCGAGCTTTTGCATCTTTTCGAATTTTGGGGCCCATTCAATACAAAGAAATAAATCTTTCCTCTATATAATATTAAGTATGGATATATATGTACATATTTACAAAAAAAGTATGTTTAAGTATGTCTGTCAGTTATCTAGTTTCCATAGTACTTTGCTTAGTTTGGGACTAGATGGCGTTGTGTGAAATGTCCTTAATATTTATTATTATTTATTAAATACACCTCCATCGTAACCAGTAATAGCCCGTCATAAAACGTAGATTCCCAAGTATTGAATGTTAGGGCGTATTATAAATCAAATTGGTAGTAAATTTTATTGTGGGCTCGTAAATACAGTTTACAAATTATATAATAATAACCTCACTTAGTGGAGATGGTTATTACTATCGATGTTTATAGGCTGTAAGTGGTCTAGATGATTTAATGCGGACCGCCATTATAACAATTTTAATTTTGTTCTTTATGATTTATTACGGGTTTTGAAGAATAATTAAGGTGGTGTTTGTGAGTGTTCGTTCAAAATTATGTTATTTAATTTTGTAATATAATTCTCTTTTTAGTTGTAATAAGCTTAAGTTATCATTTAGTAGTACTACTATCCACCTCCCGCGGTAACTTCTGATCCCGTAGGAATTCCGGGATTACGTTATTATGAATACCAAGCTTCAATACAATCGGTTCAGTAGTTTTTACATGAAAGAGTAATAAAGACACATACATACATACATCCTCACAAACATTCCATGTATAATATGAGTAGGATATAGAGTGAGAACTCCTTGAATAATTGTTGATATAGTATTATAAAATTGAGGTAATATAAGCAGATAAAAAATAGTTCGTTAAGAGATTTATGTACCAACTTAAAATCTTAAAATTAATTTATTTTAAGTAATATCTTTATTATTAGACTAACTGATCTGCGCGGCTTCGCTCCCGTAGCATAATGTTATATATATAACCTATTGTACTAGTGGATAATGTAGCTTTCGAAGAGTGAAATAATTTTTAAAGTCGTTCCAGTAGTTTTTGAGCCTATTCAAACCAACAAAGTTTTCCTCTGTATATTATTAGTGTCGATAGATTTCTGTTATTTATCACAAATTCCATATCCGAAGTAAACGAACCTAAAACAACAAACAATATTTTTGTAACGCAAGATCAGTGGAGGCCCCAGGGAACCGTGGAATATTAATATTGTGGTACCCCGGCACGTGACGGGACCCTGAGATGAGGAGAATTTAAACCACACCTTGACCAGCCTCCGGGGTGGAAGATATAAGGGTGATCTAATAGAAAATATTTATTTATATCGTTTTTTATCTCATAACTAGCCGCGCCCCGCGGTTTCACCCGCGTAACGTCTGATCCCGTGGCAACTCCGGGATTAAAAGTAGCCTATATGTTATTGTGAACCCTTACCTGTATGTATACCAAGTTTCATCATAATCGGTGCAGTAGTTTTTGCGTGAAAGAGTAACAAACATCCATACATCCATACATCCATACTTACAAACTTTCGCCTTTATAATAGTAGTAGGATAGGCCCTTGCGTCTATTGCAGACGATTGTGGTGTAGTTCAATTGTATAATAATAATAGCTCCCTGACCGATTTCGCCATGGTGGCTAATCTCAAGAGAGGCTATCCAGCTGCGCAGGAGATATTATAGTGCGCAAGTGTACGCGCGAACTCAGGTGCATTCTCTATTTCTTTATTCTCATAACCCGATGGGGACAGACCGACACGACCGTCGAGAGATCAGGCGCAGGACCGACGGCTTTACGTGCTCTCTGAGGCATGGGAGTCAGTTCAATTGTAATGTACGAATGACAATGTATAATTGACTTTAATAGTGTATACCACTTATAATTTTGCGCGCCTTTACCTGCAGATCATGTATGTTAATCTTAATATTGCCCACCTTTGTACTCATGTTCAAGCAAATAAAATAAATAAAAAATGTCTGATAGATCACTGCAGATATGACTAAATATAATATAATATGGATATATATTCATAGACTTATTAATGTAAGTGGTTGAGTACGAATATAATTTAATTTAGCTTAATTAAACTTAATTTTTTTACCTATTTGTAATAATTATATTGGCAAGTGGGCCGAGTTAAATTTTAATAAAAATTCAAATACAAACAGAAATTCGCAAATTGCAGATAATTTGCGAATTTCTGTTTGTTCCTATTTCATTGAATGTGAGAACGATTCTACATGCATAATAATTCAGCGGAGCTTTGACTAGAATATATCCGATTAAATGAAGGACCACTTCAGAGCCATCCTCTTTAACTGGGGCAGAAGTGAAAACTTAAAACGATAAAAACAGCAAAACATGTCATCATATGTGGTAACAAAAGCTTTTACTACAAAAACATTAGGCGAAAAATGAATATTGGAGGTTTATTGTTGAACATCACAATTTTGTTTATAAAAACAGTATTGAAGCGGAAAATTTTAATACGTTATCAAAAGCGCGACTAATCCGTAACTTACAAAAATATTTTCGATACGCGAGTCAAAATTGAATTACAGGCGAAAAAATATCGGGTTTTTTTCAATAAAATTTTAAATACAGGGGCTATCTAGTTAACCAGTTTAGTGCAGATGGGCGCTTTTTGCCTGGTCTTGCTTCTCGAATATTTATGCTGTATCTAACCGATAACACGACTGGAATTTAAATTGCAGTATATATGTAACTTTGAATTTATGTCATTGGTTTAAATCGGTAATCTAGTAGTTAAAATCGCTTCTATACGAAAGTAAACTTTAAATAGAGATAGTTCAAAGCGATTTTTTTTATAATTACAGTCTAGGTTATCTTAATCAGTGAAAATTTATTAAGTATTGCATTAGCTTAATAGTAAAAAAATATGTAACATAAACAAACAGACGAACTGAATTCAATCATGTTTTTAAATTCAACATTGTACTTTCACGTGACAAGTAAATAAAAACTGAGCTTTTTGAATGAACTAAAATTAAATTCGTAATAAATTATTTTTCTGGTCTTGAAAAGCAATAAATATGAAATGAGTTGCCAAAATTGTGCTCTTCGAAATAATGAGAATTCTTATAATATTGCGATGATTCATATTTGTACATCTGAATAACATAATTTGATATGCTCGTTTAGTTTATTGGCGAATAAAAAATAAGATTAAATGAGAAAATGATTCAACATGCATTCATATAAAAGTGCCTTTTAAGTTGGCTGATATAATTAATACATCAAAATTTTCCTCATTTCTATATGGTTGAAATGTGCCATAGGACTACTCGTTATTTATTAAAGTATCGCATATATAAACGCTCTCGCAGGGTATAAGATATACTTGGACGTTTTCTGATTTCCACATGCTCACTCGCTGATATAGAGGCTGTTAGACGTGGTTAAATTACTATCGGGTTTTTTATCATAAATTAAGTTCTGACGCTAAGTGGTCAGAGCCCATGAATAAGTTCACGTTACACCAGGAGCGTCAGGGTGTTGGTTCTCTTAAAGATAGGGGAGTAATAAAGGAAAAATATGTGATGAAAACGAAAAGGAACGTGTATTATTGACTTTGTAAATAGTATTTTTTTTTGTTTGTTTTAACGCTCAATATTAAATAAAATAGTTTTAAATGAATTTTCATCGCGGTTTATCATATATTATCTTACAAATTATTAACCCGACATTTCCAACAGTTTACAGCGAGCGTGATCACGGGTAACTGAAGTGACAGTTGTCTTCATGGGTGTTTCAAAAATTGTGTGTCTACCTCCACTTATTAACACGAAGCTGGTATTTTTGAACTGCGTTTAAAATCCTTTAAAAAGTATTTTATGTGACTTTGTAAATATCAAATATTGCATTTATTCGATTTTGATTTGATTGAACGTTGCGAATGATAAATACCGTACAAACCGCACCATTTGCGTGTTTATGAATTTTTAACTTCCTACTCCTGTTATATAGTGAATATTTACCTGTAACAGATGCAGCGCGTTTCAGTTGCAATATAAAAATGTAAGTAACCGCGAGAGAGCAAAGTAAACTACAGCGGTATATTGTTCTCTTATTTTAGTTACGTATGAACTATGCAGCTTTGGCGCATATCCGCGATATTACAAAAGTGTCAGGTACGTTATACAATGTTACGTGAAATAAAAGTTATTCCTTAAGGACGAGATTGAGTATATTAAAAATATTCGCATTAATATTTTGAGGATACGAAAAGAAAGTATCTTTTTTCTTCTCCGTGGTGTCAATTCTTTCGATAATAAACATAAGAACGATGTATAAACTAAAAAAACTACGTTAATAAATTTCCAATTCGAATTATTTCGTGCAAAATAGAAATATATCCAAATTGAAAATAAGATTAAAATTCAAAGCATAAGATATTTCACCACATCTAAGGACATTCCAAATAGTTTCCACGAATTTCGACACAAAGTTGCCTTTAATAATAACTCACGCCAATTTTATCTGGATTTGTATCGGCTGTTACCTCACGAAATTCTAGCGACTATTCGGAATACCGTGAAAATCGCCACTTTAAAGTTGAAAAGTAAAAACGTTTGAAGTCAATAAATTTTCCGATTCGTATATAAAAATGGTTCAAATTGTAGCCCGGGGCAGGTGACGGATTACATGGAAAGCATTTTAACCGCGTGCGGGCGGGCCGGCTGGTCGGACAAATGTCCCCGATTTGGGTAAATGTGCGTTTTTAATAACCGTTCATATTTTGCTGATTTTTGGAGCTATGTTTTTTATGGACAAAAAATTCACTGCGATACTAAAGCAGAAGATGTGTTTATAGTTGTAACTTACCTTTCTAAGTACATTTTTCAAGACTCCGTATCGTAACATATGAGGCTTTTTATAAAACTGATTAATTTCTATTAAAATTATTGATTTGCTTCTGAATATACACACGTTATTCTAAATTGATGTTTCATAATACAGTTTCTACGTATGATTACGAGAATTGCGGATATTTATGTAGCTATTTGCTCCGTGCCCTTTTATACATCAAAAACATTTATTACAGGAAGCAATTTCCTAGAAGTATAAAAGGAGATAGGAACACTCATATCCCGAAGAAACTAAGCCTTGTTAATCTATATAAATACGAGTTGTCAATATCAATAAACTTTATTCCGTACCCAACAATATACCGAAATAGCACTCCGTAAGAGCTACAATGAAGGAAACGGGACAACTAGCTTTGTCGACTAATATCCCAAATCCTTACAAATCGTGCCCGTCCCTAATCAAGTAAAGACAACAGGATGACGTGTTTATTTAGCTACCCGTACATATATGCGGCGGCTTTACTCCACTAGAAATACCCACAAACATATGTAACTGTTCGATGCAACCATTAACAATAATCCTTCGTAAAAACTAGTGGAACGTCGCACGTGGTCAAAACGACCGTATGCCCGCAGTGGAGGGTTGCTTTTCCCTTGTCGCCATATGTTTTTAAAGGCACGTCGTTTATAAAGATTTAAGAACTGCTACCGCAGCTTTGAATTTAACTGGCTATTAATTATGACATCCTGGTAACAAAAAATACATTAATGAATTAAATGATATTTATAAAGCGCATTGGGTGTGGTTAATTAAGTATTTATATTGCTTTTTAAGACATTTTCACAATGTGGTTCGAATAATTAATGACTAAATTTTTAGACAAATATAAAACTTACTTATGGAATGCTTTTTGTACTCAATAAATATGAGAAACATAAAAGAGTAATATTTTGAAAAATAGACGGGTAAGAGATTAACGGTGTTTTTAATAATGTATCAAAGATTAGGAAGAATTTTGTTTATACAAAGCATGGTCAGTAGTATAAATGTTTAAAATCTGCAAATTGCAAATATGTACAAATTAAAAAAAAACTATCAATTTACTGAAAATTGTCTAAGTGAATATTTATTCTCCTTTTTTTGTTTTAATATGTGTTTTTAACCCATACCGCTATTAATCTGCTGCTTTCAGTACAAGTCGCATTGGAAAGAAATCCAATTAGAAATTAATGGATTTAATTTTTTTTTTAACTTGAAAATTATAATATTTTATATACTTATCGTAGAAACTTACGATTGTAAAATAAGGAGCATAAAATTTTAAACTAAAATTCGTCAAACTCCGAATCCTTATGAACACAAATACATAGATACCGAAGTCAAACTCCATACGTAGCGCGTTCAAGCTACACACATATTGACACCGTTCGTTGATACGGGCACACACACAAAATCTCAGGCTACATCGGACCACACTAAGCGTGCATATTATGTATTTCGTAGGCGCGCATGTGTGCGTAGATAAGCTAAGTACATATTATACGAGTTTGATTTCTGTATCTGTGATATGTATTTGTAATCGTAGCGCATAGCCGTTGGCTTGTAACCCATACCGCTGTAGTTAATCTGCTGCTCGCAGCGCAATTTCACATTGTAAATTAATCCTTGGCTATGTTTGTTTTATTTTCAGAGAAATCTTTCGAACTTACTGTAAATATGCCCGGCTTTACGAGTGCAACGGATATTATCCTTTTTCGAATGTTTGGAGTAACTTTGATTAAAGTTATTTCATTGTTACTTTATTTTAATTGCAATGGTTTTCAGCAAAATTGAAATGTTGTTAAATAACGCATTCGTCATTTCATATTTAAATATTATTTGAACATTCCTGTTGAATTCACACCAAATGAAAGAATTTTGATAAAAACTTTACAACAATACATTAACATAATAAGCTATAACGTTTCATTTCCTAAAGTGTGTCCTTCTTACCATTTCAAAAATATTCAAATATTAATTTTATTTTTCTCATAAACAGGTCTTAGTCTGAAGTTATTAAATAATTTAATAAAATACTGGAGGAAATTTAAATGAGTCGCGTGAAGTCGAAGTGACATCGCGTGAACTCATGTACCTGAGGTTATTACTTCAGCACTGAAAGCCTTAATTTCCCAACGTTTTACGTTAAATGAAGCAAAATAAGGCTATATTGGAAAGTATGTAATAACGGTGAATAAGCTTAAAATTCAGCCTGAAACTATTTCAAAAATTAATTTAGCAACTGCTCTTTATGTACGATTATTTCACCTTGATTATAAATTAAAAAAATATAATAATTATGACGTCATATAACTTATTAAGAAGAGAGCATTTAAAGTTAAATATTACTAAAAATAAGGTATAAAAACGCATACAAACATGCATAACGCAAGAAGAGATCATACGTTTAGAACATGAAACAACGCCGCGTTCATTACTCATTTATGACGCAAATAAGACATAAGGACAGCCTCATATCAAAGTTATCGCTATTTTATTCCCTACTGAGTAATTAGAGAGCAATTACCACCGACGCCACAGCACATAAACTCCAAATAAAGCACGATTATTATGACGACGGAATCAACCCGAGTGTATCAGCCATCGTGACTAATTTTATTTATAGCGGGCCCCAACACATTTATTACCGCGAAAGAGCCGAACCAATAAAACCACTGAATCAAAGAGAAAAACTGCTTGCCCTATAAATATTTTATTTTGGATAGTGCGAAGTAGGGTGGATATGCAGTAAGGGTTGAACAGTACTTCAAGTAATTTGGCAGGGGCGCGAAATTTATTCCCGTATTTGTTTATGTATGTTTTAACCACAACTCTTGATGTATGCTTTGAAATAGCCAATGAAAATATAAACTTAAAAAACACTAGATGCAGTTGTACGGAGCCACAAAAAAGGGCGAAAAAGAAAAGCTGACCTATTTTAATGTTTATTACAATTGCAAAATAAGAAATAAATTTAAAGCTATTTTACCTACTTCGTGATCTCGAATCGTACCGTAAAAGATTAGCATTCAACTATTAATACTATACATAAATCAGAAACTTTCATGAACAATTCGATTGAAAATTTACCAACCCAAATTTTTGGAAGGACCAATCCCATTGAAAAGCGCATTACTTTTATGTTGTTCTTTTTCACAAGATAGTCATGGAGACATTTTCCTACCTCACGAAAGCAAGTTTACGACATAAATGTAAATTTCGTTCCTGCACGTATATATTATAGAAGATCGTGACTCAGCGTGACTTTATATCGACGGCAATCAATACATATTATATGAGAACGTAGAACCGCTAACAAAGACAAGACATTTATCATACGACGCAAAAAGCTTTCCAAAAATTCGCTTGCTAAATGGATAATATGATCTTATTGCTTTGAATAAGCTTTTATACGAATACTAGCGGCTTCGCTCGGGTGCAATGCTGATACTCAATACACTACAGAAAGACTTAATACATTATTTTGATAAATCTCGTAGGGTTCTGTTTTGCAAAGGCCTGCGTTTGCAATGTCAGCGGAAAAAAAATGATAATTAACGACATCGCATTAGAAACCTCAAAAATACATATTTTTCCACTACTTAATGAATGTTATCATACGAATAAACCTTCCTCTTGAATTATTGTATCTATTAAAAGAAACCACATCAAAATCCGTGGCGTTGTTTTCAAAGATTTAAGCATACAAAGGGGCATAGGGACAGAGAAAGACTTTGTTTTATACTATGTAGTGATGATGAGTTATACTTAAAGCATACTTATTTTAGATAGAAAGTCTTCAAATATTGAAAATAATAAGAAATGTCACAGCAATGAATTATACCTTCTGAAACTTATGGTGTCCCTATCCGGAGAACTAGCGAACTTTTACTAATATGTAGTCAAATGGACTCTCGAGAAATCAAACACACGATAAAGCACTTTATCCTGAGGGTGTTAAGAATATATTTCTGTGTTTAACTTCGGCTATACGTCTGTCTGCACCTCATGCATATGGAACGCTTAGGTCATAGAATAAATACGAACATGTATGAGACCTAAGACTTCTAAAGTATGTACTTAAATGAGAGCCGAGAATTAGAACAGAGCTCATAAATCTTTTTTAATGGGTACAAGAATTTGTTCTTAAGAGTAAATGTATTCTTGTGTAATCAAAAATATTCACTGCAAATGAAAAAAGTACAATTCAGAGATTTAAAAATTCGAAATGTCTTAACACTTTATTGTAGACTAGTTACGTCCCGCGGTTTTACCCACGTATGTAACTTCCGATGCCGTGGGAATTCCGGGATTGGAAGTAGCCTATATGTTATTCTAGATCCTTACCTATACGAACACCAAGTTTCATCACACACGGAGTAGTAGTTTTTACAAAAGAAACTCACAAACTTTCGCATTTATAATTTAAGTAGGATTAGTAGATTCACTTTGATACAATAATTCATCGATTCATTTTTCAACCTTATTTTGTACTGGGATTACATTTAATGCCTACTTTTTAAATATGAGTAGGTATCAGATGTAATTTTTTCAATTCTAAAATAAACTCCATGAACATCAATTCTTCAAAAACAAAAAGCTCTCTGGTTGCTTCATATTTATTTTTACCCTCTCACTTTTACGCCCTTTAAAGAACTCTATGTTTCGCTTCAGGCTATAGGTTATCCTTATCAAATTTTACTAAGAAACTGAAACGTGAAATACTTTTCACCCTCACATACACTTTCGTTTTTATACTATAAGGAATATTTTTTATAAAACACTAGCTGAGCTTCGCGGTTCCACCCGCGTATCTATCCCATTACCGTAGGGTTTTTGGGATAAAAACTATCCTATATCTTTCCTGAGGTCTCAAAGAATCTCTGTACACAATTTCATCCAAATCGTTCCTGTAATTTCGGAGCCTATTCAATACAAACAAACAAATCTTTCCTCTTTTTAATATTAGTACGATTCATATTTATTTTCGGCACTCATATACATAAAAAATTCCATTACATTCATGATACACAAAAAATAGCAAAAGCTCATTCCATTTAACAAGCAAGGTAAAACAAACCAATACGCGAATTTAACAATGACGAGGCATTCCCGAAAAACACAAATCATTACGCCAAATACCGCCGTATAAGTTATGAGGGTACACGTAAATACCGCCCATCCGTCTGCTAAATAGATTAGAAGCCTGCCTGATAATTAGTGGCGCATGTGAAAATTTAATAACCTACATACAGTCTTGACATGCGTGCTGATGAAGGAATATTATTGAAATTGACTGCCTCGTTGGGCGAGTGGTTGCATCTTTGACTACAGATCGAGGGGTCTCGGGTGGGGCCAAAAAAAATGTTATTATAATTTTTCTGACAAAGAAATCATGGTAACAGCCCTGAGTCTGGAATTTGGCGGTGTTGGAACATCCCCGTGCCTCGGGGAGCACGTAAAGCCGGTCCTGCGCCTGATCTCACTCCGGTCGTGTCGGTCTGCCGTCCCATCGGATTATGAGAGTAAAAGGAAAAGAGAGTGCACCTGTGTTCGCGCGTACACTTGTGCACTATAATATCTCATGCGCAGCTGGCTAGTCTCTGTTGAGATTGGCCACCATGGCCGAAATCGGTCAGGGGAGCTATTATATATTGTTGCGATGTATGGTTAATGATTTGGTTTAAAGTAAACGGCAGTGGCCTACGACTTAACTAGGGGTAAGTTTGTCCTTGTGCAAAATTTTCTACCAAATTCACAGTAATTTTAGTCAGAGTTAATAGATATAATACAGAAAATGATTACAGGAAAAGTAAACTTCAATACGAAGATAAGTTAAGGGAAATTTAATTTACTGTTACAAAAATTCCTGTCCTACAATTCTTTCCTGTTGTCCAATCTTGAGTCGTCTATTTCTCTACCTTTCTGTATTAAAAAATGTACAGTATTTTCAGCATAGTTTGAATTTTAAATTTAGAATTTCTTGCTATGAGGCGGGCACAATGGGGTAGTTTTATAAAATTTTAATGATTGCATTCTTATCGTAGTCACAGCAATAAGCGGAGTTCGCTTACTGCCTCGTTGACAGAATCAGTTTTTAAATATTTAACAAGGCATTCCGCCTTCAAGACATATACATGTACTTTTATTTAAAAATTAGATGTGTACTTTTATACAAAAAATAAGTCCCGTGTCTCTTATTGGGGCAAGAGAATGGAATATATTAAATCCCTTTCACGGATCAAAGAATAAGATTCACAGGCAAGAATCTTATTCTTTCTATGCCCTGTAGATACATATTTTTCACGTCTCAACGTTCAAACCCAGGACCGCTTGGTTGCGTGTAACGCGCCACTGAACCAACGGGACGGTCATCACTTTTATACAGCCATTCAAAATTTTTTATCTTTAAATGTTGCCAACTAGAAATAAAGAAAAGAACTTCGATACGAGAATAAGTGCGTATAAAATATTTTGAACTACTGAAGTTGATGTCCGAAACCATTCTAAATTATAACATAAAAATTAAAGGTGAGACTCTGTAAAATGCCTTCTTTTGTAAACATATTAAATAGGATAAGTTGTAACAAAATGTATGTAAATCCCACGTACAAATGTTCTAAAAATGTATGATAATATAGTTCCAGCGATGCTCATGAATATGTTATCATCGACGTACTCTTTCTTCGGCAATAACACCTGAATAAGATATCCACCTGGTCTATTAAGAAGAATGATTGCTTATACGCCTCACTTAAGATTGTGAAATTCAGTACAAGTTCCTACATGACCTTGTTTCATATTAAAGTGTTTTCTTGTATGAGAGTGGAGATTATCTTATAAGCTGGATTTTTCGAGTCACGTAAGTACTAAAACGGCTTAATTAAACCAGCTGGAATGTTACATTTTTTTTCTTTTTATATGTGCAATGGGAATAAGTATGATAGCAGAATTAGTACACACTGAACATCTTTGAGATTTATCTGCAATTTTTTTTTTATTATTTATCTGAAAGGCTTGTATTTTTTGTCCATGGCAAATCTAGCAAGTAATAGACAGAGCAAAGCGAGGTCTCAGATTCGAAATGGCCGGGCGGTTGTATGTTTGTAAGTATGAAAAACTTTGTCCGATGATATCTTGTGTATCGTTTATCTGATCTTGATTAAATTTCATAGGCAAATAGTTTAGTCAAAAGAAAATATTGAGATAAAAGATGAGTGAAATCGGTGGACGGTAAAGAACATAGAAGGGGGAATAGGCCATTCATATGAATATAGCCGAGTGTGGTATCAAATGAAAGGCCCTGATTTAAACATTACAACGCGAGGTCTAGCTCGGGGCGAGTCACAAGTACCTTTCTGTTTTATGGTAAACACAGATCATAAATAGTTGTGAGCTTCATCTGAACCATTAATATTATTCCACATATTATATTATCTACTTAGTTAAGCAGGTATATTGGATTGATATGGGCAAGTATCGAATCCTTGCGGTGTGGTGATCGCATACATTCCGAGGGTTCCGTATTTGCATGCCGCGGCCGCTCGTCAATCACGCGCTGACTCTGCATTTCAATGAACCCTTACATTGAATTTCAGTTAATATCTTATATTGCCTTCGATGGCATTAAGTCTAGAAATGGAATGCATTAATAATAAATCTGTGAATTGGAACAATATGTATCTCTACATTTCTCGTTGAACCCGTAAAATCAAGATGCGTTTATTTTGACCAACAATAAGCACAGGCAGGATTCTGACACCTGTCATTCGAACTGGCAAGTCGTACTGTTAAACGGTCCTCAAATTTTTATGTAAAAAAGTGTGCGAAACTGCGAGATCTTCCTATATAAGAGCATTATGAACCTGTGCTGCGACTCAAAGATAAGTACATCAACAAAAAGCTCTCGTTGAGTGCAACGAAACAATCAAAAATTTTTCATCAAAGTGACAACTACAGAAGAAGAAGAACAGAAGTTTTTCGTCCACTGACCGACTCCAATTAGTACATTTTTTTTAAATTACAAACTATCAAATCTGAGTTCAAAATTTTACTCAATACTAAACTCTAGTTTAGTTTTTAGTAAGTAAAAAACATTTATTTCAAAATAAATGTTTATTTCAAAATAAATAAATGTTAAATGTAAAAAACATTTTTTTCAAAATAAATGTTTTTTTCTTCGGTAATCTGATATTTCTATTATTATGCAATGCACGTATCTAAGAAAGCAATTCCTAGAGAAAATTTAGTAAAACAATTATGAAAAACAAATAAGAATTACGGCCACGGTAATATAAAACATTGGGTAAGGTCAACATTTTTGGAAAAAAGTACAAAATCTTCAATATCTCAAAAACCGTGATATTTTCGTATGACATATATTGAGTTTTTCTGATAGATTATTAGCTCTGCTATCATCACCCAAGATATGCTTCATTTATTACGGGACACCCTGTACATAAAACTTAAAGACTGACACAATCTATCAACGCACAGCCCAAACCGCTCGACGGATCGGACTGAAATTTGGGATGCAGGTAGATGTTATGACGTAGGCATACGCTAAGGAAGAATTTTGATCAAATCCCACAGTAACAAGGAAAACAGATATACACGGTTGAAACCGCAGGGCACGGCTAGTATTGTATGATATAGGTTAGTATTTATGTTTATTATTTCACAACATATATCCTACTAAGACACTAAGCAGGTATATTGAATAATATCGGTTAGTATCGAATCCTTGTGGTGTGGTGAACGCATATATTCCTAATGTTGAGTATTTGCATACTGCGGCCGTGAGTCCAAAACACACTGACATTTCAATGAGACCTTACGCTGAATTTCAGCTTATATACACTAATATTATAAAGAGGAAAACTTTGTTTGTTTGGTTGTAATGAAAAGGCTCAAAAACTACTGGAATGATTTTAAAAATTCTTTCTGCATGCGAAAGCTACATTATCCACGAGTAACATAGGCTATATTTAATAGGCTATATATTGATCTATAACGGCATTTTGTTTTTTACTCTTTGTCAAAATTTTACGTGTATGCAAAAAAGGAAAAAAATGTTATAATAGACAATGCCTCATTTTTCAGAGTTTTATGAGTTCCATGCCCACGATTGATAAATTTTAATTTAGTATTTTTTAACATAAAGGTACTTCTTAATACCAAGAAAGCAGAGTCGGTTGATAAAATTAAAAAGACTAAATATTTTTAAACAGCATATATGCTAGTAAAGAAACAAAAAGATTTCTCCTTTAGTTCCAATTTGCGTTCTAAAACATTCAGTCTTGTGAATCCCACTATGCATCATTAATTGGGAATTTGAAAAAAAAATAATTAATGATTATTTTTATATATTTGAACGCTTTATTATTATTAATATTGATATCGAATTCAAAAAGTAAAAAAATTTTTTTTTTCAATTATTTATAGAGAATTAAAAATTTATAAAATTTCAAAAAAGTCACGTGACTACAAAACGCGCCACGATGGGCCGCCGTAGTTGTGACGTCATATTGTTATATCTGTATAATAACTGCAGTACAACGTTAAGGGCTATTACAGGTGACTAGATAATCATACTGAAATTTTATTGTTAAAAAATAAGTTGTTAGTTAATTCCGATTAACTATGTTCGATAAAGGATTTATAAAGGCAAAGTCTGATAATATCCCTGATGTTGATATATTAATAAGCATTTTAAAAATGACGTTTGATTTAATTCTGTTGAAGATCGAGGTGCCAAGGCATCAAGGTAAGATGATATAAATGATTTGTTGTTTTCTCTTTTTATCCGCAGCTGGTCTAAGAACTGTTGTAGTACTTTGTCTTTTACGATTAGGTTGACAGTCAAACTTGGCACTACATCAATTTTAATTTTTGCTTTACCTTCCATTGTTGTATAATAAAAACAAATTTAACCATATAGGAAAAAAACAGAAACCATATGAATTATTTAAATGTTATTATAACAACAGAAAAATTACTATAACATAAATTTAAAACATTTATCAAATACATAACCTGAAACGAAATTTGATCTCCATCATTAGATAAAGAAACAAGATGTTATTATTTAAGCACTCAAAATTATCAATATTTTTTTTAATGCTATAATTTTGAAGGTTATGAACTGAATTCTACTTATTTAGATTATATACTTAAATCAATAATAAATTATTGACAATGGTATTAACATCGAAATGATCTTAACAACGGGGAATATTTAAAAACATATTGTCAGGAGTTGTTTTTGTAGTGTTCGTACACAATGGTATAAAACAGGAACGATAACTTTCAGATTTGACATTTTGAAAATAAATTTCGATATTGAACAATGACAACAGAATTAAATAAATCAAAACACCATGTTATGTCTATATCAACTATCAACTGCAATGAGTGAAAATTAACATTATGACGTCACACGCGCTCGGATTTATTCGGGAGCTGTCGACATGTCTTCGGCACCCAATTCAAAAATTAATTTTCATTTTGAAATAACTTTTGAATTACTGCGAAAAAAAATAAAATAAAAATAGTTTTGCTATAAAACTTATGCATAATCTTTCCATTTATCACAAAAAAAAATTTCATTCAAAAACTCAATTGCTTCATGCGCTAGATACAGGCTAAATTGAATTCTGAAGAGGAAAGTTGAAGGCGACACAAACATGGCTTCGGTCTTGTATGTGATATTAACCTTAATATTATATAATTAATATTAACTTCATATAAAGGGTGTAAGGTTTTTGTAACCTTTAATTTACAAAATTTGCGTCCATATAAGTTTTCTTGTTAACTTATAAAACTTGTCAACTAAAATGATCATTGATTTAGTCGGTAAGTCGGTGCCTTCATCTATTTTCAATTTAACAAGATTTTGCACCGACTTTGTATATATTTCAACAAAAATGAAATAAAAGTTATTTTCTACTTTTTATAGCGAGGAAGTCGGTTCTATTTATTGGCAAATTTTTTTATTCATAGTTAAAATTAAATTACAAATTAAAAATGTAAATACAATCAAATTAATTTCAAAATATTAATATTAAAAAGAAATAGTTAAAATTAAATTACAAATAAATGAACTACTAGCATTACAACCTTACTTTTATTCCTACACTACAACCAAAACCTGTACCAAAAGGTATTTCACTGCCTATGAATTCGTCTGAATGAACACTGTAATTTCCCAAACAGGGTTTAACGAAAGCCCAGTAGAATCCAATTCATATGTTATTACCTGGGGTATTATTACGCTACGGTCTGCACTATATAATCGTAAAGTATGTCATTTTACCTCATACGTTGGAAGCACCTGAGATCTCAGAATGATATCAACCCATATTCTTAAATGTCTGTCGACTCTGTCGTAAAGTAGCTATATTTGTTTTGGATTTTTTATTCTTATCTATACTTCTATACTAATATTATAAAGAAACCTTTGTATTTTTGTATGTTTGTATTGAATAGGCTCTAAAACTACTGGACCGATTTCAAAATTTCTTTTACCATTACTTAGAGGGATTCCGAATCCGTATATAATGCTATGGGTATGAAGCCGCGCGGATCAGCTAGTTTTTTATGTTTTGATAACCGAAAACCATCTACCATGAATTATCTGTGTTTTTCTTTCGGGCAATAACTACCTACTGGAAGGATTTAGACAGTTATATAGCTTATTATAAATCATAGTCTAGCATAAAATATTCTTGAAAATGCTTTACGTTTTCTAAAAAATATAATAATCGAATTTTACATTGAAATAATTGGCTTTTATATAAACCGTTATTTTCTGTTCAATTTCATACAAGCTATTGCGTAACACCAACAGTTCCTGTGATATGCCTCTGCGGAAAATCAACATAGTTATTTTTTCCAAGTAAATCAAATTTCCGTTAAATCCGTTATTCAGTTACTATCGCGATGATATTCGCAAAACAGAAAGTGACAGTTGACAGGCGGAGCAGGCTGTCACGTCAATCGAGATTTACTTAAACATTGGCAACATAGCTTTAATTTAAAGGGGAATAACCTTATCAAAAGTTGCTTCAATATTTTTAACTGATTATAGCTTTGGTGCAATATTTTCATAAATTATCCTACTTCACTACATAGTATAAAACAAAGTCGCTTTTTCTGTCATGTGTCATGTTGTATGTCCCTATGAACGCTCAAATCTTTAAAACTACGCAACGGATTTTGATGCGGTTTTTTTTAATAGATAGAGTAACTCATGAGGAAGGTTTTTATCAGCATTGCACCCGTGCGAAGCCGGGGCGGGTCGCTAGTATATTATAAATAAGAATCTGTTCGTTTGAAAGGATCTGAGATTTTATCTTTTATTGATCTATAGAAATTTACTGACGCCGCAATACTTGAACGGGTTTAGATGAAATTTAGTATACGGATAGAATTACTGGACTAAGCGTTAAAATACCTGCATTTATATACTAGAAAACAAATAAAGTTTATTTTTCCAAGTAAATCACATTTCCGTTAAATCCGTTATTCAGTTATATGGTGATGATATTCGCAAAACAGAAAGTTACAGTTGACAGGCGGAGTGGGCTGTCGTGTCTATCGAAATTTACTTAAACATTGGTGGTATAGCTTTTATTTAAGTTGTAACTCTTCTTATTTATTTACTTTATGATGTTTCTGGATTTCTATCTCTTCGCTACCCGCACACTTACTACACTACCAAAGGTTAACTGATAAAAAATGCCATTTAGGCATTAAGTTCGCCTTTGTTATAAAAAGCAATAAAGAATTTTCTATCTATTTATCTATTCTAACTCTTTCAATACATTTTACTAACTCTAATGAAATATTGGTTGTTTCATGCTTGTGTGTTACTGACGCCGCAATACTTAAACGGGTTTTGATGAAATTTATAGACGATTAACTGGACTACATGTTAAAAAACCTGTATTGATCTCCCAAAAAAACCACATAGTTTATTTTTCCCAAGTAAAATACATTTCCGTTAAATCCGTTATTAAGTTATATGGTGATGATATTCGCAAAACAGAAAGTTGACAGGCGGAGCAGGCTGCCGCGTCAATCGAGATTTACTTAGGCATTAACAACATAGTCTTAATTTAAAAGGGAATAACTTTATTAAATGTCGTTACAATATATTTTACTGATATACTTTGGTGCAATATTTTCATAAATTATCCTACTTATAAAATAAATGTAAAAGTTGTTAGTTTGTGTGTTTATCACGCCGCAACTACATACTGAACAAATTTTTATGAAATATAGAGTTGGATAAGATTTGATCATTTAATCTATAGACATTTAAGCTAGTAATCAATAAATACACTATTATAGAATTTTATGTGCTGTTATCATTAAAAACCGAGGCAAATTATCTTCTCTATGATTAGAATTCGAAATTTAAATACAAGGCGGGAAAGATTAAACCTTTATATCGGAAGAACATCACAAGATCATTTATTTTGTTTATTATTACTTAAATTAGATAGCATTAAGCGATAATTCTTATTTAAAAGATAGATAACGTGTTTAACTAAAACTAATCGTCGACAGGTCAGTGTTACGAATAGAATGTTCACGACTTTTTTGTAAAGAAAGTCATACAAATGACTTCTATACTAAGAAAGAGTCCGATGAATATAATACCACGCGTAGACGCTTGTAAATGAACTTTATTTATCTTAACTCATTTCACGTCGTTATATTTCTACCGGTTTTGAAAAATATTTGTGAAAGGAATAAAAGCACGAGGCTTGTGTCATGAAACAAATGCAAATAAACCACATCACTTTTAATTTTGTTCTAACCGTGTTTTAATTTCGTTATTTTTTTGAAGTCTACTTAAAAACTAATATGCTATAATCATCGGCTATAAAAATACTTAATTTAATTTGTCGCCAGGGATATTAAATTCAGATTCTTTTAAAATTGCTTTTTGTCCTGCGTGCAATATTAAAAGCAAAAAGGGAAAATATAAAGGTTGCCTGGCAGAGACCACTTGTAGCAATTAGGCTGTCTATTTGCACCTTTTTTATATAGATTTATTTATTAGATCGTAAGTGCTGTTTTATTTCTTTGTTATTATGGTTCTAAATAAAGTATTGTATTGTATGGCGATTCTAGTTGGTTGCAATTTCATTTTGTTTAAACATGTATATAATATATATTTTACATAATTAATAAATTGTATTCTATGAGCCCAAACGACCGAAACATCAAACGAGGCAAATGTCAACTTTGTTTTTCCTTATCAATCTTGATGTAATAGGCCATTGAAATGTTACATTTTTTTGGCCTAACCTTGCATTTCTCAGAGGACGCAATTTTTTTTTATAGATGTCTAGGGGGGGTTAGTGAAAGCATAAATCCAAGTTTGTGGGGTTGCAACCCTTGTCCCTCGGCCGCTATCTTGGAAAAAGGGTTGTATATGATTTTTATGGTTTATCTGACAAACTATTGGTCTTTCAAAAAAATGAAAAAAAACTATTTTATGGAAAATTTAATTTTCTACAACTTTGGTCTAAAACTTTTAATCGTACAATCAAAAATAAAAAAGATATAAGCGAAAAACTATAAGAAAAGTCGACAACATTTTCTTTTCGCCGTCTTAACTTTTTTTCTGGTAATATTAGAAAAAAATAACATCAGGGCATATTTATAGAGGAGTTTTCAAGGAATATTTGTGGTATATAGTTTTCTAAAATTATTCATTAATTTGGGTATTACAGCGCTTTGAAGTGAACACTAAGTTTCCAAACTACATGTATATGAATGATTTTTAATTTTTTATTATTCTTTTATTTTTTTTAAATCTTTTAAATATGTACATAATTAATATTGCATGATTTTTTTAGGTGTATTATTTACTACAAAACTTGGAATTTATCGTTTTTTTTTTAATATGTAAATAATATACATACATGTTGGGAAAAAATGGCAACATTTTGTTAATAAAAGTCAAAAAAATAAAAAGCATCCATAAAATGAATGATTTTAAAGATAAAGCGCCCTCGATGACACCATTTCTTACTCCGATTCTTCCGCAACAATTTAATTTTAAAGCTCAACCACATCCTTAGCAGAAGCCTGGCTCATCTAAAAGAGCGAGAATGCAATTCTAATATGAGGAATGTGTTTACTTAGGTGCACACGTAAAGAAACGCACCTCAAGACTATACCTCATTGGTGGTGTAAAAAAAATTAATAAATTTATTTTAATTTAACTTAATGTTTAACGTTTCTCCTCCCGACCGAATTGCGACCAATCTCTGCAGAGACTAGCCCACCGCGCGTGAGATATTATAGTGCAAAAGTGTGTGTGCAAGCACCGGTGCACTCTCCTTTACTCTTATAATCCGATGGGACGAAAAACCAACACGATCAGAGAAGGATCAGGCGCAAGACGGATGGCTTTGCGCGCTCTCGAAGGTACGGGTGTGTTCAAACACCGCCAGCTTACTGACTCAAGGATGCTATCGAGAAGTTTGTCAGAAAACCGCAATAACATTTTCTTTGACCCCACCCGGGATTCGAACCCGAGAGCTCTCGTTCTGTAGTCAAAGATGCAACCACTATACCAACGAGGCAGGTAAAATATTTAACAATGTTGTAATATAAATAATTAAAAGATTGTGAAAGAAATAAAAGATGTTAATGAAAAATCATCTATACATATAATAAAGGAGTAACCGAACCATTTCTGTACATTGAATATTTTTCAAA
>LQNK01000857.1:9266-25782 GCA_001586405.1 Phoebis sennae
TATTCTCTATCCACACGTCGACGTCAGATAACCGTTCCGTGTTGCAAGCACAAGTGGTGCAGCTGTCTTTACAAGATGGAATTACAAAACAGTCAAAGACATCAAAACAAAGAACGAAATTATAGTATACACAATCGCTGTCGTTCAAGTCCCCGCAGCCGTAATTTGATACGAATTAAGTCAAGGAGCGCCGGCGCTTATTGTTATGTCACGCTCCATTTGGCCATAGAGCTAACAAATGTACAGAGCCGTGCGCATGGAATGACCAAAATAGACAGAACCAGGAAAACTAAGTAAGTTGCAATCAGCGGCGGATATCAGAACCCTTTCACCATCACACCGCCTGTGCGTGACCGACTTAAGCAGTAGCCAACGGTTTTTGTTGGATCCGGGAGCCAACGTTTCTGTCCGTTAAAAAACCTTATAGACATAAAGAAAATGATAATTACAGACTACAAGCCGTTAATGGTAGTGAAATACGAATATATGGAACTAAACGCTTAGAGTTAAATTTAAAATTAAGAAGACCTCATGCTTGGAACTTCATACTCGCCGATGTGAAACAGCCGAACCTTGGTGCTGATTTTTTTAAATCATCATTAACTCTTAGTGGATGTAAATGCTCGAAAAAAAGCCTGCGCACCGAGCACAGTCTTTGACAAAAATACATTTTTTTTAATCATCGTGAAAAATACAAAAGCCATCAGATATAAGCTTGCTTATTGTAATAAATAAAGAGTAATAAATTAGCAGTCAGGAGTATTACTCGTCTCCTGACCTCTCAAATCATTCCACATTTATCAAAAGTTGAGCTGTTTGACAGTTGATTTACGGACTCAAGATATGTGCCAGTAATGAGTAGAGAAAGGTTTGACTTTATTATTAGTTGTCGTGGAATGGATGACAAAACTTTACGTCCTAATCGTCGCCAGCAAGAAGGAGAAATTTTTCAATTAGAAAGGTTTAGGATATGTTTATATTTCATTGCAAAATGAATTATCCCCAAGAAGTAATGAAGAATTGAGAAATAGTCGTTCTAGACCCGTTGGTACATCTATGTTCTGGTTTGATGGACCTTTGACCCTAGCATCGTACAAGCCAAAAAGCCCGTCCGCAAAAGCCCGCTAAGCAAATATAGAATTATTGAAGAAACAGAAGAATTGTCTTCAACCACAATTACACATTTTATTAAAAGCTCAAAGCTCAAATAATATTGCTGTTGCCTAACTTATTGATAACAACCCCGATTACCAATTAACATTATGATAACTACCCCAGAACGGATATTTTATAATGCTTCTTACTCAGAGACAAATAAAGAAACGGGTGAATTTATAGCCGACCAAATCAGTAACATCATAAATGAAATCGGCCCTGCCAAGTTAATAATCGTTGTTACTGATGTCAGAAATATCAAAGGTGCTTGGAGTATTATAAAAAGAAAATTCCTCATATCTCCTGCGTTGGCTGTGTGATTCACTTAATTTAAAATATAATGATATAATGAGCGAAATTAGTATTTTCAAAGCGATATTAGGAAAAATGATAGATATAAAAAACAGCTCCCCATTTGAATAGGTTACGCTGGGTGCCGAAACATATGATGACCGTGAATCATCTAATGGCAATCTCTGGAAATGTTCAGTTCACGCTGGGACTAAAACGACCACGGCGGCCGTAAACAAAACTAACAATGACGATAATTCACCGGACTAGACAGAACCAAGTATTACCAATACTCCTTTTACAACGTCCAGAGATGCTATTTTAGACACTAAATAAAACTGTTCCCTTCTCATGGTTTAGTGTATTAGACCTTTTGGTTCACTATTCGAGCATAGTAACAGCATAAAGCTAACGTACAATACTGAACCGACTCTATAGCGACACCAATCTTTTATACCATATGCCATCACTACTTTTTATCATCTACCTTCACAGTAAATATGATTCTTAATGTTGTACTACGATATGAAATTAAGACCTCATTTTAGCATCATGTTTCATTATAAAATTTTCTGTTCTTTGTTTCAGTAGATTGTAAGATTGGTTGTGTCTAATTTAAATTCAAAGTTGTCACCTTAGCGACTATGTTTGGTAATTTGGGTGGTGAGTGTGAATGTGTAACGTTATTTAATGATAACCAGGGTGCTATTTAACTTGCCCAAACTAGGAATTATCACCCACGAACAAAGCATATTAGGCATTATTTTATTAGGGATGCATGTAAGCAAGGTCTGGTGTGTTTAAAATTCTTGTCCACAGATCAAATGCCTGCTGATGTGTTGATCAAATTCCTCAATCGAAGGAAGCATTTCGAATGTATAAATAACCTTGGAGTTTAGAGAGTTTAGATGTAGCAAGTCATAAAATTGATACAATTAATGATATCATTGATAAAATAGAGAATAAAACAATCCTTGATAAGGTTTATAATGTATATTTCAGTTATATTGTTTTTCAAATATTTATGGTTATTTTTGTGTACATTATTTACAAGTTTGAAAAATATTTATTAGAACATCCTTTTGAAGGAGAAGTGACAGATTGTCATTGAGGACACAAGTGCATTTTGTGCTCGAATAACCAACTGCATAACTTTAAAGAGTAAATAGTTCTTTAAAAATTTCGTCGATAAAATGATATAGAATTAGAGGAAGTCCCTACCGCATCTCAATCCTCTGGAACGCCTAAGGCGTATATTCTAGGCGTGAGTGTTTGTTGGTGCTAGTATATTTCGTTTCCGTAGTCCCATAGCAGTATTTAGGAGATTTTTTTGTTTTTTGAAGAATTTAGTTCTGGGTCCGACCTTGTTTGCTCCACGTAGTCGAGTATACTAGGTGTGAGATTGTCCTTAGCTGTTCTAATTGTCGAAAGTAGGGTTTTGCTAAGGGTTTTAGTCGTATTAGCTTTCTTCTGTGTTGATGTTGTAGGTGAACCCGAAGTTTCTCTTCTTCTTTTCTCTGTTGATATCTTTCGGTTTTTTCACTATCAGTTTGTCGTACTTTAAGTACGCTGTATTTTCTTTTGTTTCTTTCTTCTTCTAATTTTGGTTGCAATTGTTTTCGATAGTCCTCTGCTATGCTGATGCCAGTCAATTATATTCAATGTCAAATTTAAATTATAATTACATGTCAAATCCGAAGTTACATTTGGTATAGTCACAGAAATATCGTCCGTATAAAGTGTGTATTTATAATTTGTTACATTTGGTAAATCATTTATATAGAGCAGAAAGAGAAGTGGTCCAAGTATACTTTCCTGAGGAACACGTAAGCTATTGTTTCTGGGAGATGATAATACAGTTCTTATGTCTGAGCTAACGTTACCTTATGCAATCTCAAAACACTGTTTACGATTGTCGAGGTAGGATTTTAACCAATTTAATGATGGTCCTCATATTCAAACACTATCAATTTTTGGTCAATGTAGTGGATTCGATCAGGTGCTTCTTCACCAAAGGAAGTAGTAATAGATGGTGGTCGAGCTATCATAACAGTAGCTGTCAGAGCATTCACTAATTGTTCTAGCTCAACTTACCATCTTGCTATATCCGGATTGACAACGCCCATTTCATCAAGACTTACGCTAATTTATTAAAAGATGCACCCCGACATGTTGCTACTTTTTATAAAGCAGTTATGGGTCAATTAATTATTTGTCAAAATTTGGAAAATAATTTTCTGGAGTAACTGCAGCCAAATAAAAACAGCAACTATGTGCGGTCTAAAACAAACAGATAGTTGCGTACCATATTTCAAAAAATTCTCTCTTAAACTTCAAAGATGTATAAATAGGGTAAGGCCCTGTTCTTACATCTTTGAAGTGATAATGTTTGTCTAAAATAACTGAAATTTATATAGCCATTTAAATAGTTTAGGAAATAAACACAGGATACTAATCCAAAAATCTTTGGTATGGGACCAATTCTTTACAACAATCTTCCTACTGACATAATAAAAATTAATGACATGATTCAATTTAAACATAAATTAAAAAATTATTTAATTAATAAATGTTACTATTCTGTGCAAGATTATGTTTACGAACGTGTAATTTAATTTAATGCTTCTATAATTACTGAATATTTTTAATTTATAATTTTTATTTATTGACCTCTTTTCTTCTCTTCTAATCTCACGAACTCTTTCCTTCATTCTGAGATGTTTACTGTATTTAGTCATGGTTTGCAGCACAGAATTATAACGATACATGTGTTAAGATGGCATCAAAACGGCAATATGAAAAAATATTCAATACCAAATACAACTCTTCTCTTTTCAAAAAGATCAGTGCATTTTCTGTTTTCAGTATCAACAAGCCGGCACCGAAGAAAAAGCGCCTCTAGAAGTAAAATACATACGAATTCATAGAACATTTAATGTCAACCAGTAATTCCGCAAAATCTAAAAGATATATCGAATTAGGTGGAGAAATTCTTAAATTCTTTTTCGGCACACTTGATGCCGACGACGCTAGGAAATTTCACACCGCAATTGATTCTTGAAAAAATAATGGAAAACAAAAAATTGCATTCTCCAATGCGAAAAATACCTGAGCATTAAGCTCCAGCTCCCTTCCCCTAGCGATTTTAGGGCAACCACAAATTTCCTACGGGAAAAAGGTGTGTCTTAAACACTTACGCCTTCGGGGACGAACGCCAAACCCGTACCATTATCCCTACTTCTCAAATCAAAGAGGATCTCTTAGCTCAGAACCTTCCCCTCCGAGAGGTCAACCGCCTCTGTAACCGAACGACGAAGGCGCAATACCCCTTGGTCCTCACAATCCTGGATCCGACCCCAGAAAGCCGCCAAATTTTCAACCTGCACCACTGTTGCAGGCTCAAAGTAGAAGGCCCTCTCAACAGAGACTTAGGCAGTGTAGTAGAGTGTAGTAGACCGCTGCCTCTTATTTTTTCTCTCCCGCTAGTTGTAAATATAAAAAAATTAAGCATTTCAAGCTTACTTAACCTCGATTTTAAGATTTGGTATAATTTTCTGGGGCAACTCTAGCAAGGATTATTGGTATTCAAGGCCCAAAAAAGCCTCTTAAATCTGATCTTGGTTTAGGCCCCACAGATAGTTGTCATGTTAAATCATTGAATATACTAACTCTACCACGCCTATATGTATACAAATTTGACTTGTTTCCAAAGCTGAAAAGTAAACGCTTAAATGATGTAAATAGAGTGGGTATATTTAATGGCAAAACTGCTCTTCTAAGGAAAAGTATTATTGGTATGTCGCGATAATTATAATATTTAATCGTTAAAACAAAAAACGTTAATTGGATATTTTAAAACAGGCAATGAGTTCTGCAACTATGTTACAATACCCAGATTATACCAAAAGACAAGAGGACACTGTAATTTAATTCTGCAAGGACCCGAGCCAATTTTCCAGATATCATATTCGTGGTAATTAGGTGGAAGACAACTGTTATATCAGTCCCGACTTATTGCTTTTTATAGACAACTTTTTTACTTTGTTAATGGAAGTTATAACAAAACATTTTTGCAAATCATTCTTGGTCAAGCGATTTATAGAAAAACAGGGTCAGATGCATAAGAAGTTTGTCTGTCGTTGGCAGAGTTGAAGCAGTGCCAACATTAAAGTTTTATTAAAGAATCTTGAATCAAATCATAGGGTAAAATCAGTGTAGTTACGGCATTCATTGGATGAATGAGGTCATGACTGCTGCAATGCTCACTTGTACCAAATTGTCAGTGTATTTAAACTTTTTAATTTAACTAAAAGAACAATAATGAATGAATACAAATCTAGATTAAGGACTCAAATCAGGCGCAGTCTGTATAATGGCGCGCGTGTGTGTGCGCATATTAAAAATTTAATAATTACACAGAAAATCAACTTCAAGTAACAGCAGTTGTCAATCTATCGAAGCATACGATGGATCAAACAACTATAGAACGAAGTGTTAAATTATACCTCGTCGCGAAAAATACCGTGCAATGAAATAATATGTTCTTGGCACAAGCAGATCCGAAACCCAATTATACTTGTGTTTTTCATTTACCACGTTACAATATTTCTTTTTTAACTTCTTTTTTTTAAATGTCACACAACCTGAGTTTTGGGTTAAATCGGTGACTTTACAACAATTGAACAATAATGAAGATATAATTGTACTACGGACTGACAAAGGCAACGGTTATAATGGATACATCGGATTATAATAATAAAATGGTTGAAATATTAGCAGAGAACAGCACATACAAGACTACAGCACGATCGACAAGGGTCCATCACTTAAAGTTTTCGTGCAATATGTTTTTCATTCATCTGAGCTGATGGTTTTGCCTTATCTAAAGAGCGGCCAGCAAAGATCCAAATACAGACTACGAGGACTCGGTAGACAAAATAATAACAAAAATGTGAAATATTTCCATGTGTGTATTGACACTCAAGTATAGCAATAAAATATCGAGGCACATCATATAACACAAATGTACAAATTGTACAAAGAATTAGGCTAAGAAGGAAACCAAGAGGCAATGAGCATGGTAAATTCATATTGAAAAGTATTTGGTACGAAACGCTTACAAATACTTTTTACATGTGCCAAGTCATTGTTGACGGTGTATACGTTAAATCGTGTGCTTGTGGGTGTGAATGGTTGTTGCAACCTCATCCATGTCATAAAGGTGGTTGCCAGAAAAAAATAACATCCGAAGAATTCCATACAGATCAAGACAACAACCTATATTAGAAATCTCTAATAACTTACCATATACGCAAATCGACACAAACATGAATCTCTATTAATTAAATCTAAAAATTAAGCTATAGCTTACTGTATTTTTATACATTCTTTACTGGTAATAAAGACATGACATTTAATGCGAGTTCAAAATGGTACAAAACTTATGGTTTTTTCTGGTTATTAGCAAAAAATATTGTAGTTTATTTGAGACCTATTTAATGATACGTCCAAGATAATACTTGGTATGACATTTTTTTCTATGAAAAATAAAGGAAAAATTTCATTATTCTTCAATATTAATAAGAATAGGTACATAACATGTCATGTGATGTATTGTGTATGCATAAATTGCATGATTATTGATTACAGTGGACATTAACTTTCACAAGTTTATGCAGCCACTATACCACGTTAGTTGCAGGAAACCGATTGTTTACCTGGAATTAATTATGATGTATTTGAAAATATCAATCATAAATTTGGCCATAAATCAACTTAAGAGAGATCATGCACCGTTTGTTTTGATGAGATGAGTATAACGGTTGATTTGGAATATAATAGGAAATGTGATTTAATAGAAGGATATGAAGATTTTGGTGGTGCTCTTTACAAAAAGAGGTCAAATATGCATAGTTTTAATTGCCAGAGGTATTTATATTAAATGAAAAATTCAAAACATCTCCTTGGCGGAACAGCAAGACTGTAATAATTTGGAAGATCTCAAAAAATTGTGAAACTTACGTCGTAAAGATTAAGAGATGATGACGAAATTGTGGAACAGAGTGCACGAATTACATTTAATGATTTGGAAAATGAAGACGTGTTTTACGGGAGATTATGCCTAAGGAATCGAAGCATTTATAAAAGATTTCGGGGATATCGCCAGTTGGAACGACCTTGAAAAACTTATTTATTCAAAACGTCTCCTCAGCGGAACTGCGAGACTAACTAAAAACGCTCAGTGGTATTTCGGGAGGCGTTGAAAGCAGACGTTCAATAAGGATTTGGGCAAAAATGAGAGGCAATGAAACTTACCAACAATATTTCCTACATATGAGGGAGCTTGCCATACTTGGTAAAATTGTAAGACGATCTGTCAAGTGCTTTATATTTGGTATAAGATTTAAGAAGAAAAATAAGTTTTTAAAGACACAGATAATGTTTTGATGAGAGGAGTATAATGGTTGTTTAGAATATAATAGGAAATATGATTCAATAGAAGGGTATGAATATTTTGGTTATGGAGACAGATACAAAAAGAGGCACTATCTTCTATATCCAGTAGTTTTGATTGCCAGGGGTATTTATATTACATGGAAAATTCCGATTGCTTTTTTATGTTCGGACAACGGATGGATAAATGAAGAAGTTTTCCTTGAATGGCTCCGACACTTTACCAAGTATACCAAACCTTCTGCAGCAGAACCGATTTTATTAGTGTTGGATAATCATGCAAGCCACATTTCTCTGCCCATCTATGAGTATTGTAAGAAAAACTATGTCCATATGCTATCTCTACCACCCCATACATCACATCATATGCAGCCATTGGATGTGTCCTTTTTTGGTCCATTTAAAGCAGCTTATAGAAGGGAATGCGATTTATTCATGGAGGGCCAGCTTTCACAAAGAATAACACCGTATGATGTTGCTTCACTGGTCAAAAAAGCATTCTCTAATGTTGCTTCCATGAGCAAGGGTGAAGCCGGATTCAAAGCAACGGGCATATTTCCTATGAATCCCAATATTTTTGCAAATGAAGACTTTATGGCAGCTGAAGTCCTTCAATCAGTGCCTATTGTTGTTCAAGATCTTGCTGACTCTATTTCAGAATCGACTACTGCTATTGCTGTTGACTCCATGTCATCCCTAACAGCTACTATTCAGCCAGAACGAAATATTCCAATTCCAAGTACATCCACATTTTGTCCCGATACTTCTGAGCTAGCGACTGCATCGTTATCTCAATTTGATAAACATTCAACGACTACGAATCTGCCAAGTATTCAAAATTATATTCAGGTGCCTAAAAGAGTAACTGTTGTCAAGATATATCAATTATAATATTTTACATATAGTACCATCACAGTTTATTTATTATAATATAATACAGGACGCGGGCTTTACGATCACAACAACAGTTTGTGATCAAGAGCCAACAAATGTAGGTGCATTAAATTTATTGAAAAGTTTAGATAACTTACAAGATAAAAACTATTTTATGGTGGATACTAATAAAATATGATTTATGACATATCTCATTTTTTCAAATCATTGAGGAATAATTTTCATAATTCTAATTAAATATGATGGAAAAATAGGCCAATGTGTAAATAGCTGAAGAAAGAAATAAAAGTTCCTTGAACTTAAAAAAAATATCAATTGGATCCAAATTATAAAATAAAAACTATTTACCACATCCTATAGGCAACATATAACAAAACAGTTTTTCGTAAATATTTTTTTAGATTTTTGTTTTGATTTGAGTCTATTTATTTTATGAAAATATTTTATAGATATTTTCTGACTTAGAGACTATAAATATAAAGAAGTTTTCGTTAATACATTGTTTAAGTTTTGGAATTTATTCATTCATTCATTAGGTTTTTATTTGGTTTTAGGGTTCAAGAATTGTTCTATTTTTTTTTAGTAAACTGAACATATCTTTTTATACAAAAAGAAGTATTTCGTTCATACATTATTAAGGTTCTGGAAAATATATTTATAGGTTTCGATTAAATTTTAAAATTGTATAAATGAGCGTTAAATTAAATTACTTATAATTAATGTCATATTTTTTATAACAACTATGTTAATTTTGTAGTCTACGCGAGTGAAGCCGCGGGCAAAAGCTAGTTATAAAATAAAAATGAGAGTGAAATACACAACACATGCCTTAAGTAACACAATGGGAGCAGTACTAAAATTGTTGGCATAAAAGTATAACAATGAAGAAGCCATTGGTGAAACTGCACAAATTATGGAAGTCTATATATAATGTGAGCGATTCAAAGATGAGCAGTCAAATTGGTTGGGGGACTACAAAGATAGGGGGTCAAATACGTGAATGTTTGTCTGAGGATTTGGTCAAATATGTGAGGTTTGGGAAGTAGTATAGACAAATAAAAATCTTGAGTACACAAATGAGCAGAATCAGTGCGGGAGTAACAATGGTAGGAGATTTTAAGTAGTCTTAAGAAAATATCTTTTAATAAAAATAATGAGATGAGGTTCACCATGCTTTGATGGAATGATTCATACAATAAATGTAATAAATGAATTTGCTGCTGAAGAAATCAGTCAATCAGGTAATGTCAAATTTATCACTTCCAGATACACCTAAATCCATTGCAACCTTTGCTCATGGTAAACCCCTACAAGAGACTGAAGCACAACAATATAGTCCAACAGTAATGTGATATTAGGGATTAGGATATTGGGCCTGAATTCTAGTAACACCATATACAAATCTAACCAAATCTGATTAAAGTCGTACAGAACACTGATAGCAGATAAAGAAAAAGAAAAAAAAACTTCCAGATACAAATAAAATGTGATTAAAAATTTGTTTGGAATTTATAGAATCAAAGGAGATGGTAACAGGAATCTGAGATCAAAATTAATATGAATGTTTCATTCAAATTTACTAAAGTAATTGATGAAGTTTGATCAAAACAATTGTGAATCAGTTAGAGGTATTTTTTTATCCACTCAGCTTAAAGTACAACAGTCAACATCATCATCTGTAATGAAATGTTGTAATGGACAAATGCAAGTAGAGATAGACAAGTGACAACTGATTACCGAATCACAGATCAAATGGACCGAGTTATCTTTGACTATGACCAAAGATTAAGTAGAGTATTATTTATTTTTACCTGAAATGCTAAAATTATTTCTGAATTTAAAATAATTATCTTTAAACACTCCTTATTCAAGCTCTTAAACTCTACCTGCACAGACCACTGGAATACTGATCAGTCATGGTCCTTTCAACAAACATCTCTTTACAATTGGCCTTACTGACAGCCCTATCTACAGAGCATGCTTAGACGCCGAAGATAGAGCCACCCATCCAGTGTCCGGGGGTGACTAACTACAGAGTAAAATGCCTACCAACCTTGGAAGATTGGTGGGCTTCATGGTGGAGCTAGGATGGTTTAATCAACCATATACTAACACACAAAAGGGGCGTTTAACGTCGAGTTGCGGAAACTCGCTAGCAATCATTATTAAGTGTAAGCTTGGACCAATATAACGTTTATCTCCATCACAGTGTTTAATTTCATCCTAACACCTACTCGCTGCTGTTGGATTGAGGGTACCATCGGCATCCCAAAGCTTCAAGAAAGCAAAGATGCTGAAGAAACACAAAGGATAGGAATTCTGGAACTTAATAATCGGATTTTTTATTGTTTGTATAGCACAAACAAAGAGTCGAACATACAAATAACCAAACCTTTCCTCTTTATTTATCAAAAAACAAAGTATTAGAGAGACAAAGCAGGACACCACAACAAAAATATTAATTACAAAAAATGCTGAATCCAAAAGAATCGTAAAACAACACGTGCTAATTCAAAATTCTTCCAAGAAGTCCGACAAACGTATAGATTAATAGATGAAATACAGACTGACAAGTGACAACCGAATATTGAAGCACAGATTAAATGAACCGAGTTACCTTGATGAACAGAGTGACCTATGACCACAGATCAAGTAGAGTAGACAGCAGTAGTAGAGTTTATCTAAGGCAATATCCGAAATACTAAAATTATTTGTTATTTCAAATTTATAAAAAATATCTTTAAACACTTTCTAGACAAGCTCTTAATTTAATTAAATGATATCAGTGATTATTCTCTAATAATTTCATATTTCTTATAGTTTGTCCGACGTCTTAATTACATTTGATTTCATCCACATTGAATGAAAATCTGTCGTTATTTACTAATGACATTAAAACGAAGTCTTACACTTTTATTAAAAGTGATGAATGTATTCATTAGTTATAATACTAAAGTTACTAAAGTTAGTTTAGTTTACACAAAAAACCTTTTCAGTTATTGTATTTCATATTATTATCTGTGGTAAAACAGGTCAAAACGACTTGCTTCATCTCTAATCTCTATAATTTGTCAATTGTCATTTGTATTTAAAAAAAAACAAACGTAAACAAGTTCAAACTTTTTCATTGTACTTACCTATTTAATAAAAACAT
This sequence comes from Phoebis sennae, assembly GCA_001586405.1. Taxonomy (NCBI): domain Eukaryota; kingdom Metazoa; phylum Arthropoda; class Insecta; order Lepidoptera; family Pieridae; genus Phoebis; species Phoebis sennae. Next base: position 21,214 of record LQNK01000857.1, read on the forward strand.
TTATTTTGGAAATTATATAAATGAGAAACATTTAATTAAAATGATGAATGAAGGCTCTTGTTCTTTATGCTTTACGCAGTGTACCAAAATTTTAGATATAAGATTAGAAAAGTTATTACTACAGTTTGGTCTCAATGTAAGTTCAATATTATAAATGTTTGTTTGTAATTTTGTTATATTTTAGTTATGCGAAGTGAACAGAGTGAGAGTTTTTGAGATATTGTGTTGTAGTAAAGAGTGTCAATGTGTGTGTTCTACGACCGCGATTTGTATGGAGTTTAAATAAATAGATACTCATGGATATTTAACACAACGCCATCTAATCCCAAACTAAGCATAGCTTGTACAATGGAAAATAGCTAATAGAAATACTTAAACACACATTTTTGTAAATACATACATGCTACAGATAAATTAATACCCAGACAGTAGAAAATTACAAGGTTCATCATGATTTTCTACTCGTGGGGATTGAACCTACACCCTCCGGCGCAATAGAATAGACCATTGCCACATCCACTGCGCTATTGGGTTATCAAGTTTGACTTCTATACCTATCTATTTTGTGGCGTGATACAGGTTTTATGACAATTTATACAGAAAAACTGTAATTTTAATTGTTTAAACCAGAATTCCCTAAACTTTTGTGTGTCATAAACCCTTGCCATGTTTTTCCATGTTGGGTAGACCCCTTCTTACCTGATTTAGTGTATGAGTTAAGATCCACTATCATGGAACCCTTTTTTATTTCATGGACCCCAAAATTTTTTTTTCGCGACATAGAACCCTTACAGGTTGTCATAGACCCCTAGGGGTTGATATAGACCACTTTGGGAATCACTGGTTTAACCTAAATTAGATGTGACACAGATGAAACCGCAAAGCTCAGCTAGTACATTAATAATTATCAAAAAAAGTTTCAGAGTATAAGAAGATTTATATGCACATGGTGTGAAATAGCACTGAATAAAATGGAAAAATTCTTGGAATTAATTAAGAGCTGCCAAAAACATGAGGGTATGACAAAAACAGAGCATGTAAGTTGTAACATTCTATTCTCAATTCTGTATTGTTTCTTTCAAATTGTTATAATTATTTTTATCTGAAAAAACATTTGCTGGTTTTGAAATAAATAATTATAATTTAATGCTTCTGTGCACATGCTGTATATTTATCATTAATTAGCACATATAGTATAATATAGCGCATATTCCTAACATAAAAAGATTTTTTTAATTGGGTCAGTAGTGTCCAATATTATTTCATTCGAACAAACTAACAAGTAAACTCTTCAATTTGATAGTATTTGTGTAGATATAGTTTGAAAATTTATACTAAAAACATAACATATTTAACAAAACTATTTTTTTTTCAGTATAATCCGTATAAACTGTCCATCACAAATCTAGACAATATAAATATAGCACCAAGTTTCTGTGAGGTGTATATAGATGAAAATATTGTTGATAACAATGAAAATAGCTGTGCCAAAAATGATGAATTTGGTGACCTTGAAAGTGGAGAAGTATTGGACACTAGGTATTTTAATTTAATATTTATGTATCTGTCCCTAGAGACTAAAAAATTAAATAAAAAAAAATAAAAAATACATTTATTTTCCAAATAAACTTTGACACAATGGTTTCCATTATACATTTTATATAATTAATAAATTGTAGGTTTTAGGTCTCTAAATAAGATTGTATATTTCTTATTTCTATGATTATCTGAAAGAAATGTCTTAATAGTGATAAGGCCACTTATTAATTATTGTTTTTCCTTTAAATACTGTGTTCTTTTTAATTTATGTTACAGTGGACAACATGCGGTTCACCTGATGTTAAGTGACTGACCGCAGCCCATGAACATCTACAACAGCAATGTGTCGCAAGATGCTGCATCCGCTTAAATGTAATGAAAGGGATAAAGAGAGGATTAATGATGCAAAATTGGAAGAGAAATAGGATGGGATGGGAAAACAGGCCTCCATACTCCGCTCACTGTACTGCACACAGTGCAATACTGCTTCACGCCGGTTTTCTGCTGGAGGGTGGTAATTGCACCGGTGCGAGCTTGGCCCAATTGTGCAATGCTCGGCCCCTAATCTTTTATTACTGAAGATGTTATGCAGCAGAATTACCCTAAAATGGGGTGGCGACACATGTATTCTAACCCGTAACAGTGTGTGAGCGAGATGCGTAATTACATGCGCCGCCATTTGTGATCCCAATTCCTATACATAGATATATTAATAGGCAATAAATGAAACTTTCCTAGTATAAATATTTTCTAGTAAAACAAACACATATATGGATTTTGAAATAACTTACTTATCTATTGACCAACAAAAAGAAGATATTATAACAAGAAAGAAATCAGATAAATATATAAATAGGAGATACAAGTGTGAATCGTGTGGTGTCAGTTGTGTGACTAAGGATGCATTTGAAGAACATAATATTCGGCATAGCTATGTGAGTATATATTATTGTCAGAAATTGTGACGTCACGACCCATTTACCCTCACTTTACTAACAGATGATGTAATTATATAATAATGATGTCTCCCCAACCAATAACGGTCATGGTGGCCAATCTCAACATAGACTAGCCATGTACGCAGGAGACATTATAGTGCACAAGTATGTGCGCAAACACATGTGCACTCTATTCTTTCACTCTCATGCAATGGCGGCAGTTGGACACTCGCGGAGAGAGATCAGGCGCAGGACCGACAACACACGTGCTCTCCGAGGCACGGGGGTGTTCCAACATCGCCAACTGAACAGACTCAGGGCTGTTACTAAGATTTCTTTATCAGAAAAATCGCAATAACATTTTTTTTAGCCCCACCCGGGATTCGAACCCGAGACCCCGACGGTTCTTTCGACGGTTTTTTATGTGTGTTAACGCATATCTCCGGCGTTTATAGACCGATTTGGAATTTTTTTTATACTTTTTTTCAGGTAGCAGGTGAGCACATTTGTCCAATTTGCCACCTCCATTTCAAAACGTCCCTTGTTTTGTCACAACACAAACTGTCACACCGCAGAAAATTTAAATGTACGATATGTGGGGGGGTGTTTAAACGTTGGTCCCACGCTTTGGGCCATAGGGAGAAGTGTGGGACGATACAGAATGTTGTTGTTTGTGATGCATGTAAGAAGATTTTCAGGTGAGTTTGCTATTTTTAAACCTACCTTAAAGGGACATTGAATATTCAAAAGGAACAAGAACTGGATTTATATTTTAGATATGTTTCAAATATGGCCGTTTTCAATATTCTATCTATCCCTTGTTTTGCTTACTAAAGTCAGGCAAATCTATCTATTCGCACTTACTTTGTTTTCAATATGCTAACAATGGATACATTTGCAATGACTTTTATCTATCTATTGTCACATAATTTGACATAATAATCTATCCATAATCATTGATACATTTTTGAAAATGGCCGTTATTGTTAAAAAACACTTACAAATTTCATTTATTTAAATTGTTTTCTTTATTGATTGAACACTTTTAAAAAATTGATTTTTTATTTATAAGATTGTGTATATTTTTTCTTTCTTGTGATTCTTTCAGTGATCAGCATACATTAAATATACATAAGATAATTCATACAAATAAAAAAAGGTTCATTTGCAATGAGTGTACTAAAGGTTTTAGAACGAAGCAACATCTTATTATACATTTACGGTAAGTTAAATGTTTTTTTTTTATCAAACATTTTCAATATTCTATCTATCCCTTGTTTTGTTTACTAAAGTCAGGCAAATCTATCTATTTGCACTTACTTTGATTTCAATATGCTGTCGACGGATAGCCTTTGTTATGACTTTTGTCAATCAAATGTTGATTTAATCTGAGATTACAATCTATCCATAATCGTTGATACATTTTTGAAAACGGCCGTAAATACACTACAGAAAAACTGTGAACGTTGTATATAAAAATTAGTACATTATTTTGATAGATCTCGTAGGGTTCAGCCTGCGTTTGCAATGTAAGCGAAAAAAATTGATAATTAACGACATCACATTAGAAAAAAAGCATTTCTCCACTATTTAATGGATGTTATCATACATTCCTCTTGAATCACTATCTATTAAAAAAACCGCATCAAAATCCGTTGCGTAGTTTTAAAGATTTAAGCATACAAAGGGACATAGGGACAGAGAAAGCAACTTTGTTTTATACTATGTAGTGATTTGTATTAACCAACTTATAATTTAAATTAAATAGGTAACCACGAGTATTATTAATTTATTTTATAAATATTTTATAAATTATGTTTTTTTGCATGATACTTATATAACAAATTATTGTTATATAAAAGCCTGCTCGATGAACAAAAAATTTTCATATCTTAAGAAAAAAATAAAAAATTCATTATTTATTTTTAATTATATATTGCTTAGACAATTTACTCAAAAAAAAAATATATAGAACTGAAGTAATTGAATTAAATAATGGACCTACGTAATCTCTTTTAATATTACTTAAAAAAAATACGAAAAATTAATTAATATTTAATACGTCACCAATCAGAGAATTAAATGAAGATGG
>LQNK01000857.1:25892-45855 GCA_001586405.1 Phoebis sennae
AAATTTTAGGCGCGCGTACTGTCAGATTTTGGTCAAACCTATTTCTGTAGAAAATTATAAAAAAAGCTATAGACATGCGCATATGTCAGCGGTCATGCGACCATAATTATTTTAGACTTTTGTTGTGCACCTCTACAAAATACAGAAATTAGTAGACCACGCGTGCGAAGCCGCGGGCGGAAAGCTAGTTGTTATATAAAAGCCTGCTCGATGAACAAAAAAATTTCATATCTTAAGAAAAAAATAAAAAATTCATTATTTATTTTTAATTATTTATTGCTAAGACAATTTACTCAAGAAAAAATATATAGAACTGAAGTAATTGAATTAAATAATGGACCTACGTAATCTCTTTTAATATTACTCAAAAAAAATACGAAAAATTAATTAATATTTAATACGTCACCAATCAGAGAATTAAATGAAGATGGAAGATGTTCATATATTCGGGTCTATATATTTGTTGAAATCTATACCTTTACCTATTTTTAATTTAACAAGATTTTGCACCGAATTTGTATAGATTTCACACAGATTACAGAATAAAAGGCAGATGGAGTGTGCCGAAGACTCGAGTGACGCCAAAAAGCAAATACAAACTTCAAAAGCTAATACAAAAAGTTTGTCTAGTTTGACGTAACATGTCACGAGGGCTTCATAATTATTTTTTCTCAAAAACGTATGTTCTACATAGGAATAGTTATTATAAGTATTATTAATTATAATTATTATACTCGAGCCTTCGGCACGCTCCATCTGCCTTTTATTTTCTACTAGCTGTACCCCGCGGTTTCACCCGCGTAACTTCTGATTAAATGACAACTCCGGGATTAAAAGTAGCCTATATGTTATTCTGAACCCTTATCTATATGTGTACCAAGTTTCATCATAATCGGTTCAGTAGTTTTTGCGTGAAAGAGTAACAAACATCCATACATCCATACATCCATACTTACAAACTTTCGCCTTTATAATAGTAGTAGGATTTACTTTATACTTTGTATTGATACTTCTTGATGGAATTGCATATTACTTTTATATAATGTCAAACACATTTTTATACTTTCAATTCCACTATATTAGCAATTTTATTTTCTAATTTGATTTCAACAAAAATAAAATAAAAGTTACTTTCTACTTTTTAGTCTCAGGAATTATTAAGTACATTTTTTTACTGAACATATTCGAATTTTCACGAGCGTGCATACATTTTTTTAAATTTTGAATGTTGCACTTATTCTGTGGGGCGTTTTTAAGACGTAGATTGTGTATGTAGGATTGATATGGAATTTTTTTTTTTGTTTTCAACGTACCGTCTTTTCTTTAATTTTTAATTTTATATTATTAATCAAATACGTCATATTATTATATCTTCTGTTCTACTCATGTTTGCTGGACAAATAAATTTATTTCATTTCATTTTATATGTTTTATTTCAGAACACATTCGGGGTCCAAACCATTCGGCTGTACCGAATGTGATAAAACTTTTACAACCAACTCTAATTTGAAGGCTCACGCAATAGTACACACGGATGCAAAGTTGTTTTTTTGTGTTGAATGTGATAAAAGGTTTAAAAGTGAGAAGAATTTGAAGAGACATTTTGTGAGTTCTGTTAAACATAGTAGTGGGGAGAAAATGTGAGTATGTAGGGTGGTGTTTTTTGATTTATTTATTTATTTGGTTTACCAAAATTTATGTATATGTAACATATACAATGTTTTTATATTACAATTAAACATGGGCAAATGTCATAAACAGTTACAGGTAAACTCAGCATGCACATTTAAAAAAAAAAGGAAATTACCTAATATAACTTAAAGATTAACAATACTAAAAATATACAAAGATAGAAACAATACATGAGTGGATGTTACAAATTTTTTCGCAATAGTATTTGATGGGAAAGTAACTAAACTTAAAACAGTGGATAAAAAATATATTATTTTATTTTATTTTATTTATTGACCAACCAACGTTTGAGTACAATAATACTTATATCGAAAACTAGATATATAGTAAACTTCTTGATTAAATGTATCAAACAATTATAGGTTGATACAGCATGCACAATATTAAATAAAAATAAATAAATAAAAAAATTAAATCACTTTATTTTAGACAACAGGATCCATAGTAAAAATATATTTATTTAATATTAAACAGAGGTAAACTTTTTAAATAATTACAATAATGAGAGATTACGTAGGCCTTAAACAAATTTTTTAAAGACCATAATTTACTTAAATCTAGTAATAATTATGACAATTTAGAAAAATATTTAGGAGTTTACATGAATATTTATATGCATGCAAAATATAATGCATGTTTTTATGATTTAAAAGTTTTTAGCATGCAAACAATAATTATTATTATTCTGTAAAATTACGGATATCAAATGCTAATTCAATAATGTAATATTAGTTAATAATTTATTCTAAATTGTGTGTTGATTAAATTGTAAAAATATAATTAAATAATATTATTTGTATGCCATTGGCGAATGTGATCTTGAACATCTATGTAACAACAAGTTTTACAAATAAATTTCATTTCATTTAAAAAGAAAACCTTTACAGTTTTTTTTTATAGCAGTGGCGCTTTGACATGGCTGTCAGTCACTATCACCCGTATTCTAATACGTTCCTCGAGCATTCCTCGACTTCACTCAACCTCTGTCAACGAAAATTTACATTCTTAGTCGGAAAATTAAAAAGAAAATTTACATTCTTAACTCTACTAACTCACGTCCACTCACGTTATGAAAATTTCTGAGTTGAAAATTTAACAAACCGTTACTTCGATCTATTTATTAATAAAATTTTGTATTTTTATGTTATTTCAATCATGAATTTTCGATTGAAATTGGTCATACGTCATATTTGACGTAACCCGAGTGGAAGTAAAATTAAGGTAACTTCTTAGAATACGCGTGTAAGTTTCTTATAGAATAAATAAAATAAAGAATAAAAAGAAAATAAGCGAGAGTTCAAGATGGCACAATCTTATCCTAGCTTATAAAGGTTTCTCACTAACCCGAGTTTTTCGTAAGTTCATGGGTAGAATTTTTCTCTTATACGTATACAACAATAACAAGTCACAGCAAGTAGTACGAATAAAATAGTATGTAAATAAAAACTGTGTAATTGAATTTTTAAAAAATTAATTAAACATTTTAATATCCAAACTTTTATATCTATTCTACTTATTATGCCTCTGCTATGCTAACTATCTATCCACTAACAAAGGTGACCTGGAAGAGATCGCTCTAAAGCGATAAGATCGTCTTTTGTGTAAAGTACATTATAAGATTTTTAATTTTTTTATTTTAACTATTAAAGAAATTCATTTTTATGTATTTATACAATAAAGAGCTTTCATTTCATTTCTTCTCAATGTGTATTTAGTACTATTAATTGACTATTTTTAATTGCAGATTTTCATGTACAGAATGCAATAAAAAGTTTTCTTCCCAAGTTTCACTGTCAAGTCATATAAGAAATACACATTTGAACGTTTATAAATGTGATATCTGTGAAAAGGTGAGATTTATTATTATTGTAGATTTTTAAAAAGATAAAGTCTAAGGATATACATATAAAAAAATTATTATTCTATAAACTTACATAAAAAATAAACAAATTGGTATTTTTTATTTAAACAGGGTGTAGAAAAAATTCGTGTAAAAGGTTTTAGAAGTTTTGTAATTCAAAATGAATTTAATAACTTTACTTATTAAAATTACATAACTTGTATTTCTTTTAAAGGTAAAGTCCACGTGAATTGAGTAATTTTTTTCATGAATAATATTTAACAAAATTATTTTTTTTTTTTTCAGATTTTTTCAAATAATTCAAATTTGAAGAAACATGTCCGCTGTGTGCATTCCAAGACCTAATTCTATAAAATAAATAATTATTCATAATATTTTCTTTTATTTATCTACACTAAATAATTATAAATATTATAAAAAGGAAAACTTTGTTTGTTTGTTCAGTTGTAATAAATAGGCTTAAATATATTGGACCGATTTTAAAAATTCTTTCACCCTTCGAAAGCTACATTATCCACGAGTGACATAGGCTATATAACATTATACTACGGGAGTGAAGCGCACGAAACAGCTAGTAACAAATAAATGAATGCCTATATAAATTTGAAAATTATTTCAAGTTGAAAAATCGCTGGGTTGAGGATTAAAAAAAAACAGAGCCAACAATAAATATTTTATTCTTATTTAATTTAAATCTTAATAGCTACGCATTTCAGTCTGGCAAAGCCCGAAGGTTGGCGACAACTTGCTCTTAATAACATTAATTACTCACAAACAATGCTTGTGTAAATAAAGACATTTAAACTTAATTTAAAATCCACTAAACCGATCGACACTCATGTATTCTTTCTGACTAGGTTTATGGGACACTGTGCTTTGTGAGAACTCATAGTATTCTATGTGAATATGGGTGCTAGTATAATAGGATTGAAATATATACAAGTAGGTCCCTAAGTATTACTTTCTGGTGTTGGAACACTCCCGTGCCTCGGAGAGCACATAAAGCCGTTGGTCCTGCGCCTGATCTCTCTCCGCGAGTGTCGGTCTGCCCCCTGAGGGTTATGAGAGTAAAGGAATAGAGAGTGCATCTGTGTTCGCGCGTACACGCCTGCACTATAATATCTCCTGCGCAGCTGGATAGTCTCTGTTGGGATTGGCCACCATGGCCGAAATCGGTCAGGGAGCTATTATTATTATATATTATTTTTAGGTCAAATTTTGACTATTTAGAAACCGCTTCTCCTACAGTAGCCTATTAGTAAGCATATGGGTCACATAGGTTTTAATAAACGTCATTCCATCAATAATATTCTCACTATAAGTCTTCAATAATATCTCATGCTTTTTAACGTAAGTACCCAAATTATTGAAAATTTCTAATATGCTCTAAAATTCTCGGGAATAGGATAGTTTTAAAATCTTTCGCCCATAAATAATCAAAATGATAAAACCCTGGCACCTCATGAAAATCTACCACGTTTGGCAGATTCGATCGTAAAATTTCAACATCTTTTATGTTTGACAGCCAATCGTTGTTACTATAAATTATAGCAACTGGTGCTGTGATTTTATGAACAGGGTACGAAGGAGGAACCGTTGAACCATATTTTTTCAAATTTTTCCACGCCCCATAGTCGAACTGACGAAAATAACCCGACCATATTAGTTGTAAATAGTGAAATGCCTGTCTCAGAGACGATCCAGTTGGAGCGTGGCTAAAAATGACAGATAGCCGCTTATAATTAATCTGCGCATAGTCGTAACCACCAATTAAAAAATAATACTGTTGACAGACAGCAAATGCTAGAAAATCATTACCACAGACTGTGTAAAGGAAATTTTGAAATAGCGTACTGTCAAACGGGAATTCGTATAAACGAAATATTTCGGATAGTCGTATTAGAAATGGGGTAAAAGGCGCCAATAATCGAACAGGACTTACGATATGCGACATCCAAGCAACAGATGATAAAGAAATCATAACCGATATTTTTTCGTTATATTCCGGTCTTTCTGAGCACAGAACAAAAAACGCAGTCGTGCCTTGTGAATGTCCTATATAAGTCAGCTTATTGTAATTCGTTGTATCCAAAACATAATCGATCATAGCTGGCAAATCGATGTATCCGATTTCATGCCAGTCAAAGTCCCAATAGGCCTCTTCTGAAGGTTTTAACCTAACGTTAAATTTGGAATATTTGTTGCCTCTTGCGTTTCCCAACCAGACATCGAAACCGTTTGATGCTAAAAGGAAACCGAGTCCGCCGTTAATGCCTGAAGTTAACCAATCTTCTGCGCTCGAAATGAAGCCATGCATTAAGAATACTGGGCGACCTTTACCCGGTATTCTGAACAAGCCCAACACATATCCATCCGGTGTTTGCACATAGTGTTCTTCCACGGCAAAACCATTTTTGAGTATGAGCTCAGTTATATTGAGATATACTTCCTCATTACGCGAACCACTTATTAAATTGTTCATGTTTTTTGTAGCACACACATATTCGTTGTATATGTTTGTATCATTTAAATTGTCAATTACATTGCGGTTCCATGTTTGAAAATAATCGAAATAGTTAATACATGACACATTATTTAAGAATAGTACAAGAAAAATAATTTGTTCAACTTTGCGTCCATACATAGCCATCGTAAATATATACTGTGATTTTGTACTATTTCTAATTCTTTGTTTTATATACCTACGTCATTGCATCTTATGTTTTATATACAGAGTGCTCTATAGTGAAAAAGGAATAGGTGTTAATATTAAGATGTTTCAAATATTTTTTTCACACACTTGCATAAATTGTAAAATATTTATTATTTACTATTTCTTTCATCCTCTGTAAGACTTATTAATTTTTGAGTTATTAATTATTTATAAATATTAATATCCATAATGAAATAACTACGATTTGATAAGTGGAGGTAAATTCAAATTTGTCTATGACGTCTAGAATTTTTGGTATACCCCCTATACATCAATTTAGCACCATTGTCTATAAAATAGAAACTTGAACGAGGTCAAGAGATCCATTTTAAGCGATAACGTCGCCTTGTTCTAGTTATTTTGGTAAATTTATCTGTAGTTTAATGATGTAATTAAGGAAAGGATATGGTTAGAAAAACGTTCTTAGGAAATAGACAAATAAATATTGATGAATGCGCAATTTTGAACAAAATACACCACTTTACGTACAAGTTTCGAAATGAGCTTGAGTGTATATTATGTATAACTTAAAAAGTCTAACTCTGTCCGTATTAAGAGATATTAACACTACGCTATCTAGTCTCAAACTAAGTAAAGCTTGTACTGTGGAAACTAGATAATTGATAGACATACTTAAACATAATTTTTTGTAAATACATACATGCATTGCGCCAATCGGGTCGTCAATGTCAATATAATATTATAATAATGGCACACTAACACAGACACGCATACATACACACAATTTTCCCCACATTCACCACACACTACCAAATTTTTGCTTTTATTTTATGGTGACTCATGTCATTGTGAAAATTAAATCTTACGTTAACACAAATACCTCAAAAATTGTTAATCTATTATTATCTCTAATATTTTTATTTATCCTTACCAAGAGAACATTCTGTCATGTTTATCTTTTCGTTTATATAGTGTAAGTCTGTAATATGCTATAGCACCTAGTTACTTGTATTGTATAACTATACCTTCTCAAGATGCTGTGTGACTTTATAAATAAATAAATAAATAATTTTTTATTAATATTTATTTTATACCGCCCGGCTTGGCCCCCTGAAACAATATTTTGCTGAAAATTTCTGTATTAAGTTTTAGATTCACGCTGTATGAATACAAAATTTACTAATCAGTTACTTTATTGGTGTGGCAATTAAATTACCATTATTTATAAGGCAGTCATCGGTTTAGAGAATACGTCTAAGAATTAAATTGCAAGGACGTCAAAATAAAAAATAGGGAAATATGAATTATTCCTAAATATTTATTCAACAAAGATTGCGTGATAACGAAATATAAATTATATACGAAATCAAATGTATGGTTACTGTATTCATAAATTATGTATATTCGTAATTTATGTCAAAATTACCGTTTTTTATGCTCACCAGCTGGCGGCACTGCCGAGTGATGTTATAGCTTTCAAATTAAAAAAAAAAACAAAATTTACAATTAAATAATAATCCTAATAATATAATATATAAATTACGTGTCACAGTGTTTGTCCGCGATGGAATAAACTACTTTACTGATTTTAACCAAATTTTACACACCGTGTGCAGATTGATTCAACTTGAAAGATAGGAACGCGTGCGAAGCCGCGGGCGGAAAGCTAGTTATTATATAAATAATTATTTGATCAGGATATTTCCTAAGCCTTTTATGTGGTATTCTGGTAATATGGTGTCAAATTGTGTTTGGTTACTAAATTAATATTTTGTATTGTTACGTGTCTTTTGGTTGATCACTGGATGAAATTAAACTCCTGGTTCATTAATGTATTTTATTTTATTTCATGCATGTTAAATCAATAGGGCGCCAGGAGGGTTTTATTGCTTCTTAGGGAACCCTACCAAACCCTATAAAGCCCGGCCCGCTCAGCGATACTGCTGTCTAATTACACAATATATTTAATTATTATATTGACAAGACTGTCTTCCTAACGTGCAGGGCATTACCTAACGCTGTGGACAAGCAAACAAAAAACACATAAATAATGATAATCTACTTACATGATAGATACAATGTCCTTTCGCATATTATATTTTTAAACAACTCACCCCTGGGCACGAACACACAACACATATATCAGTTACAATTCAATACAATACAATAAACGTAATAATTTCCACTAATGGCGAAATTCACCCTTTGATAACACGTCTTTCTAGCCTTCCGTCCAACTTTATTTACATCTACCCTATCAGTATAATAATAATTAATTGAATTTATAAATGCTGTGTAATTTTTAATTGTTATTGCCTAATACATACATTTAAAAATTTTGTATTATTCTTAAATGTATAAGGAACACAATAAAAAAGCCATATATTTCAACATTTATTCAGCCCAAAAAACAAAACATCCCTCAAGCAAAAACAACCTTAAATTATATTGGAATAACCGAAACAAATATTTGGTAAAAATCACAATTTTGAGATTAATAATTTACACTTAGGGGCGGGATAGTCAAAAAAGCATTAACTAGGTAGCTACAATTCTTTCGTATACAACGCATAGTTAAATTAAAAAAAAATTCTTCAACATATATTTTTTTATAAAAAAAAACTTATACAAAAGCAATAACAAATATAACTGCGTCATTATGAATTTTCGTCTCCTCACATAATGAGAACTACCGTTTTTGCTCACCAGGTGGCGCTGCTGGCGTGTGAGATCCTGATTTAAGCTGAAATATTACATTAAAAGTTTGCTATTAAGTCTAGTGTTAAAAAACATTTTTAATTAAATAATAATTAGCATATCGAGCCACAGTATTGTACGATCCCATTTTGTTCGGAAGAAACGGAGGAAACAAGTTTCCAGGAGATTAAGCAGTGGCAAGTGACATCTCAGAGACCTCACTACACTAGCGCCCCTGGCGGCGAATTCACACACTAACCCTCATTACATTCACTTTACTGCATGGAAAAGAATAATAATTATAACATAATATTTGCATACCGATAATAACAAAATATGGCAATCCAAATAATAGAAACGAGTAGTGACTTCAAAACTTCCCCCCGCCCCCTAACAATTTCAAATCGAAACTTAACATTTAAACCAATAAAACAAAATGACACTTAATACTTACAAGCTAATTCCCAATCCATTATATCACAGTTTACCTTCTACATATCTAGAATAATTTTAAGTAAATAGATGCAAAAAACAGTAAGAAATACAATATCATAAATATAATATTCATAGTTATAACTTTAAAATGATATATTATTTGTTACAATTATTTTTTATAGCATTTTAATCACGTTAAAAATATTTATACAGTATGATTTTTTCGTCAAGGGACGCATTTAAACCAATATAAGTTATTTTTTTACAGCAGGCAAGCGGAGCATGCGGTTCACCTGATGTTAAGTGACTGACCGCAGCCCATGAAAATCTACAACGAGAGTGTCGATACCTTGCCAGTTTAAAGGTAGGGGAGGGGATAAGGAGTTTAATCATGGGAACTTGGGAGAGAAGTAGAACAGGAAGGGAAAGAAATGGTATGGGAATAAGGCCTCCGGGCCCCGCTCACCGTACTGCACACAGTGCAATACTGCTTCACGCCGGTCTTCTGCTGGGGTGGTAATTACACCGGTGCGAACTTGGCCCAATTGTGCAAATTAACCTTTAATAACAAAGCGACACGGGTTGATGATTACCAAAAATCTTTGTTTTCTTTTTTCTTTTCAAAAATAAAGAAAAGTTTTCTTTGTGTAAAATCTTCTATCTACAATATTTAGAGTACTTTCCCTTCAGATTGTAGTTGAAAAACCTGTATATTATTTTTTACAAACAAATTCCAAACACATACCTTAAATACGTCCCTCGACCAAAACATCACCCTATATTAATAAATTCAGGCTTAATTTTACATAATGCAGTATTATTAATGCAAATACGATCGCGATAGAAGTTATTTTTTTGTAACAATTTGTATGTACATTTTATATATGTATTTAGGTCTATGCAAATTATATAATATTTTATTTTGTTTTGTTATGTTAATTGGTAAAAAAAATAAACGGTATATTTACCTAACTAAATAATAATAAAAATAATATAACAAAAGAAAGATTCCATTTACCTTTCCTCCTTTCCGTGTTAAAAAATAAATATATTCTTGCAAAAACAAACAATCCTTAAAATAATTTAGTGATCCGCCATTTAAACAAGTAATTGCATTCGATATTAAATCACAAGATATAAATCCTAATGATTAAATATTTTTTTAATCCGTCGACATCTCATCAATCCATCATATTTTTTTAAATTTATGACATCCGATTCATAAAATAATAATTAAACTAATAAATTAATTTAATATTTCCCATTTCCTAAACGTTAAATACGTAAAAACACTAATATTTCCTCGGAACGATATTATATATGGTAGCAATGCGTGACTGTTTATATTTAATAAAAAAAAATATTATAAAAATTTATTATTTCTTTTATGTTTCAGCTCCATCTGTTTATCGACGTGTGAAATTAGGCACTACGCAACGATTCAACGCGATAAAATAGAGAATAATAAAAAATTCTGTCGTTTTTTTAAATTAATGTGTAATTATAAACTATTATTCTTATAAGTTTCCTATACATGGGTTGCCTGGCAGAGATCGCTGTTAGCGATAAGGCTGTACATTATTCTTGTAACTGACAATAAAGAATTTTTGTTTGTTGTTTGTTTGTTTATATAAAAAAATTGTTATAACTATTAGCAGTACTATTTAACTAAATTAACATTTTAATCTTGTGTTCTAAGAAATAAATATTTATTCTTTCTTTCAAGTTGTAGGTAATAGTGAAAACATATTTCTTGTGTAAATTACAGTTAAACCGGAATTATTATTCAAAATAATTATTGTACGTATAATAACTATAAACCTCAGTGATTTACCTTCATACCTGCATATTATGTTTTTTTTTTGTTTTTGATAATAAATAAAAAAAAAATAGTTATAATAATTATAAGTTGGCCTTAAAGCAGATCGAGTAGTAGGATTATGTAGACAAAACTTATAAATAAGAAAAAATGCGTTTTAAGTGGCGCTATAATGCCGACATTATTTTAACATATGGATATGGCTAATACATATTAATCATGTAATATATTAAATTTTAAAGTACCTTTCAATTGAGAATTATTATTTCAAACTAAATAATAAAAATTTAAATTAAAATAAGTTCAATTGGGATCGTTCTTGTATGAAGTTCGAAACTTCATGAAATGAAAATGTATCTACACTAATATTATAAAGAGGAAAACTTTGTTTGTTTGGTTGTAATGAATAAGCTCAAAAACTTCTGGACCAATTTTTAAAATTCTTTCTTCATTCGAAAACTGTATTATCCGCGAGTAACATAGCCTATATATACATAACTGGATTGTAATATTGTAATTTTTTCTTCATGAAATGAAACAGTGAAAATGTATATTAAATATCGCCATTATAGCTCCACGCTTTAAACTTTACAGCAATATTTTTACGATCTGCTAGTGTTTAACAAAATATAATTTCTTCATAAAATGAAACAGTGAAAATGTATATTAAATGTCGCCATTATAGCGCAACGCTTTAAACTGTGCAGCAATATTTTTGTGATCTGCTAGTGTTTAACAAAATATCATTTCTTCATGAAATGAAACACTAAAAAAAAAAATATTAAATAACTGTCGCCATTATAGCGCCACGTTTTTACTTAAACTTTACAACAATGTTTTTGTGATCTGCTAGTGTTTAACAAAATATCATTTCTTCATAAAATGAAACACTAAAAAAAAATATTAAATAACTGTCATTATAGCGCCTTTAAACCTTACAGCAATGTTTCTCCGTATGTCCGTTCTCTTTCTCACAGCATTTCCTTCTCCCTTTCCCCGCTAGAGGTCGCTCTTTCTCGTCCCACACTACCACGCCGTCGCACGCGCAAATACGTTTAGGATTCTGGAATATTCCAGCAGAACGGGCTATGATACCACAGGCTATCCTACAAAAGAAAATTAAATTTAAATTTATTTATTTACAAATCAAATCAAATCAAATCAGATTTATTTACAAAAAAAGTTGTTACATATAGTCTCACAGATCAATTGCCATGTTTGCATGATGTCAATTTCTGGCATACAATTTCTTTGTGATGCCAAATAAAGTATTTTTTTTTTGCTTTTACCCAGTGGTTACTTACTTTTACACTGTTTTTGTGTTAAGTTTAAAATAGCTTAGTTATTTTAAGTTTATTGTATAATTGTATGAATAAAGGGTTTAAATAAAATAAATAAATAATAAAGATATGTCATTGTCAAAAGATAGAACAGAATGGAATAGTAAATATTTTTCTTCATGTAAACTGTTTGGTGTAACTAAGAAAAAAAATGGAAAAAATAAGAATTACGGCTACAGTAATATAAAACATTGGGCGAGGGCAACATTTTTGAACAACTACAAAATCCTCAATATCTCAAAAACAGCGATATTTTCGTATGACCTATATTGGGTATTTTTCATAGAGAATTAACTCAGCTATCATCCCTTAAGATATACTTCACTCATTACGGGACACCCTGTATAAATATATAGACAATAATATATACTGTTAGAAGCTAATAGAGGGGCTTTGTATAATTATGTCTAATGTAATAGAAATGTAATTCTATACAACTGGCCAATTACAGAACTAGTCAGTTAACAACAAATCACAACTAGTCATAACGACTGTTAGCAAAGTGAGGGTAGTTGGATCGTGACGTCAATAAGACGTTCGAGCACCAGGCGCAATCGGTACCAATGCGCCCAGATACTGAACGCGCTTACTCTTTTATAGGACTTTGATGACAGCTGACAACTGACAGCTGACATTTGCAAAGAAATATGACATACAGAACTTGTTTAAAAATGAAATCACAAAATTTTGCCGACAATTCAATATAAAAAAATAATACTTACGGCTCTCCACTATCACCGTTAATTTTGGACTCCGGACTCGAACCCCGACCGAAGTCGTCAGGACGTGACGTCACAGCTATCGACCTACCCACTATATCCGATACCTGGGCAGAAAAAAAATACTGGACATTTAACACAACGCCATCTAGTCCCAAACTAAGCAAAGCTTGCACTATGGAAACTAGACAACTGATAAAAAAAATTGTATATCATATTTTTACTTAAACATACTTTTTTAAATACATTCATACTATAGATAAACACCCAGACAGTAGAAAATTACAACGTTCATCACATAATAATAAAAAATAATAATAAAATCTTTATTTGGCAGAAACACAGTATAAAGTGTATGGTAACATACTATTTTTTTTATTTTTTTTTTATTCTTTATATTCATTCTCTGTATTCATGTCATAAAAGCAGCATATAATTTTCTTCTCGTGGGGATCGAACCCACACCTTCCAGCGAAGTAGACCATAGCCACATGCGCCAATCGGGTCATTTATTATTCGACTATAGGCACCGATTTTCACTAGTAAACCCACGGGCATCTACCATAATACATACCTTCAGTACATTATCAAGTATTCTAGAAGTGGCCCGTCCCGTGTCATCAGCTATAATATTCCCCAGGTCGCCCGCGTGTCTCGTGTCGGGTGGGTCTAGTGGACCCCCGTGCTGGGACGAATGGGGGTTGAAATGACCCCCGATCGATTTGCAACCCTGCAATATTATTATTATTTTTTTTTTTGCTAATTAGGTGAATGTTTGGCCACAGTTACACCTGATGGTAAGCATTAACGTGGTCTATGATGGAGCACGTTCACCTAAGATAATATTTATTAACTCTTTATATATATTTCTATAGAAAAAAAGAGGAAGACACAGTTATATACATGGAAGAAGGCGGCCTTATCGCTACACAGGGATTTCTTCCAGGCAAGCATCGGGCATAAGGTAAGAAGCAGAGTTTTAATATTTTTATGAATATTTTAGGCCCGTCTTAGTGTGGTACAGCGGAGACTAGCCAAGTGAGGGCAAGATTTAGTGTGAGCCAATCATTGTAGAGACTAGCCAACTATGTTCTCTATATTTAGAATGCTCTCTATATTTTTCAGGCAAGACCTCAAGGCCTGTATTTCCATTCCATCCCTCTCCCATCCTATTCTACTCCTCTTCCAATTTCCTATCATTAATCCTCTCCTTATCCCTTTCCGTCCTCCAAGCCGGCGCGGCATATGCGACACTCCATGTTGCGAATGTTTATGGACTGCGGTCAGTCACTTAACATCAAGTGAACCGCGTGCCCAGCTTGCCTGCTTAACATTAAAAAAAAAAAAGTCACGTGACTGGCGGGTCTAGTGGACCCCAGTGTTGGGACGATTCGAGAGTTCCGATAATCGACACTACTGTATTTATTTATTTTATTTTTCCAACAAAAATTTAATTATTTTTTTTAGAAAAGAAATGACAACACAACACGCCAATTGAAAGGCACACCATCTTTCACATGAACATATTAATTTTAATACAATATTATAAAATAAATAAAAATTTATATAAAAAGAAACTCACCTTGCTCAGGTCCCCAAAATTTATATAATAACTTTTATTTTATTTTTGTTGAAATCTATACAAAATCGGTGCACAATCTTGTTAATTGAAAGTAGATAAAGCTTTTAAAGAGAGGAAGTCGGTTCTCTTTAAAAAAAAAAAATTCCCTTTTTAGTGTCCTGTGAAGGGTAATCACATCATTTAGTCTCAATTCTGTTGGTATATACACCAGATCCGCAGAGAATATTCTGTTGATTTCCGAGGAGTTCCCTGGAATATCTTCCACATGGATGATCAGACTTAAACCAAATTTGTATTCGGTCCATAAACGCTGGAGATGTGCGGTAACATACGTAAACAAAATACAGTCGAATTGAAGACCTCCTCCTTTTTATGAAGTCGGTTAATACATGAACAAACTCACCTCGCTAAGGTCCCCAGTATCATGCACATGCAGCCCATGTCCCCCGGGGGCCAAGCCGTCAATACACACATCTGCTATCAGAGGTCCCTCCTGCGTCTGCTGGAACCGAACCACCCCCATTATATTGGTGCCAGCGCACTGTGATGATATCATCGCTACGGCTGATTGCGTCTCTGAAAATAATATCGTATCTATACTTATAATAAAACTTTAGAAATGAGATTCAGTACATTTAAGACAGTAAAAAAATATTGGCAGGTTGCTAAATCAATATAGAAACTAAAAATGTTGTTTGACCTTTTTTTCTGTTTGAATATTTGTGCGCGCATCACTTGAAAACTAATTTTACAAGCTGCGCGCGAGGGCTTCGCTCGCGTGGGAATATCGAGATCTTCCTCGATAAATGGGCTATCTAACACTAAAACAGTTTTTCGAATAGGACCAGTAGTTCCTGAGATTGGAGATGGAATAAATAAATTGTCGACGACTCGATTTAAATTTAAAAAAAAAAGGTATGTTTAAGTATGTCTATACCTTATCTAGTTTCCATAGTACAAGCTTTGCTTGGTTTAGGACTAGATGGCGTTGTGTTAAATGTCCACGAATATGTAATTATTTAGTACAAAAATAAAAGACAATTTTTATTATATTTATCAAATACCAACTTACCACCAAACCCTTGTAAAACAGCCCTTCTTCCAGACACTCTTGAAACAATATCTACCACTAACGTACTGGGTAAAACTGTCTCCACCATCACAGCACCATCTTTGAAAACTGCCTGAAATAAATAATTAATATTATATAAGGTGTTACATAGTTTACAGGGCATTCAGAACATGTACCTTAACACATAAAAAATAGTGAAAAGGGTCAGCGAGACTTTGTTAATTTGATATGATTTATTGAATTACATAAAACAAAAATATGACTTAGGCAAAAAATACCTATTGTAATGGTTAACAATTGCTAAACATGACATTGTAGACTAGTAATCGTTCAAGATTGCCTACAAAAGTCTCAAACACTATTATTATATTTCAACTTTGGTTATAATTAAATTCATTATCTGACCCGATTGGCACAGTGGATATGGCAATGGTCTATTATTATGGCACCGCAGGGTGTGGGAACAATCCCCACAAGTAGAAAATTATGACATTGTAATTTTCTATTGTCTGGGTGTTAATTTATCTATAGTATGGATGTATTTACAAAAAAGTTAATGTATGTCTATCAGTTATCTAGTTTTCAGAGTTCAATCTTTGCTTAGTTTGGGACTAGATGGCGTTGTGTTAAATGTCCAGGAGTATTTATTTATTTCTTATTATGTTATTATATTTTTACATACCTCTTTGACACCATCCAAACCCTTCAATTCTTTTATTGTCTTATTCACAATTGCCTCATCCGGTGTAGCTCCCAAATCCAACAGTACTTCCAGCTGAAAGAGTATTTTTTTTTTAATTGGATAATAATAGCAGCATTGACTGATTTCAGGAATGACGGCCAATCTCAATAGGCACTAGCCAGCTGCGCATGAGATATTATAGTGCACAAGTGTATGTGCAAAACTAGTGCAGTCTCTATTCCGTTACTTTCATGATAGGATGGCGTACTAACATGACCGGAGAGAGATCAGGCGCAGAAGCGACCCCTTTACATGCCATTTTTTTCCATATCAACTAATAGCAGCTTACAATAGGCCGGTAACGCATTTGATGAAAATTTAATAAGAAGAAAATATAATTTTTGTGCTCATTTTCCTGTTCAAATAAAACTATTGTTTACATAAAAAACTGCAAATAACAACCTTCATTTGTACATAGTCGACCAACCTGTCGTAATCACTATATTTTTAATTTATATTCGTATACTCAATCACGGCTTAAAAAGGTCAAAGGGTGGAAAAGTACATAGGAAAACTGTACAGTTTAAAATCAAAAAATACTCACCTTCGAAGTTAACATTTTGTACCGAAAACTATAAATTACAATAAAAAATTGATGTCTACGTCCTTTATTTGTAGATTTCACACTTGAAAATACTTTTATCAGAATATTTTTCTAGAAAATACAGATATCTCGATCACAACACTTATATTTACATTTGTCATTTTTCATGTCAAAGTCATTTATGCATGCGGCATGGTTTTGACAGGTATATCGGATACAAGTCTATTAGAATGAAAAAATAAAAGAGATTTGAGATAGACCTAGATATATCTAGATATTCTCATATTAGATCTAGATATATATCATAATATAAATATAATAGTGTTTTTATTACAACGAATGCACCAAATTAGATTAGTTGTATTCATACCGAATACATACTTATTTAATAGAATAATACAAATATAAGTCCCTATTATAGCCAGTATACGGAAAGGTTTAAGGTTTTTAACATTGTAAAGGTTACATTTTATTATAATTTTGTAATGTACATAGTACATACTATCCATTTACTCTTATAAAAAGGAGATCTTGTTTTTTTACAAAAGATCAAATTCTCATAAAACAAAAACCATACATCATATAAACTTTATTTAATTACAATACATTTTATTTTAATTTTAAGTTACATTTTAGTTAAACTTCAAACTTCAACGTCTTCTATTAAAGTCTTCGCAGGACTCGGAGACACGGAGCGAAGTCTCTGTAACATAATAAATTATTAATAATCACAAACAATACCAAAACTAAAAGCTAGACAATAGCAATAGCAGTATCAGGTTTTATATTAAATTCGCAACTGGCATCTTAGCTAGGTCACAAATCGAATGCCTCATTGGTCTAATAATTGCATCTTTAACTACAGATCGAGGGGCTTGTGTTCGAATCCCGGGTGGGGCCAAAGTAAAGTGTTGAGATTATATCGAATTGTATAGATAAACTAGCGTTATTGACTAGGTTATTGACTTAAAAACCGGCCATTAATACGTCATCTCAAGCCCCCATTGGCAGTCGCATACGTTGATGTTATCTATTGATGGATGGCGGAGGTATCGGTAGACATACATTACGTCTACCAATAGACTACAGCTGTCTACCGATAGGCATATTATCAGCGTCTTCTGATGTGAAGGGGGGGGCTTCAGGAAGATTAATACCTATTCTCTAAGATACGGTTAGAGCTGTAGAGTACAAGGTAATTTGGCACAGCGCTATTACTGCATAAAATCTTTAAATAAACAACAAACCCCCTTTTTAATTGAAATTATGTTTTATTGTAGTTTTCTAATACCTCTACGTAGTCAGATGCTGCAATAGCTGGCTTCAACAATTCAACTTTCTTCAATGGTTTCTGATCCACGTCATGAATTGCTTTGTACACTTCTGAATGCTGGAGGTGGTCCAAGGGCGGGGGTGGCTTCTCGTATTTCTTGAAGTTGACACTAGTAACAAATGTTTACAGTTACTAAAAAATCAATATTTGTTTATTATGAGGCAGTATGACACACTTCGCGACAATATTTACAAAAAAATTTGGTGTGTCACTATCCTTACTTCCTTACTAATATTCTAAATGAGAAAGTGGCTCTGCTGTGTGTCTGTCTCTTCTTCACGCCTAAACCACTGAACCGATTTGGATGAAATTTTCCACTAATATCAAAAGTCAACTTTTTATCCCGCAAATCCCAAGGGAACAGGACATATACGCGGGTGAAATCGCGGGCTACAGGTAGTTTTAAATAAAAAAGTAGACCAACTATCACAGATTAATTATACACCAATAATTATTATTTGAGCTTATTTGAGTAAAACTGTATGTTGAGTAAAACTAAAATGTCTCAAGCAGTAAAAATAAAAATAACTTTAAAAAATAAAAGATAAGTTTTCGACTATCTGTGAACTGTGAAGTAACTGCTCAGACAAAAAAATTTGGTTTCTTGTAGAAAAATACAGTAATATTAAATAATAAACAAACTTAAATACAAATGTTACCATTAAAACTATTTACCCAATAGCTTTCCCTTGAATAACCTCAGCCTGAGCAGTCAGGGTTTCGTTCAATATCTGCTCTAAATTCGCGTCATCATATGTGTCCAATTTCTTCCACATCTTCACAGGAGACACGGCCCTGGCTTCTGCGAAAGGCGGGCCTTCTGGCCTTGGAGAAGCCCTTTCTTGAAGACCCAAATTTGGAGAGCGTCTTTCTGCAAGACCCAAATTCGGAGATCGTCTTTCTGCAAGACCCAAATTGGGAGAATATGTTTGAGGAAGAGCTAAACTTGGGCCTTCGAATCCTGGTTTGGGCGATAACCTCTCTCTTACCATTCTCAGTTCTTGACTGAGTCTTTCTTTCATTATTTCCTGAAATATACAAATATAGTAAATATGAAATGTATAGTAATGAATAGTAAATATCAATCTGAATGTGGCTGTTTCGATTAAAGATATAATTAATATTATGGATTAACGCGTAGGAAGTTATTATTATTTCAGTTCAAGCAAATTGGGATTCGGGAACAATAGTTATAAGAAAAACGGTTATTTTAATTGATCATTTAAAACGGATATAATATTACTTTTAAAAGTTATCGAACATATTTAATGTAATTAACCGTATAGAGAAGGAGATAAGATATCCAATAAAAGGTTTTCTTGGGACGAAAACGTAGGTGATAACTTAGTAATAAAATATAAACCTACATCATGCATACTCTCAGCTTCCAATCGCCTCTTTTCAATAATATTTTGTATCTCTCTGTCTTCCTCGATAGAGTGAACTATTTCTT
>LQNK01000857.1:47469-62576 GCA_001586405.1 Phoebis sennae
GTGAAACCGCAAGGCACAGCTAATCTTTTGTTTGTTTGGTTGTAATGAATAGGCTCAAGAACTACTGGACCGATTCTAAAAATTCTTTCATCATTCGAAAGCTCCATTATCCACGAGTAGCACATGCTATACATATGCTATATCTTACAGGCTGTTATATACATAACATTATACTATGCAAGCGAAGCCGCTCGGAAGCTAGTGTTATACATAAACAAACAAAGTTTTCTTCTTTATAATATCAGCTAGTTTTATAAAACAAATAAAAAACAAATACACCCGTCTAACTCCCGTTATTCTGTGTGAACCGCGCATAACTCCCCCTGTGCGAGCTTGGCTCATTTCGTGCCAAAGCACATGACTTAATTTCGTTTTCTAAATATTACCCCCGGTGCGAGCTTGCATTTGCAATGCAAAGCAATGTTCGACTCCCACTCAATATCTTTTACCTGTTGAACTTGATGGTTAAGCTGTTCGAACTGCACCTTCACGTCTTCCAATGTCTTCTGGATGATGTCCGGTAAGCGAGCCAGCTCTGCCATCTGAGCTTGCACCTGCTTTAGCCTCTCTTCTAGGGTCGCGTTGGGATCTTAACAAATGACAATAATACAATTAGATTTATATTAATACGCGATGCAAAATCTTTGGACCCCTTTTTACGAAAGTTGCGTAGACGCAGGAGCATTAAATTTGGAAAACTTATAGTTTATTTTATTTAATACTTAATTAATTAATAAAAAACCGTTTTGCATCATCTATTTTTTTTTATTTCCCAGCGCCATTTTGAAATTCTTTTATAGCTGTCTGTTTTTACCTCAATTCTAACGTAACCAACAACTCTCCATGTGTCAAAATACGTCCAGCCGTTTGGGCTGTAAGGCGTGCGAAAGCAATGGACATACAAACATACACTCGAAAAACATTACCCTCCTACGGTCGCAGTCGGGTAAAAAATGATCTCATTTTGATATTTACATATTTAAGCCTTATTATGTTTTTTACTTACTTTTTCATTTAAAGTGTAAAATAAAATAAAAAAAATGTTCCCTTACCGACCATACCATGGACGCTTTTCATAAGCTGATCGGTCAGCTTGTTTTGATCCATTTTTCTTTCTCCCTCGTTTACCTCTTTCCGAATACAGCTAGTAGAAAACTCTACAAGGAAAATTAAGAATATACTACGAGCAAACAAAGGGTTTTATACAACTAGAAATTGCGTCTTTTTAGCTACTCACTACTTCGTCATCTTGATTTTTTTGTAGACTGAAAAATGCCGCCCCCCACTCGCTATCATCATATTAGGTATTACATTATCTGAATTCTGTACTAAACTAATTTTGAATGTCCGTTAATTACCTTACCTTCTTTTTCACACGCCTTTCTTTCGTCAGTTACTGATGTATCCTAAAATATAAGAATAATCTAGTGAGATATTAAGCAGTAGATTTTTATGCTAATGCAGAGCGGGGCGGTTCACCTGATGTTAAGTGACTGACTGCAGCCCATGAACATCTACAACAGCAAAGTGTCGCAGATGCCTTGCTGGCTTGAACAAAAATGGATTAATGATGGGAAATTGGGAGAGGAGTAGAATAGGATGGGGAGGAATGCAAAGTACAATACTGTTTCTGTCGATTTTCTGGGTGGGTGGTAACACCGGAGCGAGCTTAGCTGGCAAAAGAAGCTCTTTTAATAAGATTTTTTTATTTAAATTAACATCAAAATGAACCATTAATTGCATTTTATTATGCACAATAATTTTTAGAGTTTTTAAATAAAGGAAAGGACTAGCTTTACAAATTTCAAAATTCAAAATTTTCACCCCATTCTGATGATTATTGTTATCCTAATCAGGACAAATAACACAAAATCATTATACCTTAATTGTTCCCTATACGTTATTCCGACGTATAAGAGATACAGCTGTAAAGTTTGATCTAAAACCGTTCAGTATTTTTTGCGTGATAGAGTCACAAACATATATCAAATATCACAAAGATGAATACTAGTAGGGTTATTGTATCATGTATATAGTTTATACATTATCCAGAAAAAAAACTTCAAAAGAATCAAACGCAGTACAATTTATTTGCTAAAAGAAATTTTAACTTGGCATATATTTTCTTGATTTGAAATCAGGAAATATATGCCAAGTTACTCATTTATAATAACGTGTTATTCATAACAAAAATACAATTATAGTTATTTTTAGGCATTTCTTCAATAGAAGCACCGTTGATTATATAACAATTAAAAATAGATAAATAAGAAATAAAATAATCTACTTACAAGGTACCTCTCATCACCTCAATTTATTTAAGACTAAAAAATACAACATCTGTGCCAAAATGTTTAATTTTGAAAGCGCGCCAAAATGCAGGCTAATTCAATCAATAGTTATTTCAATTAATTGTCATTCGATGTTTAAAAAGGTACAATAATAAATGTAAATAAAAATCGTTCCCTTTTTACACTTATTTATAACACGAAAGAATTTAGGTGGAGTTGTCACAAAGCCTTTAAACCTAACATGAGACGATTATTGAATGACGGATTGTCACTGCGTTTAAATTAACACCCGTATTCATCTACACTAATAATAAAAAGAGAAAAAAATTGTTTGTAATGAATAGGCTCTAAAAGTACTGGATCGATTTTAAAAATTCTTTTACTATTCGAAAGCTACATCCACGAGTAACATAGGCTATATTATAATAATAATAGCTCTCCTGACCGATTTCGGCCATGTTGGCCAATCTCAACAGAGACTAGCCAGCTGCTGGAGATATTATAGTGCACAAGTGTACGCGCTAACACAGGTGCACTCTCTTTTCCTTTACTCTCATAACCCGAAGGGACGGCAGACCGACACGACCGGAGAGAGATCAGGAGATTATAACATTATGCCACGGGAGCGAAGCCACGCGCAACAATAATATGAGTTCTTATGATTTACAGGGCCCCAGAGACGATACTTGAGTGGCGGTTTGTCACTTCGCGTTTAAATTAAGTCTAAAACCCGTATTTAAACAACGTAGTAAGACATTTCTCAATGCGTGCCAAATGACAAGACTTTAAGACAATAACAATAAGGTTTAATTTAAACGCCAAGTGACAACCCGTCACTCAATTGTACCTTCTCTGAATAAGTTTGTGGGGCCCTGTGTGTTGTGAGTTATATGTATGATGATACTATGAATGAGAGAAGTCAAGTATCGTTTGAGAATACGGGTGTGATTATGTTTGAATAAAAGACTTGTCATTTGGGTCGAATCGAGAATGCTATGTAAAACCGTACGGCTAATATAAATTAATAGATTTGAAAATTTTTTTAAAGAAAGAGTATGATTTCCTTATATCTTAATTCCCGTATGTTTTGTCAAATATAATCTAAGTTTTCGTTAAAAGAAATCTATACGACCTGTTGCGCCGGAGGGTGTGGGTCCGAGTAGAAAACTATTATGTGATGCACATTGTAATTTGCTTGCATAGTATGGAAGCTAGTTAAGCAAGCTTTTGCTTAGTTTGGGACTAGATGGCGTTGTGTTTAATGTCCAGGGACATTTATTTATTTATTTTTACCTAATTTTTATAAAAAAGCAAATTGTTAACCTTAATATCTATTTATAACCATAATCTTACCTGAGTTATAGGTATTACATACTCCTTATCACCACTTTTACTCCCTTCACCGTCCTTTAATTCATCAGAAAAACGTCTCGAAGTTTCTATCATTTTATCTATGAGAACCTCTACTTTATTGTCTTCGGTCTCTTTATACTCTCTGAATTCCATAGACGTTTCACTGCTCTCAGTTTTTGAACTGAGGTCTTCCATGTCTTTTGTGTTAATACCAGCTTCGGTTTTGTATTGTTCAATACTCTGTAAGGTTTCACCGATGGCGGATGCTAGAAGGGTAGATTGACGTCCGATTTCAATTATTTCCTCCTGTGAAGAATTATTGTCATATGAGTAAAATATAAAATGCTTAGTTAAAATAATGGCTATAGAATACATATTTTATGTTGATTGTGACGTGTTCAAACGTGGCTTCTGCTTCTACTACATCTATACTAATATTATAAAGGAAAGATTTGTTTGTTTGTATTGAATAGGCTCCGAAACTACAGGATGGTTTTGAATGAAGTTTTGTACAGAGATTCTTTGTAACCCCAGGACTTAGATAGGATAGTTTTTATTCCGAAAATCCTACGGAAACGGGTTATAAATACGCGGGTGAAACATTTGAGCTCAGCTAGTATTGAAATAAATATGGGTTTGTATACAATGCAATCTAGTTTTAAACTAAGTAAAGCTTTGTTCTATAAAAAATGTAGTATTCATTATGGTAAAACATTCTTCTTTATGAATAAACAGCATATTATATTATTTTTGTGCCAACATTGAATTTTAATTTACTGAAGGTAGAGTAGAGTAGAGTCGAATCACATTCAACGATTTTCAATATTGATATTTCCCATCGAAATGAAGATTGAAAATGGGATCATGGCATGAGAATGCATTTGTACAAATCGGTCATATGAAACTAATTTTGCAGACATATGCATACCTTAGTTATGTCCAAGTCATCACCACCCCCTCTCAAACCTGGTTTCGAATAAAACGGCTTAACCTTTCGCTCTGGTGATGTCGGTGGCGTGGGTAAAGGAG
The DNA here is from genome assembly GCA_001586405.1 of Phoebis sennae. NCBI lineage: Eukaryota > Metazoa > Arthropoda > Insecta > Lepidoptera > Pieridae > Phoebis > Phoebis sennae. Next base: position 52,143 of record LQNK01000857.1, read on the forward strand.
GATCGTAAATTTTCTGTTCAATTGTCAATTCAATGTGTGGAATTAGTTTCTGTTTAAGAATTTCTTCTTCAGATTCTGAACTATCCGTACAGTCTCTGGGAACAGGTGTTCCTTCTCTACTTTGTAAAGGAGCAACTAGTCTAAACACATATTCATCTGTTAAGGGAGTTGGGGGTTGAATTGGAGGGGATGGGCTTTTACTCTCTTGAGAACTTTCTTCTGTTCTGGTTTTACTAGATTTAGATGTCTTTGCAGCAGAAGCAAGCATTGCATGTCGTGATTCAATGTCCATTTCCATGATGCTTATGTCTTTTTGTAAAGATTCAGTGTCCATTTCTAATTCTTCAATGTTAGTACCTTTTCTTATACTATCGACGTGAACACTAGAGGACTCTGTAATTGATGTTTGTTGGAATGCCTGACTTATTTCCATAGATTCTTGGCTGCTCTGGAACGCCGATACACTCATTTGTTCTTGCTTTGCCCTCACAGCCATTGATTGTGAAATGGATGAGTCTTGAATTGATGCTTCATGACTTAGAAGGCCTTGTCTTACTTCTAAAGAGGCTTCACTTTGCAACGCGCTTGATCGTGTTTGCTTCCCACTAACAGCAATTGATTGGGAAGCGGCTTCTTGACTTTGATATCCTTGACTAATATCAACTTGACTGCATTGGAATGCGCTTACACGCATTTGTTGCTTAGCACCAATTGAAATAGAAGATTCTTGGTGACTGCGCTGAACTTTCTGACTCATTGATGTAGATTCTCCACTGGCTTGGAATGCACTCATACTTATTTCTTCCTGTTTTCCACTGACAGCAATTGATTGAGCAACCGCTGCCTCACTGCGCCTATGCTTAACTTTTCTTTGTCCTTTACGGGTTTGTGATATTTGATGCTCTGAATCTACTTGAGATTGTACGCTCTGGTTGACAATAACTGTTTCAAAGTCCATTGCTGTTTGTTTTAAAGCCTGTCGTTTTAAATAATCTACTTCATCAACATATTCTATTTCCGTATATTCGGATTCTGATTGGTCGAAATCGGAAATATGTAATTGAATACCGATCGATTGTGCAACTGATGCCTCCGCTTGGGTGTAGCGATGTTTCTGTGCTGTTTTATAATCTAACTCTGCAGACTGGATTTCAGTACTATATTCACGTTTCCTTTCATGTGGAGTGTCAACTTTAAAGAAATAAACGTCAATAACTGGAGACTCTGGTGACGGACTTTTGCTGCTATCTCCATGAATTATTTTAGATTCCGCCACAAACTTAATAGATTTTTCGTGAGCTTTTTTTGATATCTTAGATGCTTGAAGATCGGCTTCTACTGATTGGATTATCGATGCCATTCCATTTTCCATGTATTCTATATCTTTCTGTATATTAACAACTGCTGCTTCCGATATGTCCTCACGTTTTTTAACAATTTTCAATTCGGCAGATGCCTCAACAGTTTGTCGTACGTCTTCTTCGTGAGCCAATTCCACACTATATTCTGCTTCTGTGTATACACCCTTATCGTCTTCAATTTCAGTGATTTCACATACTGCTTCTTTGACGTCAATTTCACTGATCTTAGCGGTAACCGTGTTCGAACTTTCAACAGTTGTGTCTACTTTCATAATGTTTTTAGAGATCTCGAAACTTTCGTCTTTTATAGAAGACAGGGCAATAACATGTGAGACATCCGCTGCAGCCATTTCTTGTACGAATACCTTTGCTGTATGACTTGATAATTCCGAAGGTGTTGCTCCAGTTTTTACTTCTTCTATAGGAATGACAGCTGTCTGTGCTAGAGCTGCGAGAGATTGCACTGCAACTGAAGCGGATTGTGTGAAGGCTTCACTAACATCAGAAAACGATTTTTCTGATTCTTCTGCTGAAACTATAGACTTTTGAGCCACAGTTTGAACATAATCTTCAACAAACATCTTTGTTTTCATTGCATCTACTTTAAATTCTGCTGAAGATTTCTGTGCTTCTTCCTCTAATTTTACGACAGTCGTTTCAATCGCCTTCAATTCATCAACTTTTAAATTAGCTTTTTGGTTGCTAACGGTTGGTATCAAGAGAATGTCATCTTTTGGACCGAAAGGATAATTTATTTCTGTGTTGGCTGCTGTCAATTTAACATCTTCTAGTAAGGTGCGAGAGTGGCGACGTTTGATTTCGGGCACTTCAAGTAAATCACACGGTGGTTCTAGAGGTAATATATCAGTAACCATAGTATGTTCAGTAGTCTTATAATGTGTTTTTGCATGTTCCTCAACAACTTTTGGTATACTTAAAATGTCATCTTTTGGTCCTTCTGTAGTTGTTGTCAATGTTTCCGCTACTGGCAATAAAGGTTCTTCAATCGTAGTTAAGGGTATTTTAGGTTTGATTTCTGGAGCTTCAAACGGTTCTTGATTAGGCTCTGCGGGTAATACTTCAGTTATTATTGTTGGTTCAAGATTGTCAAGTTCCAGTTTAGCTTCTTCCTTGGTTATTTTTGTAATGTCGAGGTCGCACCTAGGTTCTTCTATAACAGGAAGTATAGCTTCAGCTACAAAACGAAGAGAATCATCCATTAGCATTTTGGGTGTTTTAGGTTTAAGATCTTCAACTTCCAATATATTAGGTTTTGGCTCATCCATTACCACCAGTGTACTTTCAGCCACTATTTGTACAGGTTCTACTATTGTTGATTTTGGTTTTTCTGTTTTACATTCTGGTATTTCAAAGTTTTCTATGTCAGCTTTATCAACAAGAACTTCGAACTTTTCTGGTACAGGCATAAAAGATGTTTCTATATTTGTTTGAGTGATATCAGTTTTTATTTCTGGTATTTCAATCGCAATACTTTCTTCATTTAATATGCTTTCATTTATTTCGACAACTGGTTTGAAATTAGTGTCTATTAAACTTTTTGGAATTTCTGTTTTCATATCAACTTTTTCAATAATTCCTAGGCTGCCGTCATCTACCTGAGTTTCTATCTTGTTGGCAACGGTTTTAAACGTAACCTCAATACCAACTGTAGTATTTTCAGTGGCTATCGGTTTCTCAGTAAATTCACGTCCAGCTTCATTCAATAAAGTTTCACAAGACTCAGCCACTGTTTTGACAGGGGCCTCTATCAGAGTAGACGTATTTTCTACCTGTAATTTTTCCTTTTCAAATACACCACTGCTTTCATCTGTCAGCGTAATATTAGCTAGGGCTACAGTTTTCAGCTGAGTTTCAATATCAGACTTTAATTTTTCTTGTTTTATTTGTAATTTTTCAATTACTCCAACAGCTTCGTCAGAACGTGTTTCATTCGTTTCAGCAATAACTTTAACCGGTTCTTCCACTACAAATTGAAGTTTATTACCTTTAACTTCAAATTTATCGAATTCTTTGCTAGAATCATGTACATAGGTCTCAAATAATTCCGCTACAATTTTTTCAGGTGTTTCTATTTTGTTTTGTGTATTTTCTATATCAGTGGTTGCTGTTCCAAACAAATCTGAACTGGTCTCACTTAAGAAAGTTTGGCTGATCTCAGCCACAACTTTGTCAGGTGATTCTACTAATGCTGCGACATTTTCACTTTCGATATTTAACTTTTCAAACGTAGACAGATCATCTACATGCACACGTGATTCAAAAGTTTCAGCAACAGCCTGAATAGGTCTTTCAAAATTGCCTTGTATATTCTTTGTAATGGTTTCGGCATTTCCATATAATTCAACGCTGACTTCACCTAAATATGTTTCATCTGTTATTGCTACAGTTTGTGATGGTATTTCTACTACAATATTAGGATGTTCTTCTTGAATTTTAATTTTATCTAAATCTTGTACATGGGCTGACTCTACATACATTTCCATCTTTTGTGCCACAGTTTTGGTTGAGGTTTCAATGGACGATTTTATATTTTCCGCTATAGGAGATTTTTCGACTAAACTGCAAATATTTGCCTCATCTGTTTTTACAATGCTGGTTTCAGCAATAGTCTTTGATAATGGCTCATATAGTAATATCGGCTTTTCTGTTTTTAAGGAAGGAAATTCAATTTCTTCAGTTTTAGGTTGATTTATAAAGGTTTCAACTGTTTCAGCAACTGGTTTTGAAATCGGCTCTATAATAGTCTTAGAACTTTCTGATATAGATTTAAATTCCTGAAGCGGTTCAGTTTGAATTTCATTTATTTGAACTTCTGTTGTTTGGGCTATCGATTTTACTGGTGTTTCAACGAGAGGAATTAAAGTTTGTGGTGGCTCTTCTGGTATTTCAATTATTTCTAACCTTGGCTCAGCGGTAGCTACCTCTGAGGTTTCAGCTACTATTTTAAGTGGCTCTATCAATGTAATAGATTTTCTTGGCTTCATATCAGGCAAAATAAATTCTTGATCACGCTCTTCTCTTATAGCAATACTCTCGCTGCTCGCTATTGATATATTAGACCTTTCAATTGTAGAATGAGCCTGTTTTAATTGTATTTGTTCTGATTTCATTTCAGTAACTGGCTCCAATATTTCTGTAGTTTTTTGGACAGCTATTCCAGTTATGCCTTTTTCTACAACAGCGAATGGTTTCTGTTCGTCTACAGGAGTAATGTCTTCGATAGACTCGATAATAATTTCTCTATTCATTGGTTCTTCTTTTTTGATTTCAATAACATGGTGCTGAATATCTGTGCAAACAGCAGCCTGTTCCTTCTTCTCGACAATTATACTGTCTTTTTTAGATTCTAAAGATACTTTATCGATTGCTATTTTTTCAATTTGTTCAGATGCCTTTAGTAAAGCGTCTTCATTTGTATAAGCATGAGATTCTACAGTAGCTACATAGGTTACAGGCGTTTCCTCTTTCACAATTTTTTCTTCTAGCAATTTCTCGAATGTCTCCTTCTTTATCATTGACGAGTCCCATTTCTCTTCAGATTTCTTTGTTTCACCTAGGTCATAGTACTCGCTCCATCCTTCATACAATATGTACGCTATGTAAAACTGTTTTACTAATTTATCCATTGTGCTGCTCGATTTAAAGACGTTAATATCTTCCCACTTGCTGCTTGTGACACTCTCACAGACTCTACTGCGGCTTCTCGACCTACTCCTTGAAGTACGTTCAATTCCAGTCTTACCTTCCATTTCTATAATAACTTGATCCATTCTATCTGTAAAATCGATAGGGGTCTTGCCAAACTTTCTGGACATTTCTGCTCCGGACAAAACTCTTTCCTCATTATATTCTGTCTCTTTTTCATCGAAATCGACGCTCTCTTTCTTAAATTGATGATAGTCATGTACCTTTTTATTAAATGTTTGCTGTCTGAGCATGTATCGCGATAGAGATACAAGGAATTTAGTTAAATGTAGAAATAAAGTTTTTATAATCACTGTTTTAAAATAATTAGCCTCCATATATGATTTCATATATGGTATTGTTTGTAAGCCAAGACTAAAAGCACTTTGTTTTGTTAAAGACTTTAACGAAGAGTCACGTGTCTGTGTATCTTTTTTGACATAAGCCTTCTTAACATCAGAAGACTTGATTGTATCATGTCTTTTTATATCCTTTTTCTCTGATACAGTTTTCCGTTTATCTGTCATTTCAACATCGATCTCTCTTTTTATTTCCTCTGCGACAGAGACAGCTCTTTTGATATTTTCATCAACAATATCAAACGCTGTCTGCTTTATGTTTTGTAAATCTTTTTTAACCGTTTCATGTTTCGACGATAATATCTCAATATTTTTCTTTTCCTCTACATGCTTAACTTCTTTCTTCTCATGTCTAAACTTTTCTATCTTCGTTTCACTTTTATCAATTCTCTTTTGAAACTCATGTTGCCTTGCAGGTCTATAATTTGTTAGAGATTGTACAAACTTCAGTCTTTCTACTATCCTTTTAACTGCAAGTTCTTTTTCTTTTCTCTTTTTCTCTTCATCAAAACTGTCTGCAATTTCATGCTTAATATGTCTTGCATTATGATAATTATTTACCAGAACATCTTTATTGGAATTGAGAGTTATGTTATTGTCTAAAGGAGGAAATTTTATTGCACCAGAAAAGGATCGGTATTGCTTCGTTACGGCTTTAAAAGAATTAAGGGCTTTTGGGAATTCTTGTATTAAAGGTTGGTGTGATACCTCGGTCTCTTGAGACGGTTGGGTTATATTTGCCGGGTGAATTGTGTTACAGATTCCCTCGTAGTCATCCAGGACCGGAATTTTTTGACCGCTGAAAAAAATATTTATCTTTTTATTAAAAGGTCAGAATATTCACAAGTTTGTAAGTTAAAAATTATTGTTCTATTTTAAAAATGCTAAGATCTTTGATTGGAAGATTCAGCAACGAATCCAACAATCTGATTTTAAAACCATTAAAGAAATTGTAGAAGTAATTTAACGAAAATATTCTGATTCGTTTTACAAACAGTAAAATTCTGGTGGAGCCCACGCCCCACGGGGGTGGGGCAATTTGATATTTAACATATTTGTTTTCACCCTTTGCAAATAATTTAAAACTTAACTCGAAACGAATTTAACCCTTTCGTTAACGTGTTATAGACAGAATAAAGTTAACCTGTACCTAAAAAACGTGATATAGGAAGGGGGTAAGGTCTTAAGCCTCACCATGTACCAAGGAGGAGGGAGGGAATGGCGGAAGCACCATGTGAATATTTAAGCTAGGGTTCCTTAATTGCCGGGAGGCAGCCTACAATGGCGTGTCATCACTGCCCCTGCAGTGAGGACACGGCCGAACACACGCTGGTGGTGTGTCCGGCCTGGACAGCGCAGCGGGCGTCGCTAGTCGCGGTGGGAAGCGACCTCTCCTTAGCGGCCGTGGTGAAGGCCAGGGTAGGTGACGAGAGGTCGTGGACCGCGGTACTCTCCTTCTGCGAGGACGTGACGTCGCAGATGGAGGCTGCGGAAAGGATTTGACAGAGGGTCGTCCTTTCGAATCCTCTCCGTCAGACCGACAGGCAGAACCATTGTAACTGATAATGCTTGTGGTAGGAATGCTCAGTACAGACCGGGGCCTACACAAGCGACTGTAGCCTTACGTAGTTTGTTGTCAAGACCGTCCAACCTCTGCTTTACAACCCTTTCGAGGCTTTTGACTAACACACACGTTAACTAATACGTTTGTGAAATTGGCACATTGAAAATATTTCCAACTTATTAAAAATATCACAACACTCACACATTATGAACCAATTGATATTTCATTGTAACGTTTTTTTCCGTGGGATCACTAGGAGGGAATGATATAAAACATTCGTGTAGGAGTAACCCTGGGTTCCGGGGTGAATCAGAACTTGGGGGTCCGTGGGTGGATATGAAAAACCTTTAATGCCAAGTTCGTATAAAAGTAAATCGAGTCATTTTACTTACGGACAGTACAATATACTAGGTAAGTCTAAAGCGTGTCTATAATAAAGGTGGCGTTAACATAACTATCAAAGGTGTGTGAAACAGTGTGTGTATTGTCTTGAAGTTAAACTCTAATGAGTAATTTAAAGTTAATAGTACTTTTTTAACGTTTTTTAATTAAAAATTTTAATTTAAATCATAGATTTAACAAGCAGTGACGTGTCTTACGTCCATGTGCAGTTCCAAACAACATTTATTTACGAATGCTGTATATTTTAATATTCTAACGGCTGTTTTCATAATAATGTATCCAAGTTTATAGATAGATTGTTATCTTAGATTACATGACGTAAGATTGACAAAAGTCATAGCAAAGGCTATCCGTCGGCAGCATATTGAAATCAAAGTGCAAATAGATAGATTTGTCTGATTTTAGTAAGCAAAACACGGATTAGATAGAATATTGAAAATGATCCATTTGTGAGACCTTCCTGAAATCCCTTTCCTGTTAGTCAAAGTCAAAGTCAAAATATTTATTTTCCAAATCGGCCTCTGTTGAGGCGCTTTTAGAACGTCATTTACATTTAAATAATTAAATATTATTTTTTATTTACCACCGATTCGGAAGGCTGTCTCTACCGAAAAGAACCGGTAAGAAACTTGAGTAGTTGCACTTTTCAAAACGTTTAAATACAATGAATAATATTTTACAATAATTTGAATTTAACGGAAGATTCAAGGAACTGTTAATTGTTGAGAAGATTTTATGTTATTATTTATTTAGGCATAGACACCATAGAGCTACAGAACCAAATCGTCAAGACTACACTCACGCTTTGCCAATCAATATTGGCACTTGAATCAATCAAATATTTCATACGTGTTGGCACAGGTAATTAAGATGTAACGTAGTTAATCGTTCAAGGTATAACTACACTAATATTATAAGGAGAACTTTGTTTGTTTGGTTCTAATGAATAGGCCCAAAAACTACTGGACTGATTTTAAAAATTCTTTCACCATTCAAAAGCTACTTTATCCACGAGTAACACAGGCATTAAACAAATATGAATAAGTATTTGTTTGAATAAGACTGACTGTGGCTCGTAAAGGTGGACTTCGGTATTTATTATTTTTTTTAAATATAGTTCAAAAACTTTAATATCGATTATTAATTCAAATTCAAAATGTTTTATTTCAGATGAATATATTCCATTCATTTTAGCAAAAATATAGTTATCAAAATTGTACATAAAAAATAAACAAATAATTCAGATTACATTAAACTAATACACAAAACAAGTATGTCTAATACTTTCCATATTTTCATCAATCAATTTTGTAACTACTTGTGCTTGGATAGTCCACTACAAAACAATTTGTTTTTAGTGAATTGTCTTATTGCGGCACCGTTTTTGATAAACTTTCAGCCGGTGCGGATGACTTCGTTTAAGCCCTTATTGACCTCATAAAACACGCTTTTGAACGTAAATAATTCTTGAGATCTATTTGACATCATAATTTGTTTAGGCCCGTATTAATAAACCGATCTCAGTCTTGAGTATGCTCTTGAGATGACATTTGTGACGTTGCACTGTATTCTGTTCTGTTCAGTGCAACGTCACAAATGTCATCTCAAGAGCATACTCAAGTCTGAGATCGGTTTATTAATACGGGCCTTAGTACATCATTCAATTCGGTTTTTAAGGGAAGCTTATATATTTGGTTCTGTCATAACTATTGAAATGTTAACATCAGTCATCGAAGAGCATTTTTGCCAGTCGCACTAACTTTATTATTTTTTTATTTCTTGTAAATGTTGTGCGTTTACTTCGCCACTAAATATTTATGTTGTCTTTCTCTCCAACCACGGGCTGCCTGGAAGAGATCGCTTCATAGCGATAAAGCCTTTTTATGCATAGTATAAGTACTATCTTAAGCAAGATTTTATTTTTATATATTTTTGTGTGCATCTAATAAAAAGTTTTTCTTTCATTCATTCACTCACACATTGAACGAGTTAAAATGCATTTTAAAATTTCGAAATATGACATAAGATGGTAAATTAGGCAATTACAATCTTAGAAACTTGTGAGAAAAGTTTAAATGTGATTCATGAACACGCTCATAAGAGATAATCAATATTCTTGGTAACATTTGATCATCGTTTCCTATTGTTGATTGGTTAAGGTCGACAATGGATGCCAATATGATATTTAAAGCCAAATCAAAACTATTTTTACGTACGTTAATAGATTTATAATTACAGACGAATATGTTAACGTATAACAATTTGAGAAAAATAATTTTGTTCCTCGAAGAAATGTCTTCGAAAACGATGCGAGAAGGTGAATAAATATTAAAAAAATAAATTGCACAGTGCAACACTGTGTGCAACCACTATAGGTTGTTGTTGTACTTGTGCTTGCACTGTAATGTTGCACGATTTTTAACGGTTTAAAAATGGCCTCAGGGCTGTCAAATATTCTTCTACTGCCTCCTTTTGCCGCTCGTACCATGAACCCCGTTTAACCTACAAGATGCGAAAGTAACTCTGTCTGTATATCTGTCTCTTCTTCACGCTTAAACCACTAAACCGAATTGGATGAGATTTTGTACAGCGATTGTTTGAAACCCGAGGAAGGATATGGGATAGTTTTTATCCTCGAAATCTCACGGATACACGAGATAAATGCGTGTTTTATAAATTACTAGCCACGCACTGAGGATTCACCCGTGTAACTTCTGATCCCGTGGGAATTTCGAGATTAGATTATAGCTATCCATTTACCAAAAATCATCAAAATCTGCCCAGTAGTTGCGGCATGATTGACACAAACATCTAAAAATCCAAACTATCAAATTTATAATATTAGTAGAAAATAGGCTTAATAGGTTCTACCATAAAAAACAAACAAACCTGCACAAATTATATCAATTATTATGAACACCAACACCAGTCCACAGTTAAAATGTAACTACGGTTTAATTGGCATCAGTAAAACTTGACCCGTTTGGCAAAGGAATACTTTCTTTTGAAAATCGGTCAAGGTTAATTTAATTTAAACTCTTTA
>LQNK01000857.1:63839-79232 GCA_001586405.1 Phoebis sennae
ACTACGATTTTGCCGCCTTTTGAATCAAAAATGCCTCCTTTTGCCGCTCGTACCATGAACCCCGTTTAACCTACAAGATGCGAAAGTAACTCTGTCTGTATATCTGTCTCTTCTTCACGCTTAAACCACTAAACCGATTTGGATGAATTTTGTACAGCGATTGTTTGAAAGCCGAGGAATGACATGGGATAGTTTTTATCCCCGAAATCTCACGGATACGCGAGATAAATGCGTGTTTTATAAATTACTAGCCACGCACTGAGGATTCACCCATGTAACTTCTGATCCCGTGGGAATTTCGAGATTAGATTATAACCTATCCATTTACCAAAAATCATCAAAATCTGCCCAGTAGTTGCGGCGTGAGACACAATCATCTGAACATTTAAACATCCAAAGTTTCACATTTATAATAGTAAGGATTAATATGTTTCAATAACATAAGAAACAAACCTGCACAAATTAAATCAATTATTATGAGCACCAGCACCAGTCCACAGTTAAAATGTAACTACGGTTTAATTGGCATCAGTAAAACTTGACCCGTTTGGCAAAGGAATACTTTCTTTTGAAAATCGGTCAAGGTTAATTTAATTTAAACTCTTTATTACACCATATATACATACAAAAAAACACAATAAACTTAAAATGACTTAAAACAAACAAGCGTAAAACGCCTTATCACTAATCAGTGATTTCTGCCAGGTAATTGGGTAAAATTAATTCAATAAGAAGTATACCATATTTTTTAATGAATAGGCTCAAAAACTACTTCACCGATTTAAAAAAAAATTTCACCATTCGGAAGCTACATTATCCACGAGTTAAAATAGGTTATATTTTTATTTTATAGGTTATATATAACATTATGCTACGGGAGCGAAGCCGCGCAAATCAGCTAGTCGTATAATAATTTCCTTAGAGATCGATTTCAAAACCACGGTGTAAGATATCCACTGCGCCATTCAAGTCTCAATTTTTAAATTTGTTGAAATACACATGATGTTATAAAACCGGTGAATAATATGTTCTCACGGTATGTTTGATAAACAATATTACGGAATATGTCAACAAAATACCAAAGATTTGTATTTCAACAAAACAATTCATTCAGTGTACATGAGAACTCGATAATTGTTAATTTAGCGTATAATTTTAAATATTTGAATTAGTTTTTTAAGTCAAAAGTGCTTCGCATTTAATATTTTGTTGTATTTATCGTATGTTTGCTTTGAACATATAAAATATAAATAAAACCTATGCTTTCTTATGTTTGAGCCAGTAAACTGTTAAGTTGATGGTAAGTGTCGCCCTATTGTCAATGTTTTAATAACTTAGAGTTAGGTAACTTATAAAATAGTGCTTTAAAAATAGTACTTAACTAAAATATAAAAATTTGTAACATAATGGTTTTAAATTATCAAATATAAAATATCATGTCACAACCCGTATATAAGTAATTTGTGCTACCCACATATTCGAATAAAATAGTCATTGTTAGAAATATTCATCTTGTCTTATACTCGATTTCCGAGTATTTAGATAATATGGATTGTTATCTATACTAATATTATAAAGCTGAAGAGTTTGTTTGTTTGTTTGAACGCGCTAATCTCAGAAACTACTGGTCCGATTTGAAAAATTCTTTTAATGTTATATAGCCCATTTATCGAGGAAGGCTATAGGCTATATATTATCCCGATATTCCCACAGGAGCGAAGCCCTGGTGCGCAGCAAGTCAAACATAAAATATCATGTCACAACCCGTATATAAGTAATATAATATTAGTATAGATTTGTGATGCTACCCACGTATTCGAATAAAATAGTCATTGTTAGTTCATCTTATCTAATGCCCGATGTCCGAGTATTTATTAATTGTTATCTGGTATAATGCTGTGTGGTGTTCACGATATATAATAAATGTAAGCACACAGACCAGTGGGGCGCTAGTGTCACTTCTGACACTTCACACCTGACATCTGTGGCGTGCAGACGTACCCGTCGAGCTGTGTGCCTACTTACTGATATTTGAATCTTTTATTTAATGCTCACCTACAACCATAGGACATAACATGCTGTATGGTTACAAAGAAATAAATGATTTTTTTTTTGTGACAGCAGGCACGTGGAGCATGCGGTTCACCTGATGTTAAGCGATGCCCATGAACATCTACAACATTAAACTGTCGTAGAAGGAAGGGTAGGGGTCAGGGAGATGATCAATAATGAGAAATTAGGAGAGGATCAGAACAGGATGGTTCAGGGTCATAATAAAATAAATAAATTATTTTTTGTCATCTATCTGCAGGTACAATATTATCCATTCATTACGCTACACCATGCATATATAATGCTTATTTTCAGACGATTCGCAAAACAGATGTAGTTCCACAATGTGGTTAGTAATTTTATTTATAACTGAAGTGCTAGCGATGGACCCAGAATATGTGGATCTTCTTACTCCGAGCCAACGTTTGGGAGAAGCTTGTGGATATGATGTAAGTTCATTCAATAATATTACGCCCATATGTTCATTAGCCCCCACCTCCCACCGATTTCGCTCATCTTCGAAGTAGATATTTTATTGTAATATAAACTATTCGCCTATGAAAAATCGAGATCAGATAAACGATACTCAAGTTGTCGTTGGACAAAATTTTTTCATACTATTTTCATTTATTTTTAACGACTGGCATGGCATCTAAACTTCAACCACAAATATTTACTGAATTACTATATTTATTTTATAATTTTGATGTCCTTCCAAAGTTATTTTGTCCGCTATTCCTACAATAATATAACTAGTATTCCTAAGTAGCCTCTCCTCTCCTTATATAATATGGTGCTGATACAATAACAGCGTTACAGCCTCTGCTGTAACATTTATGCTGAATCAGTAATCCAGTTCCCTGAAAAAAAAATAGGTTCAGAACATACAGGCTTTTAATCCTAGAATTGCCACGAGATCAGAAGTTACGCGTGGCGCAAAATTAATTATGATAGAATATAGAATGTTTTTGATTATAGTATTTTTTTTGGTTCCACCTAGAATTCGAACCTAACCCCTCGATCTATAGTTAAAGCAACCACGAGGTAGCCAATCAGTAACAAGTATGTAATTAATTTCAGGCGTGTCCACCAATCAGTAACAAGCATATAATTAATTTCAGGCGTGTCCACCAATCAGAGAAGGTCAGATAAACGTCCATATCGTCCCACAATCACACGCTGAACTAGGGTATTCGAAGACTTTTAACGATCATTATACTGGGAGTAAGTTTTTACGCACGAAAGAAAGAATAAAAATATAAATATATTTTTATTCACTAGAGACCATCGAACTTCTTTTTTTTCTTCTACTTTTTTCTTTTACTTTTGCGCAATTGTCCACATTTGTTGCCTGTTTTGTTTGTTAAATATTTTGTCACAACGCGTGAGAATCTATAAATGGCTTCTTGTTGACTAACTTTGTATCCTATATAAAAAATTCCAGTTGTTGATTTTCCATATAATTAAATAAATAAATGAATAAATAAGTAAAATAAAATAGCAAATAGAAAATACAAGTGAAAAATAAACAAATAAAAGTGTTTGCCTCTCAGGGAAACAGGTGGCACTGAGCATTTGCTGCAGTGCTATGCACAAACAGCGCTGATTTTCAGACTCCCGCTCACAGTATGAAACACTGTACTGTTTACTCGAGAAAAAAATATGACTTTTATACCTTTAAAAAATGTGGTTAACTTTGATGAATAACACCCGTATTCTAATACGTTCATTGAGCATTCCTCGACTTCACTCAACCTCTGTCAACGAAAATTTACATTCTGAGTCGGAACTCTGCTAACTCACGTCTACTGACGGTATGAAAATTTCGGAGAAGAAAATTTAACATCTCCATTCGTTCGATCTATTTATTAAAATATTACATTTTTATGTTATGAATTTTTAATTGAAATTTGTCATACGTCATATTTGACGTAACCTGAGTGGAAGTAAAATTAAGGTAACTTCTTACGGCCATTTTCAATAATGTATCAATGATTGTGGATAGATTGTTATGTCAGATTATATGACAAAAGTTAGACAAAAGTCATAGAAAATTTATCCATCGTTAGGATATTGAAATCAAAGTAAGTGCAAATAGATAGATTTGTCTGACATTAGTAAGCAAAACAGATGATAGATAGAATATTGAAAACGGCCGTTAGAATACCGGTGTAACTCTTTCAATAATAATTTCTTATAATAAATTTAGTAATTATAATAATTAAATAAAAGGCTCTGGCAATGGTTATTACGCCAAAGAGTGTGGGTTTGATCCCCACGAGTTGAAAATTATGATGGGATGGATATTGTAATTTTCTACTGTCTGGGTGTTTATCTATCTATAGTATGTGAGTATTTACATAAAAAATAGTAAGTATGTCTATCAGATAAATAGATTAGTACAAGCTTTGCTTAGTTTGGGACTAGATGGCGTAGTGTTAAATGTACCAGAATATTTATTTATTTAATCAGTAGTGTGTTTAATTTTTATGTAATTTTTTAGGGGATGACTTTTATGTAACAAGCAAAATAAACATGAAGCAGATTTTGGATGCAGTTATAGGTCAATTGTGGGCGAAGGAGACCAGAAAGTAAATATTTTGTGCACTTTCTACATTACACTAATATACTACATCTATACTAAGGTTGGGGGTTCGAACTTCGATCCCCACCAATTGAAAATTATGATGTGATGAACATTGTAATTTTCTACTATCTGGGTGTTTATATATTTATAGTTTGTATGTATTTACAAAAAAAATATGTTAAATAATGTTTTCATAGCACAATGTTTCCTTAGTTTGTGTTAAATGGTCCTTTAAAAAATACATACACAAATTATTAATGTTTTCAGGTTTACGCTCTCGGATTCAGAATTGCCTTATTTTTTCTATTGGTGGGCAAGACGCGATGGGACAGGTAACATTTCTATGTTAAACTCAAAGGTGCCTGACTGACATAGTGATCTATCAACGCACAGCCCAAACCGCCTGACGGATTTGGCTAAAATTTGGCATGCAGGTTATGACGTCATCCGCTGAGAAAGGAGTTTGATCAAATCCCACGGGTACGGGGAAAGCAGATATACGAGGGTGAAACCTCAGGCCCAATTAGTAGATTGTAAATTAACAAGATTATACAAGGTGGAACTTTGCAATACTGCTACAAGGGAAAGTACTCTTAATTCCTACTTAGCACGTTTCCTGCGCTTTGCGGTCATAAACTTCATGTGTGACTTCCCTTTAGTGCGTCAGACAAAATCACGCTCTTTTACTAGTGCGGGGAACGATTGTGTTTATATCTCAAAAGTTATGACATACATATCTTATTGCTTCTCTTCATGAACCTTTTCAATGTCGAATTGAATTATGAGGTGGAATAGGCCTCATCCGCATTAAACATCACTGAAGTATAAATGTAGTCAGAAGCGTTTTTATTAGGTCAAAAGGGCTCAGATTTTCTGGAATTAGTAAAAATTTAAACAGCTTCATCCACACTTGCTGAAAATCTATTAAAATGTACGTATTAATATAACATTTTACGAAAAGAAAATAAAAAAGTTACCATATCAACAGTTTTAGATCTTGATTATCAATAATCATGCCTGGGAGTCTCGAAATGAGAAAGGCCGCTATTAAAATAGATAATACCTGTTTTTCCATAATTTCAGTTCGTCGCATGGTATATCAGTTACTCCGGCAAGGGCGTCTGATAATCGTAGGGGGAGGGTGGGGCATGCATGATGAAGGGTCTACAAGCTATCAGGCTATTATAGACAGCTATACTTATTCTTTAAGGTACTGTATGACTTATTTTAATTCTACATCAGAAGTCTATGCGATCTTTCCTCTACTCTCCGGTTGCCTGTTAGAAATCGCTTGTAGCGATAAGACCGCCTAGTGTACTTTGTTCTTTTCAGTGTATCTTCCTGTGTTCTTATTAATTGCAAGTGTTTTTCATTGATTTATTCATTCATGAGAAAATAAAGACTTTTAATTAAATGTTATCGAACTAAACCCCTTTCGGAGTATTTTTGTTAATGTAAATGCAGGCAAGCGGAGCATGCGGTTCACCATGTTAAGTGACTGACCGCAGCCCATGAACATCTACAATAGCAAAGTGTCGCAGATGCCTAGCCGCAGAAGGAAGGCTAAAAAATAATGTATCATAAACCGAGTTTAAAATCCTTTAAAATGTATTTTATTTAGTATATGTATCCCGTGTGGCGACGGGTTAGAATACGTTTATCGCCACCCCATTTCTAAGAGGCGTAAGAGGCGATAGGGGGTAATTCTGCTGCATAACATATTCAGCAATAAAAGAGTGAGAGCCGAGCATTGCATGATGGGGCCAAGGTGAGCAGAGGCCTGTATTCCCATTCCATTCCCCTCCCGTCCTGTTCTACTTCTCTCTCAACTTGCCATCGTTAATCCTCTCCTTATCCCCCCTCCTTCTCCAAGCCAGCGCAACATCTTTGTGTTGTGCATGTTCATGGGCTGCGGTCAGTTACTCAACATCAAGTGAACCGCATGTCCCGCCTGCTATAACTTAAAAAAATGTTTGACAGAAAGATAAACAGAACATTTCTAAGCTGCGGTCGTCCGATAGTAGCCTGGCAAGCAGATACCTTCGGCCATTCAAGAGAATACGCATCCTTGGTGGCTCAGATGGGATTCGATGGTTTATTCATAAACCCCATCAGTTTTGATGATGAACTAGTCAGGATGGATCAGACTGCGCTAGAATTCTTGTGGAGGGGAAGTGATGATCTTGGTATGTTTAATGAATTTATTAATCTTTTATCTTATATATATAAAAATGAATCGCAAAATGTGTTGGTAAGCGCATAACTCAACAACGACTGGACCAATTTGGACAATTCTTTTTTTTAAATGTTCGTTGAAGTTCAAGCATGGTTTTTACGGCGAGAAAAATTCGAATAATTACCGGGTCCACGCGAGCGAAGCCGCTGGCGGAAAGCTAGTATTTTATAATAATAATAAGCCTTTATTACAATCATATATGTTACAATGCATAACTAGTTATTTCAATAGACACCGGTTTCTTGATTGTCTTGCCTTTTGGCATAGGCCTCCCCAAGTGTTCTCCATATTGATCTATCCCTTGCTTTTCTATTTCCTTAATGTCGTCTTCCCACCTTTGATACTGCCGACCTTTTCCTCTCTGTCTGTCTCCAAGGCACCATTCTGTTACCTCTTTTGTACATTTTTCTATCTTGCTTCTTGTTAGTGTCCTACCCACTTCCATTTCAGTTGTTTGATTCGGTATTTTATGTCTATAATATTGGTTTGTTTTCTAGTGGTTTTTAACTTAATTTTGTCTTTTAATTTTATATTAGGTATGCTTCTTTCCATTCGTTCACAGGTTTCTATATATTTGAATTGGCGAATAAAATTATATTATTTTTTTTATGATTTTACGTTCTAACTTGACTTAAGGTCCTAATTCCCCTAGGTGGGGCAGAGGACGGTAGGTATTTCTGAAGTAATCCGAACCTTTTTATAATTTACTAGCTGAACCGCGTGGCTTCGCTCCCGTAGCATAATGATATATATAATATAGCCAACAAAATTTAGCCTATGTTACTTGTGAATAGAGTAGCTTTCGAATGGTGAAATATTTTAAATCGGTTCAGTAGTTTTTGATCCTATTTATTACAATCAAATATATATGTATATAATATTATGCTACGGGAGCGAAGCCGCGCGGAGCAGCTAGTATACAATAATTTAATAAAAGTAATGTACAATATACCGAATTTAAAATCTATAAAAAGTATTTTTATTCAATATGCAAAGTACTCGCGTTAAAACAAAACAAGAAAACACTATGTTTTAATAGTATATTATCTATATATAAAATTTAATAGTATAGTATATATTTTCTTTAATATCTTCTTTCTTTAATATCTTTATCAGTTTGTTACCACACTTATAACTCGAGATCTGCTGGACCGATTCGGCAGAAAATTCGAAGAGAAATAGCTTAGGACCAGGATATAACATAAGATACTTTTAATCTCGGAAATCCCAAGAACAGGTTGTATACGCGGAAAACCGGAGTACAGCTAGTTATTAAAATGATTGAACATTTCCTACTATAAATTCTGCTAATATCCTTCAGGTATGGAAACAGACATCTACACCCACAAGCTCTTCGACGGGTACTGGTCGCCCCCGGGGTTCTGCTTCGGTTCCATGTGCTCTGACCCCCTGCTGATCACCTCTGATAGCCTGTTCAGTAATGTTGACGAACGGGTATGTTAATCGTCTCAGTAATACAAGTGCTTTGTGGGTCTAAGGGAGAAGTTCCCAATTTTTCTTTGCCGGGGATATTTTGTATACTTTAACAGGCAAGACAGGATTACTTTAATATCATTACTAGCTTCTGTACGCTTTTTCGCTTGTCTTAAATTCGTATCCTATCACTTAATACAAAATAGTCTATCTGTGTACGAAATTTCATGAAATTCCGTCCAGTAATTACACACAAACGTATAAACTTCTTAACATTATATATCATATCTTAATATTATAATGCGAAAGTTTGCGATGACTGTATGTGTGTGTGGCGTAACGTGACGTCATAATTCCTAAATCGCGATGTTAAAATGTTTTTGCCTAAGGATATATACAACTTCCAAACATCAATCCTCGGGACCTAACGGCCGGTCAGCTGGACTGGTCGAGGATCCTCCCGCCTCGTTGGAGGAATAATACCATCCTTCACATGTACCTATTTGTAAACTCTTTCACGCAAAAACTACTGAACCGATCGTGAAGATACTTGGTACTCTTATAGGTGGTATTCGTATATAAACAAATGAGAATCACTGATTAGGATCTTACTTGTTTTACATAATCATGCAAAATAATAAATAAATATTATTATGATAATTGAGGCAACTATAGCAGGTATATTAAGTTATAGTAGGCAAGGGCATGAACCGGAGCATGCGGTTCACCTGATGTTAAGTGACTGACCGCAGCCCGTGAACATCTACAACATGAAGTGTCGCAAATACCTAGCCTTGCTTCAAGGAAGGGGAGGGGATAAGGAGAGGGTTAGAGATAGGAAGTTGGGAGAGGAGTAGAACAGGACAGAAGAGAATGGGATGGGAATACAGGCCTCCAGGCCCCCAGCCACCGTACGAAAGACAGTGCAATACTGCTTCACGCCGATCTTCATAATCGTGTAATGCTCGGCTCCAACTTTTAATATATTTTTCCATAATTTTAACAAAATTTTCTCTGCTTCAGGTTGATTTATTCATAGAGCAAGTCCGCTATCGTCAGTCGCCATATTATACCACAGACCATATTATGATCATGATGGGGCAGATGTACGGGTACCATAACGCGAAAATATGGTTTGAAAATATTGACACTTTGATTGAGTGAGTTCTTATTATACTCTTATTTATACTTTATACTTTGTATTGATACTTCTTGATGGAATTGCATATCACTTTTATATGAAGGCAAACACATTTTTATACTTTCAATCCCACTATATTAACACTTTTTACAATAATTTTATATTTATTTAAACACGACCGGTTTCGTACATCATCGTCAGGTAGTTAAAATTAAAGAGTTCTTATTTGTTACTAGATTGTTACATGAAAGGCTTCTCCAACAATTGGGTGAAGGTGAATTATATTGTCGGCAACTTTTTGTGATTTCATGTTTTAAAAAGTTCTGTATGTCATCTTGTATGGATACTTGGAGGCCTGTATTTTTAATTTCCCGTCCTGTTCTAGTCCTCTCCTAACTTCCTATCATTTATCCTCTCCTCTTATCCCCTCCCCTTCCTTCAAGCTGGCAAGGTATCTGCGACAGTTTGCTTTTGTGGATGTTCATGGGCTGCGGTCAGTCGCTAACATCAGGTGAACCGCATGCTCCGCTTGCCCGCTGTTATATAAAAAAAATCTTACCATGCAAATGTCACTTGTTAGTTGTTAGCTGTCATCATAGTCCTATAAAAGATTTGGTGTTGGCAGATGGTAGGCGCCTTGGTACCGATCGCGTCTGGTGCTTGATCGTCTTATTGACGTCACGACCCAACTACCCTCACTTTGCTAATAGTCGTTATGACTAGCTGTGATTTGTTGTTAACTGACTAGTTCTATAATTGGCCAGTTGTGTAGAATCACAGTATATATCTATTACATTCGACATAATTTTCCATAGCCCCTCTTACTTTATTACAATAATATAATAGTTCTGCAGAGATCGCTTAATAGTTATAAGACCGCCAATTGCTTTTATTTTTCTTTCCATTCCTTGTAAGTGTGCAGTAAAGATATGTTCATTTAATTTTATTCAATAATAGCATAATTGTACCTATGAACATAAGAATTTATTTTTATTTTATCTTTTTTTCAGTTCCGTGAACGAGAAAACATACCGCACGAACGCTAACATACATTTACAGTACTCTTCTCCTAATTGTTATTTAAAAGCAGTACATAGCTCTAAGTAAGTACCATTTATATTATTATTTTTTATTTCTTTTTTTTACTGACCACTGGGTTCGCAGTAATAAAAATAATAATAGGTGACCGATTTCGGCCATAGTGGCCAATCTCTACAGAGACAGCTGCGCTAGAGATATTATTGAGCACAAGTGTACGCGAACACAGGTGCACTCTCTATTCCTTTACTCTCATAACCCGATGGGAGCAGACCGACACTCGTTGAGAGAGATCAGGCGCAGGACCGACAAGACACGTGCTCTCCGAGGCACGGGGGTGTTCCAACACCGCCAACTTCCAGACTCAGGGCTGTTACTGAGATTTCTTTGTCAGAAAAATCCCAATTACATTCTTTGGCCCCGTCCCGGGATTCGAACCCGAGACCCCTCGATCTGTAGTCAAAGATGCGACCATTAGAGAGTTCCCCAAACTTTTTTGTGTCGTAGACCCCTTGCCATGTTTTTCCCGTTCCCCTACTTACCTAATTCATTCTATCTGTTGAAATCCACTGTCGTGGAACCCCATTTTCATTTCATGGACCCCAATTTTTTTTCGCTGACGTAGAACCCTCGCAGGTTATCATAGACCCCTAGGGGTCGATATAGACCAAGCTCAAGCTCAAATCAAGCTCGCACCGGTGCAATTTCCACCTCCCCAGCAGAAAACCGTATTGCACTGCGTTTCGTACGGTAAGCGGGTGCCCGGATTCCTGTATTTCCCTCCCCTTCCTTCAAGCCGGCAGGGCATCTCGACACTGTGATGTTGAAGATGTTCATGGGCTGCGGTCAGTCACTTAACATCAGGTGAACCGCATGCTCCGCTTGCCTGCTATAACATAAAAAAAACTTTGGGAATCACTGCATTAGACCAACGAAGCCATATATAGGAAATAATGTCAGAGCAATAATTTCAGGCCGGTGTTGAAAACAAAACAAGATGATTTCTTCCCCTTCGCGTACGACAAACATTCGTTCACCACTGGTATGTTCACTTCGCGGCCCGATTTTAAATATTTAATACGAGAGGGACACGTTTATTTGCAAGTAAGTTTGTTATTCCTGTGTTTTATACTCGAATATGTTAATTATACCGTGCCTTTATCTATGCAGTCTTGAAAATTTTAGGGGATAAAGGCAGAGTAGAAGTGAAGGAAGGAAGATATTAGAATAAAAAAAAAATATTGATACAGCGTTAAATTTTTCTATTCGTCATAATTATTAATATTTAATTCCCGTTATGTCTTATAATAAAAATGAAAATACATAATAATAATAAATACATAAAATCTCAAATGGTTCAATAATTACTTGAGCAATCGCACGCAAACTGTCGTTGCACCGCAAGAGGATGGTAATGACAAATTCTCTCACAAAAACCCCTGGAACGGGGAATTCCTCAGGGATCCATATTGGGACCACTTTTATTTATATTATATAGTTCAGATATCATAAAACACATTCATAATTGCCAATATCACTTATATGCTGATGACGTCCAATTATTCATATCTTTCCATCCAAGTGAAACTCAGTCGGCTATAAGCAGATTAAATGAAGATTTAGAGAGAATTAATGCGTGGTCGAATAAGAATCTTTTCGTTCTAAATCCTGCCAAAACGAAATACCTGATTCTTGGAACGCCAAAGGTAATAGATAAAATAAGTGAAGAACGTCCTGTTGTCATTTTAAATGGAGAGTCAATAATACGCGTACGAGAGGCCCGAAATTTAGGAATTATGTTTGATGGGGCACTCAGATTTGGAAAATATATTAACACTGTTATAAGTAATTGCTTTTATCGGTTTAAAGTTCTCTATCGTATTAGACGATATATTAATTCGGATCTGCGTGTAAAACTATGCGATAGTCTTGTGTTCTCCAAGCTTAACTACATGGACACCGTATATGGAAACCGAATATACGCACGGACGAAGCGTGCCATACAGCGAGTCCAGAATGCATGTGCGCGTTTCTGTTGGGACATTCCGCCAAGACAGCATGTAACGCCGTTCTTTAACAATGCTCAAATTTTAAAAATGGAAAACAGGAGACGCCTTCACTTTGCCTCAATGTTATTTGATATCATTATCTCTAAAGCACCACAATATCTGTATAAGAAACTAGTATGGGTTAGTGAATGCAACACGGTTTATAACACAAGATCTAGCACATACTTTCTTTCGCTGCCCAGACATCGATCAGCGTGCTTTAGAGGATGTTTCAAGTACAATGCCACTAAGTGCTGGAATGACTTGCCACCACCGTTGCGACAGGTGCGAACGGTTTGTAATTTTAAATTTAAATACAAACTAATACTTGCAATAACGTCACAAAACCAGCCTTAGTGGCATACGTACTTAATCGTTAATTCATTATACATATATTATTAATTTTCCTTTGTTTTGTAATTGTTAAATTGATTGCTATTGTTGTTATTATTGTTATTTATTCATTTATTTACTAATTTATACCTTATTATATATATTTAAAAAAATTACACATGACTGTCAGTTCTGATCGCCGTAACACCAGGCGGCACTGAAAATCAGCGCTGTTTGTGCAGCAAATGCTGAGTGCCACCTTTTCCACTAGCAGGCAAACACTTTTATTTTTCTTTATCTTTCCATTCTATTTGTTTTTATTTTCTTTATTATATTTTACTCTTTTTTGTATAATTTTATATGTTGTAGTGTTTGATTGTAGTGAATAAATATATTTTTCTTTCTTTCTTTCTTTTCTAAAGTAAATAACATTTTTTGTAATTATAGTAATCTATTTCTACTCGCGTCGTAGGATGTACAGTTTTATATATTGAATTCTAAAATATTTAAGTTTTTTAATTTATATTTATACTATCAGCTTCCACTCCACTATTTTTTCAAGACTGCATAGATAAACACCGGGTAACAAACAACCCAATTTCTTTGTTATAACTACAAGGTCTACAGTTCCATGTCGGGGTATAAGAGAAGCATCAAACAAGTTTTCAACTTGCCTCAAACACCTCCCCAAAAATGGTCCTAACTCTCAGAATAAAAAGAATGCATTAACATTAAGCTGTAAGACTTAAATGGTGATTCTATTGTTATTTTTTAGATGGCTAAACAATTGCAAATCCTCGCAAAGTTGGAAGGACAGGATAAACTCCTAGACGACTTTATGTGGACCATGGGTTCGTTTTTTGTTCAAATTAAAACTATTACATATATTAGGCCATGAGAATTTCTGACCCGTTGCCACGGTTTTGAATAGAAAAATGTTTCAGGTATCATGCAAGACCACAATATAATATCAGGTGCATTTCGAGACTACGCAAAGAACTACTATTTGAAAGAATTGAACGATGCTATTGAACAATCAGTGTCTCTGTTGGAGGTCGCTTTCAAGTAAGGAATTAAAATTATATCTAAATCATTATTTTTATTTAAAGAAAAACACATTTTTATATTTTCTATTCCACTATATTTTTTAAGAATTTATTTAAACACGACCGGTTTTGTACTTCATCGTCACGTTGTTAAAATTAAATAAAAATATTAATCAATCTATTGCCGGTACATTGGAAAAATTATACAGACTAATATCTTATAGAGTTGTGCAGTTAGATATTAAAAAATACATTTTGTTATAGGTACAATGTTTAAATTGTCAATACTAAAATTATAAAATAATTAGAAGTTCATTTGTAAATTTAGTGTCAACCCAGAAAAACAATTTCGTTGACACCAAATTTACAACAAGTGTTAATATAGTGAAATTGAAAGTATAACAATACAAAAGAAAAACAAACAATACAAGGAAAAAACAAAGGAATTGAAAAATAAAGATAGTATGGCAGTGACATGAAAAGGGAAGCCCACTCAGCCTGTGTGTCTTTCAACATCGCAGCGCTGATTTTCAGTGGGCCCCTGCTAATAAATAAATAAATATTCACTTTAACCGACTGACAACCCGATTGGCGCAGTGGTTTGGCAACGGTCTATTGCGCCGGGGGGTGTGGGTTCGATCCCCACGAGTAGAAAATTATTATGTGATGAAAATTGTAATATTCTACTGTCTGGGTGTTAATTTATCTATAGTATGTATGTATTTACAAAAAATTATGTTTAAGTATGTATATCAGTTATCTAGTTTCCATAGTACAGTAGTTTGGGACTAGGTAGCGTTGTGTTAAATGTCCGAGAATATTTAATGTAGAGTAAATCTTTAATTGTAATTTTCTGGATTTTCATTAATTTCTGTTTTCAGCAAATTACAAATGACAAAAGAGAGAATAACCTACAATAGATGTCCATTTAATATTTCATCTTGTTCGTTCTCCAATGCTTCGACATTCCATGTAAGTAATTCAAGATGGCGCCCCGTTGATTATAGATAATAATATTAATACGCCAAAAGCCCTATATCCGGGTTTATTGCCCTACTCCATCTGAAGGGAAAGTACTTAAAACTGTAGGCAAAAAATTTTGCTTAAAAATTAACAAAGTTATTTTTTTCACACTTGTTAAAATAACCTGAAATTGTTTTGACTCAAAATACTCAAATAAAACTCCTTTATTTTTGACTAGCTTTCCGCTCGCGGCTTCGCACGCGTGGGCTACTAATTTCTGTATTTTTATAGGAGCACAACAAAAGTTTAAAAAAAATTACGATTGCAGAACCAGTGATATATGCTATAGTTTTTTTTTATAATTTTCTATGAAATAGGTTTGACCAAAATCTCACAGAGCGCGCGCCTCTTCAAAATACACGCCCACACTACCGAACCTGCGGGCAGAGAGTTAGTTATTTTTTGAAGGTTATTGAGGATTCATTGAGTGTTTAACGTCTTAATCTATACGTTAA
>LQNK01000857.1:80769-129253 GCA_001586405.1 Phoebis sennae
CCCCCCTTCCTATATCACGTGTATTTTTTAGTACCTAAAATTTTGCAACCAAGTTTTAAGTATTCATAAAATACAGCTGTTGGTTAACTAATTTTTCGGTTAAGTATGCCTATGATATTTCGTGATTTTATATAGACCCTTTCCCCCCACCCTTTACGAACCTCATGTGATTAATGGACGGTCCCTTATAGGCAAAAAAATAATTTACTTTCATATTACGTATCCCACTTTTGAACACCATCAATTCAGTAATGCCTAGACTAAACACTGTTCAATTTTCGCTGACCTCAAATAAGATTTATTAAGATAGAATCATCAATTCCTCTTACTTGTACATTTCCTCCGAGTTATATTAATTGTTCAAATTTTCAGGTGAATCCATAAACGCATTCGTAACTCGCGTCCCACAACATATTCTAAAACTTCCTCTGAGAACCACTCAAACCGACCACGAAATAATATTCGTGGCTCAAGACATCCCACCACTTGGCTTCAAAGCTTTTTACTTCCAAAAGGCAAAAAGCAAAAGAAAAAGATCAATTATAAAAAAGTTAAACAAAATACCTCAAAAGAAATATTACATAGGCCAAGCAGCTGATACGTACAACAAAACGTATTTCGAGGAAGACAGCTATGAAGATATAAATGAAATAAATAAAATACACCCTAAATTTGTTCTAACAACTAAAAAAGACGATTTATTTGATAAAACTTCGGGTATCGATTTTGCTAATGTTAATAACATATTCATTGACAATAAAGATGTAGTAACACCACGTTATAAAACACATACAACTGATACGTCGATTATTGAAGAAACGACGTTTAATATGAATAATTTTGATAAACTGTTTGATGAAAAGAGTACAACTGAAACTTTATTAAAAACGGTTAGAACTACAACTGCACCTACTTTAGTTATGGAGGGAGATGACGATTCAGTGGAGACTCCAATAGATTCGTATTATTATGTTGAATCTGAAGATACATTTATAGAGAATAAGGTAAGGGTAAGAATAACCCTCTTCCGTCCTGTTCTATTCCTCTCCCAACTTCCTATCATTAATCTCCTCTCCCATCCCCTTCCTTTAAGCCGGCAAGGCATCTGCGATACTTTTATGTTCATGGGCTACGGTCAGTCACTTAATATCAGGTGAACCACATGCCCCGCTTGTCTGCTTTAACACAAAATTACATACATTTAAAAAAAAACAATATCATCGTAATGATTGGCGATGTGATGTTAATACAACAATACATTTTTAGGTTAGGAAATAAAAGTTTTGAAAATTATTAAGGCGCTTGAAGGAACTTATGACTATAATTTTTTAACTTAATGTTTTGATCTACCAGATATAGAAAATGTCATCTACAATGATTGCATATGCGGTTACACTTCACACTTAAATTTCTTTAAACCACGAGGAAGTCTTACGATAAAACATTTTGTTATATTTTTCAATAGTGATGTTGTGATGAGTTGTCACACATTTTTACTAATCTTATTTTTTATACTTATACTTATGTATTTATTTTATATTGATTATCTGTCTTTCTAAGCGCTACTCCTTAAGGGCCCACTGAAAATCAGAGCCGCGATGGTCACCACCGCGGCAAATGCTGAGTGGTCAACCCTTTTCCAGAAATGCACTGCCGTACACCTTTACCTTAAGCTTTAGATAATATTAATTTTTAGAATATATAAGTTAATAGTTAAGTGTAATAATTGTAAGTTTCTGGAATAAATGCCTTTTCTTTCTTTCTTCCTTTCTAATCCATTATAATACTTAATCATGTTACTTTTTTCAGTACATAAAAATATACCTCGACACGTTCAGAAAAGTAACCAACATAACATTATCCAATGGAATAAACTCAACCCTCGACATACAATATTTTTATTACGTTTCTGACGACCCCCAAAAGCTTGGAACGGAAAAACACCAACCTGGCGTCTATATTTTTAGACCAATGGATCCTTCCCCATTACCAATAATAGATGTTATAGATACAAAGATATATAAAACAGAAGTGGTTCAAGAGATTCACTCAAAATACTCAGAATATGCTTCTTTTGTGCTAAGATTGTATCAAGATAATCCGGTTTTGGAAGTAGATTGGGTTATTGGTCCAATACCTGATGATGATGAATTGGGGAAAGAGGTTTTTATTAGATATACTACTGATTTGGAGAATGAAAGTATTTTCTACACAGATGCTAATGGAAGGCAGACTATGAAACGTATTAGGAATAGAAGAGCGACTTATGAGCCGTATAATATGAATAAGATATCGGGTATGTTAGTAAATTTACTCTATACTAAATATATAATGGTCTATGTGTAATTTTTATGAACAACTATCTGAGCTCTGCGGTTTCACCCGCGTATATATCCCTTTCCCGGCTTTAGGATGAATTATTTTCCTTACTAATATTATAAAGAGGAAAAATTTTATTGTATTTAATAGGCTCCGAAACTAACTGGCCGATTTGGATGAAATTTTGTATAGAGATTCTTGGAAACCCAAAGGACATAAGTTAGTTTTTATCCCGAAAATGCTACAGGAATGGGAGACATACGCGGGTGTAACTGCGGGGTTTGGCTAGTACCTAAATAAAAGTATAAAAAAGTAATAAATATAAAGCTATAAACAGTAATAAGAACTATCTTTTATAGGTAATTTCTATCCAGTAACTTCACGAATCTACATCGAAGATATTAAAAGAAATATTCGCTTTTCCATCCTTAACGACCGATCACAAGCTGGGGCTTCCCTATTAGATGGAGCAATCGATTTAATGGTGCACAGAAGGATCTATACAGACGACGCAGGAGTCCAAACTATAGTTAACGACACAATCGATGGAAAAGGTGTTACTGTACGAGGCACACATTATCTTTACCTTTCTAAAGCTGATTACAAACCTAACAGAGTCTTTGAAAAGAAATTGGCCAAAGAAATCGAACTCAAGGCAGTGTATTTCATTTCTAATACTGACGTCAAATATGAAGATTGGTTGACCTTGAAAAATGAATTTAAAGGTCTTGGTCATAGTAAATTACCAATTGGTGTGCATCTATTGGGATTTCAGGAATGGAATGATAATACGTTACTAGTAAGATTAGAGAATTATCTAGAAAAATGTGATACAGTTAAGAGCGGACACAAAAACGTGTTGTTAAAACATTTG
This sequence comes from Phoebis sennae, assembly GCA_001586405.1. Classification (NCBI taxonomy): domain Eukaryota; kingdom Metazoa; phylum Arthropoda; class Insecta; order Lepidoptera; family Pieridae; genus Phoebis; species Phoebis sennae. Next base: position 83,963 of record LQNK01000857.1, read on the forward strand.
TTTTATCATATTAAAATTAAAAACATTAAGGAAACGACGTTAGCTGCTAATATTTGGCTGTCTGATTGGATACCTTTGCAATGGGAGAAAAATAGTAGTTTTGTGAAGAATTTTAATGAGTTTTATGGTACTAATAAAGTGGAATATAGTGTAGATGAAGGATTGAAAGCTATTGAGGTGGACCTGAAAAGTGGTGTCAAATTGACTCCACAGCAAATTAGAACTTTTGTTGTTTGGTATAAGAATTTATAGATCGTGATTTTAAATATAAGACTTAAAGCAAATTGGGTTTTATTTATACTATCGACAACATTTTATCATGTTTTAACAAGTTCTGTATGTTATCTTTCTATGCATATGTCACTTGTTAGGTGTAAGCTGTCACAAATCCTATAAAAGAGAAGGTGACAGGTGGTAGACGCAATGGTACTGATTGCGTCTGGTGCTCGACGTCTTATTGACGTCACGACCCATCTACCCTCACTTTGCTAATAGTCGTTATGGCTAGCTGTAATTTGTAGTTAACTGACTCGTTCTACAATTAGCCAGTTGTGTAGAACACAGTACATTTCTATTACATTTTACATAACCCCTCTATTAGTTTATAACAATATAAAAACTTGGGTGATTCTGAAAAGTAAGTATACAGCCTAGTGCCGTAGCGATACCTACATTATGTAGTTTGAGGGATGTTCTTTAAAAATTAGATAAATTAGATTAATATAACGAGGCGCATCTTGACTAATCTCCTTTCCCTACACATAGCATTCTAAATGTCTTGAGATATTATTGTCTAGTTTATGATAACCATGTGCGCATCTGAGAAAATTTAGCACCAAAGTATATCCCCCTTAAGTAGAGAAAAAGATATATAGGTTTGGATTTCGAAGAAAAGCTCTCCAAGGTTAAAACAGATGTTTTTTTTGCTTATAATTTCTGGAGTTGGGACCAGATTATTATATACTTTGGGTCTTTGGTGTACACTATTGTCCCACAACATCTATTGCCCCAGAATGTGGTATCTTCCACAACGGCTACAATATCAACACAATATGAACATTTTCTTCTCTCTGGATGTTAAATTACCTATTATGTACATATTTACCCAAAAAAGTAAGTTCAAATAGGTTTATTTGATATCTAGTTCCCATAGTTTCCAAAAGTTAGCATAGTTTGGAACTAGATGGCGTTGTGTCAAATATCTGAAAATATTAATTTTACTCGTCTCACGTTAGCCCTCACTGTCTTATATGATCAAAACTATATAGGGAACGAAATAAAACAACAAAATTAACAATCGATATTTATTTAACATCTACACATTCATATACATAAGGCGAAGCTGATGCAAGTCGTACATTGACAAAAATATTACTCAACATCTTAACATACGAAATATTAATTTGTATGCGTATAGATTTAAACCATTTTGTTTAAAATATCTAATTTGTAAACATTTACATACATAGCTTTAACGACTAAACATGGGCATTTGTTCACACCTAGGGCGTCTGTCATTCTTAAAATTCGAATGAAAATACCTCTTTTTTTATATGGCAATGGTTTACAATCAAATGTATACACATATATTTCTTATTTGTACATTACTTTCCAAAAGATGTTTCCATATCAAAAACATTTTTCACTGGACTTAAGTGATACTATTACACTTTTTTACAATAGCAATATTTTTTTTTATATGGAAGGACAAAAATTAGTCAGACAGACGAACGTAATCGAACCAAAGGCACATCTATATAAGCTATACTTAACACTAGACCTAAAACTATATTTTGAAAGCTCTCAAAATTTGTAATGAACTTAGCATTGTTGCTTTTTTATGCTTGTCAGTGTGTCTTCAGGGCATTCGAATCACTAGAGAGAGTAAATTTATTAACTAACCGAGTAAAATTATCGAGGAATTTTGTAATTTTACAATATCCTCTTGCGGAAATGATCTATCTATGTATTATATAAAGGTCAATTTCCCATCATGAATCCTCTCCTTATCCCCTTCCTTTCCTTCAAGCCGGCAAGGTATCTGCGACACTTTGATGTTGCAGATGTTCATGGGCTGCGGTCAGTCACTTAACATCAGGTGAACCGCATGCTCCACTTGCCTGCTAATACATAAATAAATATATTAGTAAGTCTCACTAAAATTGGACAACGGCCAGACCTTTTTTTCTAAAATGGCGAGACAAACTTCAAAATTTCAACATTATGCATCTAAGGCGCATGAGCTATTAAATATAAATGTCATAATATTGTGAGAAACACTGGCACCAATTATAGATTTTTTCTTGTCGATTTAAATATATTTACTCTCTCAATAATGATTCGACACCCAATCTGTGATACAAATATGACATGTATGAATAAAGTCAACACTATTGCTTAATATAAAGTGTCACTAAATCTAGAGACACTTATAAATTTAAAGTCACTGGTAAGCATTTTGTCAATAAATCATGTCACATACAACATATAAAAGTTATAGTAGTGAATATAAAAGTACTTTTGCCATAATTTTTTTCTGCTCAAAATTTTATGTATCTAAAGTATAATATGTTGGTACATATTTATATGGCCAGCTTAAAAATGCATTTTATCAAAATTTAAGTACAATTTTGCCAGAATATAATCGTGAGACTTGTGACCTTTTGAAATTTGTGAAGTAATTTTTTATACAAATAGTGTAAGGCTAAAAAATATGTTTTTTAATGTTATATCATATACAGGACGTGACGTAATGCATGTATAATATTACTATTGAACATATCTTCTTATATATAAAAATGAATCGCAAAATGTGTTGGTAAGCGCATAACTCGACAACGACTGGACCAATTTGGACAATTCTTTTTTTTTAATATTCTTTGAAGTTCAAGCATGGTTTTTACGGCGAGAAAAATTCTAATAATTACCGGGTCCACGCGAGCGAAGCCGCGGGCGGAAAGCTAGTATATTTTATATATAGTTTACCTTTAAGATATAACTGACTGATTGGCTGACATATTCCTATAAACGACGGAACGTCATAGTATTACAGATACGAATCGTTTTCATTAACGAGCGTTTACAAACAACCACTCGGACCCAAGGTGGTAATGTTAACGCCACGTTTATTATAGACACGCATTAGACTCACGCCTGGTAGGATATTACTGTCCGTAAATAAAACGAATCGTTTTATTTTTATAGGAACTGGGCAATAGTGATCTATCAACGCACAGCTGGACGGATAGCAATAAAATTTGTCATGCGGGTAGATGTTATGACGTAGGCATCCGCTAAGAAAGGATTTTGATCAAATCCCACGGGAACAGAAAAAAGGCATACACGGGTGAAGCCACGAGGCACAGCTAGTATATAACATTTCTCTAAAGCGCAAAAACGACTTGTATCCGCAGGTTTCATACTATACATTTATTACACCACATCCTATATATTTATAGAAAATCGCTTAAAACGAATTTTTACCTAAACAGACAGAAAAACTACTTTTAAAAGCCCACAGATAACCTTGATACAAAGCAAACAACTAGATAGTAAAACATCTATAAAATTCTAGAAGGCCATAATTTAATATAGTTTTAAAATAAGGCCACATTTATCACACAACACTTTAAATTTAGAAAAATTGTGTTTTTTAATTTTATAAAATCTTTTTTTTTTTAGTAATGTTTATTCTTCAAAAGGTGGCCATTTTAAAAGAAAACCCCTTTATTGCGTTCGAATAATTCTAAAAACCTTTTTTGTTGCGGTTATTTATAAATTTATTCTTTTTTCTAAATAATATTTAACATTTCAACGACTTATAAATTGCACTTTGCAATCTCTTTTTTAAACTTTATACACAAGCATAGAAGACATAATTTTGTAAAAAATATTTAGCAATTTATTTTTATACAACCTTAATTATAGTGACAGCATGGAAGATATTTAAATTTGCACTTTAATATACATATGTAGAACTGGGCATACATTTTCAATATTAACTTGTACATAGATATTTCGTATATAATCCACGTATAGTTTGTCTCTTACTCGCATACAATTTGACATACGTGCAAGCGAGATAAAAACAGTTATAAAACCACTTGAAAGATGTAGAATTATATAACACTTTTTTTCTTATACATTCATAATTTTCTTACGATAGGCCAATTAAGCACCAGATGCATTAAAATTATTTAATTAAAAACGGCATCAATAATATTTTAAATGCAATCTTTTCATCTATTTTCATATATTTAATTGTTAAACATAAATAAACTCTCACGACTATACCACAAAGTAGATAGCGCAGAAAACAATCTTCATTCAAGATTCGCTCGCATTAATTTCAGGGATCAATTAAAAGTATCCTGTCTCCTAATCCAGCTAATAGCCTACATGTATGCGAGATTTTATCAAAATACGTTCAGTCGTTGCTGCGTGACATCCAAACTAAAATAGTCGTATACACAGAGGTTATTTATGTTTAAAAATGACCCTTTCATATATATTTTATGAAACTGGTATAATGGCACTAAACATTTAATATAAACTAATATACATTTTAATCTCAATAATAAATTTAAATGTATCAACGTAGTACATAAAATACTAATCAATATCAAATAGGCACCTTAATTTTCGAAAGCGCAGTGCTTTTTATGGATCTGGAAGATTGCGCAAGCCTACATTTAATTGACGTCAAATTTACGTTAACTTGTGAAAAAAAAAAATATTTTCCATTATTTTTTCTTATAAAGAGAATTTATATTTTTAGTTATATAGTTTCCACCATAAAAGTTTTGCATAGTTTGGGACTAGATGGCGTTGTAATATATATTTATTTAAAAAAGCCATATAGATACATTTTTGTACAATTGCTGTCTCTATTCTTTGTTATGGGATAGACAAGGATAACAAACTTGCACACTGTCGAATGCAATAACGACTTCTCTACAAGTTAACGTAAATCCAACGTGTTATTTGTACATTACCATATTGTCATAATAAACACATTAATATTTATAATTCCTTTGAATATACTATAATATAATTATAAGAAAAACAGAGAGACATTTATATGGTTTCAGTATTTGAAACAAAGAATACCCATAAGAAAAATAATTCCACAATTCTTAATTTAAAAAACATTCGGTCATGACGTCATATTTTTTCTTACCAAGCTTTTAACCAAAGAGTATCATTCAATATTTGACATTTGTGGTATAATATCTATGATGATGTAGCCATTACAATTAAGTTCTTCAAATAATTATTGTAATAATATTTAGGCCAATACTTTTCCTGTATTGGATAAAATATTTATGGTAATTTAATGTAAAATATTATAGTACATTCATAGGTTTCTTATTTAGTTATAATGTATTTGCGAACATATAAAGCATAAGAAATAATAAACTTAACATTACATCATATAGCTAGTTTAGAAAAAACATTGACTGATATTTAAAAATCTCTTAACTAACAGTATAACTAAAAATATATATAATTGTAGATATAATCATCAGGTTTAATATTTGTAGTACATTATTGCATAAAAAAGGAATTAAACAAAATTTGTATGTCACTTTTCGCGCCAAAATTTGACGTTTGTCATAGATAATTTCTTCTGTAGATAAAAAATAAAATTCTTAAATCACTGGTAACCATTACTAAATATATTTTATGACGAAAAAGGGTCACCAATTTTTATTTGTATGTGATTTTCTAATTTTTTATGTGAATAATTGTGTAGTTTTTCATTCTCTTTGTATTGAAGTTGCTGCCTCTATGGCACAGTTACATCTTGTTTATGGCCGGTTTTTTGGGCATCTGCAATATAATATAAAAACAAATATAATTTTGTTTAAGTAATAAATGGCATTTATGATTTTTGACCTTACCTTTCAATATTCTTACGTAAAATCAGATTTTTAATGAATCATGCTAAGCTTTTTATTTTCTTGTCCGGGAATCGAACCGAACCTTCATAATATTGCCGTATACAATAACTAGGATAGTATATTATGTACAATCCACCACCAATGTTTATTCAAACTACGATCGATAAGAGTAAAAAGTTAAAAACCTTGAATTCTTAGAGGAAAACTTTTAAACATTTTTTCATCATTCGAAAGCTACATTATCCACTAGTAACATAGGCTATATTATAGGTGTTACAACATTATTCTACGGGAGCGAAGCCGAGCGACACAGCTAGTATTTTATAAAAAATCTTACTTGATTCAAAATAACTAGTAAATTTCAAAATATCAAGGTTTTCACTAGTCAACGATAATATTTTAAGTCTAAATCATAAGTCGACATCTACATCATAAGCAATCATGCTAGCTTTTTTCAACTCTGATAAAAATATATCGATGATAAAATGGCATCTACACATCTGCATATGCCAAAATGCAAATCAATTACTGTGCATATATTTTATATATTAAATACTTTATTTTTCATTGAATCAACCTATGTATAATATTCTTAAGATTATCAAAGTACATCACATGCGACTTCAATATTATAATCCATTTCCAATCCTCTAATTAGGGTTGCCAATTTAAATATATTTTCTAGTACTTAATACCATGCTAAAAAAACATACGAAAGTCCTTAACCATTTTAAAATCTACTGTCTATTCCATTACTGTTAATGGTGTGCGAATTTGTAATAGGAGTGAATCTACTCTTAATATCATAATGATTATCTACATTAATATTATAAAGAGGAAAGATTAATTTGAATTGAACAGACTTCGAAACTATTGCGCCTTTCATACTTTATAGGAATATCATTATCCTTAATGACGAAGAATATAGGAGTATACCTTTATCCTACGGGAGCGCAGCCGCGTACAACAGCTAGTTATTGATAATTTAGTATTTTGCACCAACTAATGCAATGCGAATTATGGTCCTGTTTTACTGACTAAACCATCAGATAAGTAATGTTTTTTTTTCTCTTCCTAACAGGCTTTGAATTTTTCCCATTTATTGTTACACCTTATAAATATTCTCTCGACCTACCAGCTATTTCTCATGAATATTTGCATATCTGTATCACTTCTATTTTCATTTCGATGAGGGCTACCATTTTGTGCTCACTAGATGGCGCTGCTGGCGAGTGAGGTACTGATTTGAGTTGAAATATTATTTTTATCGTAAAAAAAAAGAAAACAAGTTTCGGAAAGCTAAAACTGTCTCAAAGCAGCAGTAAGCAAAGTTACATATAAATAGAATAATGATTTAAATTAAATATTTCGTATTACATAAGAAGTATTCTAAAAACAAAAAAAAAGTGCAGTCCGTCAATAAACAGTGGCAAGTGACTTCTCAGAGACCTCACGCTACACTAGCGCCACTAGCGGCGAATTCACACACTTCAACCCTCATTGTGTTCTTAATATTTTTGTGGAGGATATTATTCCTCCAACGAGGCGGGAGGATCCTCGACCAGTCCGAACCACAGGTCTGACCGGCCGTTAGGCCCTGAGGATTGATGTTTTGGAAGTGGTATATATCTAAGCGGCGAAAACATTACAACATTTTAGAATTGTGACGTCACGTGACGCCACAGTTTAGTTTCGATTCTAAATTATTATTTATAAGCGGAGAATTTTATACCACCATTTTTTAACGTGACAAATATAATGGTGGTTTTTACTATTCTATTCACAAATTCTTCTCAACTGAAAACTGAAACTTCCACGAATATTTCAAGAATACATTAGTCAAATCGGTTCAGCCGTCGAGTTTAAGCGAGACTAACGAACGGAAATTGATTTTTATATATAGATTGTCACCTCCTACAAATTCACACACCCCTACACCGCATGCTCACCTCACTTCATACTAACATTGCCTCCGTAGAAGTCGAACTCCTCGAACGCTTCGGGTTCGAACGCTCGAATCTGTTCGAACAGGTCACTGTCCATGTACGTGCTCTCCGTTTGCGCTGGTGTTGATGCGCTGAAGTAGCTGTTGTGTTGATTGTGACGTGTTGATGTTGGATGTAAAATTTGTTGTGTTGGTTGATTAGAATGAGTTTTGACGTTGATTTGGATTAAAAATTGTTGTGTTGGTTGGTTAGGATAAGTTTGATGTTGATTTGGATGGAAAATTTGTTGTGTTGGTTCGATTTCATGTGTTGGATGTTAATTTGGTTTAAAAATTTGTAGTGTTGGTTAATTAGGATGAGTTTTGACGTTGATTTGTATGTTAAATTTGTTGTATTGGTTCAATTCCATGTGTTGGATGTTAATTCGGATTAAAAATTTGTTGTGTTGGTTAATAAGGATGAGTTTTGATATTGATTTGGATGTAAAATTTTATGGGTTCGTTCAATTCCATGTGATGGTTGGTTAGGATGCGATTTCATGATAAAAATTTATTGTGTTGATTAGGATGAGATTTGATTGATGTTGATTGAGAAATGATGAACATATATATATTAATATGTTGTTTATTTCAATGAGTTATGGGATAATACAAATTTGGAATTATTTGGAGAGTGTAAAAGAAATTTTATTGAACAATTTGTACAATGTGGGTGGAAGTTGATCAGTTTAATAATGTTGAATTAAATGCAAATTTTGTTTATGCGATTATAAAATTAATTGATTTAAATGTTTTATGGTATAAATTAGTTTTCAATAATAATCCGGATTTACGAAAAAAAATTCAAACCATGAGTAAAATATGTAAGGTTTTTTAAAATATTCATGTGGTGAATATTATTAGATATTTGTCGAGTCGAACAAATTAATGATTGCAAGTGTTAAAATGTGTTGTTTGATATTGAAATTTAATGTGTTGTGTATTTGTTGTGTTGTAGATCGAAGTCCGCCGTGGCAGCGAAGAATCGGGAAAGAAAGAAAATGCAACACGTTAGTGAAGACGGTCGTGAAAAATAAAAAAAAAACATAAAACAGAACTAACATCGCCAAAATGTCACCACAGACTATATAAACAAAATATTACAATCAAATGACGTGATACAGATAAAAAATAATAAAAAATAAATAATTAGAATAGGTACGACCGTCTGTGTTGCATTTTCGCGAGGAATTTTAATGGTATTTGCTTTTTGTACATTTTCAAAAACAAAAATAAGGTTATTTCTTGTAATTTACTTAAATAACTGGCAAATACGGACTTTGTAGTTGATTTCAAAGCAATTTATTCAATATTATTTCAACCCAATGTTTCCACCTCGTGTTGATGATCAGGGGAAGACTGGGTTTATATAAATAGTGAATAAATAACGTTTTAAAATCATTACAAACTGATATATCACAAAACAGTGTTAACAGTTAAGCGTCAAGTCTGAAAGTTAATACAATATACAAAAAAGCAAATCCCACCTTCAATAAAAGAGCGCATACTGAAATCTCACATATATTTTATCATAAATACATCAAAACATCCAAACATACAACATTGTCATGTATAATTGCATTAACACCTATAAATGTAAACTTACATCCAACGCATATTGTAATAATGTTGCTAAAACGTAGAATAGGGATGACGATTTCAAAAATTCGCCAAATGCAATGACTTTATTAAAAAAATACTGAAACAAAAATACTGAATTTTTTATAAAATCTAGTAAAAAGTAGTTAGATCGCACAATGATACTTCTATATTCGTACAATCAAAAAAAATATACAAATGAATATAAAACGTTCGTTATAGTGTCAGTACTCAATTGTAAATAGTCCTTAGGCAGTCGGTCTCCATTACTCTAAGCCTAGGGAAGGGAAAGAGCTTAGATTTATCGTTAGGCATATTTCTAGATTAAATATCGTTGACAAATTTACAAACACAGAATATACAAAGATCTACGTTATGTGAAATTTTAAATCTTAATAGCTTTCTAAGCATTTTTAAATGAATTTCTAAACAATCACCATCCCTATTAAATTTAAACAAGAGACAATTACAATTACCAGTTTTTTCAACATTATAAAAATTTTGGATGTTGAACAATTTTCAACATCCAAAATTTTACTTTAAAAATTAATACCTTATTCTGCATGTATGTATTAATAAATTATTTATGGAAATCGAAAGCTGATTTAAATCTATTTTTCTATATTATGATTTTAATTCGTCTGTAATTCGGGAAGAAAATGTCACAAAATGATTTTGGTACAATCAGTCAACTTGTAATATATTTATTAATGCTTACTGGTTCAAAACAAAATGCGATAGATAAAATTCTTATACATTTTTTATATAAAATTACATACTTTAGTCCTGTAAAAAATCTAAAGAGACTTGAATTAGTTGTATTATTTTAATTTTGGTTATTATCAGACAAACATTTTAAAAAATATGTTTATTATTTCCAATTAACCATAGTTCATAAATATATAAAAGCAGTCACACTAACAAAAAACATATTATTTATCGCATTTCATTTACACAGATTTTTGAGCACATAAAAACTTTGATTTATACTACATTTATTATTTATAATAGTCACATCCATTGCTAAATTATTTAAAATAAAGTTAAGTTCAAATATCAAATTATTTTTATAAATGTTCATACCTGATATTAAATGTGTATATTTTAATACCAATAATGAAGATACTATTTAGACAAAACAGATTTTGATATGTTAATTTAACAGTTTTCAATGCAATGCAGTTTTTATGGTCAATACACCAATTAACTAACAATATAAAAAGTATATTTCAAAACGATAATATTTCATCTGTTTTATACTTTGTCTTAAAATCATAAAACAATGTTTCAGGACGGAGCAAAATATTTTGTTATAATTAAGACCAAATTGCTGCGGTACTTATAAAATTTTAATAAACACAGTAAATTTTTCGTGTTTCATATAAAATACATCATATAGTGCCAATATAGATAAATGAGATCAAATTAGTTGTAAGTATACCTTTGTTGCATGTTTCTAAAATTTAGATGAAGTATAAGAAATATACCGCATTTAGCTAAATAAAATAATAGAAGCACCATTGAGATATATATGTATAGATAAATAAGAATAAATACATTTAATTTTTTTTTACTTAGATATAATTTTAATAAATCTATTGTAATTGGCTTTTCTGTAGTTTTTTAAACTATCACATTAAAATACATAATTTAGCGCGATCGCATCGTTGGACCGAAATCTACGTAAAATAGGAATTATCAATCGTTTTTGCATATAAATTATTTCATTCCAGAGAAATAATAAATGCCTTACTTCACCAGGTCTATTTGTAAAATATAAACAACCTCTCAAGATTTTAAACCAATATTTAGTTTATCAAAGTTTATACAACACATGAAATGTGAATAATAATAATTCTCTGCTACTTTGAACACTTCCATTTCAAAGTTACAACACTTTTCACATTAACAAAAATTTTACGTGTTGTTCTATTTATAATGAAAAAAATCAGAAAACAAACCAAAAATACTGAAGGCCTATAATACGATCTTGTGAGATATTATTATTTTACAAATAGCTCTGAATAATTAATTTCAAACACGGAATAGAAAAAACAAGTGGAAGTGCCCTAGTGCTTCTTTAGTATGAGAACCAATGTCGCCAAACTCACACATTGACAAATTAAATCGTACAATGCATACAAAAGAAGTAATGTCAAAAATTGACAAAAAAACATTTCGGTTGAAAATCGTATCTATTGTTATTTAAAATGAAGTCTTTTTGTATGTTAGTAAGGTAGTAATTAGTTTATCTGTTGAATCAATTTTCCACCTAGAAAAAAGGTAAAACTATTCATCGCTAGAGGGCGATATTATAAATTCATTAAATTTTGATCTCTAACACCTTTTAAATAAATGTTATATTTACGGTACAACCGTTTAACACTCAGTTGTCATTTTGCTACTCACCCAGTGATTGATCGTATCGATAACTACATGTCGATGTTAGTTAAATTTCCACTATTACCGAAAAATAATTAAACATAAATTGAAGAACTCCAAGAGGAGGAAGTAGTCCTATCTGATTCCTTAACTAATTTGTATTATAAATTAATATATATTTTAATACTACTTATTTTCAATTTGTTTTTGTGGTTTGCAGTGTTACATTTTATACGATGGTTTAAAATGCTTCGTATGCGAGTCCAATACTCTTTTAGCTGATTGTATTAAATTCAAGTATTGTTTTTACATTATTAATTTCACTTATTTATCGATATCAACAAATTTGTCACATCCCTCATCGAAGCTTCTAGAACTTATATCATTTGGTTTAGGTACGTATTAAAGTCAATTATGTACTTTAAGTCAACAGCATAAGGTATTTTTTAATTTGAAAAAATATACGAATTTGTGATTTTCACAATAATTTACATTTTATTGTATTAGAACAAACTTTTATATTTGCCGGTGATAAGATACATCGCCATGAGACTTATTTATTATGCTGGATCATTTTTACAATTTATAATTGCGGAATAACGCCTGATTTCAATATATTATATCCGAAGTCGAGACGTTATGTCACATCAAGTAGCGAATAACGACTGGACCGATGTTGTACTATTGTACAAAGTTAAAAGTCGCAGGCTAGAACAGCAGGGCACTTCCACTTGTTTTTTCTATTCCGTGATTTCAAAGTATTCCTTTGTGATTACCCTAACATGTAAATCGTAAAAATGCATATAATGGACCCAAGTTTAAAAAATACGTCTTAAGCGTTAAAAAAAAATCTTATTTCGTTATTTGAAGACCGATTTCTAGAAAATTCTTTCAACCAAGAAGTTCAAGGTTTATTATCATTTTTACCAAGTGTAGTAATAAAATTTAGGAAGGGAGCCGATCTGAGCGTACTTACTTGAAATCTTGAAATGATACTGTTATTTCCCCTCTACACATCAGCAGACGTATATCCGGACGTCATCTGCAGATGTCGTCAGATGTCAAAACGGGGTAATTTAGACAACGTAGTAGGTAATTTACATCTGCGGATGCATCCACCATCCATCGACAGATGACGTCCGCGTATGCGTTTACTGATGTATAAGGGCCTTAGAGGACACGCTCTATTCGATAGGGCCGTTAAAATTGATTAGTGTAAAGCTAAACGTCCACAGGTCGCTATGGTACGCATCGGACACAACGCATTTTTATGTAACAGTGGGCAAGCGGAGCATGCGGTTCACCTGATGTTAAGTGACTGACCGCAGCCCATGAACATCTACAACAACAAAGTGTCGCAGATGCCGCGCCGGCTTCAACGAAGGGGATTGGATAGAGAAAGGATTAATGATGAGAAATTGGGAAAGGGGTAGAACAGGATGGGAGAGGGATGGGATGGATGAATACAGGCCTCCAGGCCCCCGCTCACCGTACTGCACACAGTGCAATACTGTTTCACGCCGATCTTCCGCTAGGGGGGTGGTACCTGCTCCGGTGCGAGCTTGGCGCAATTGTGCAATGCTCGGCTCCCACGCATATTTAATATATAAATAAAGCCGATGCGTGCTATATTGAGCTGTGGACGCTCACTAAATACGCCTTTTAGACGAGTCACAGGCTATATTTTCCCAACAGAATAATACATATAACATTATACATAAATTTCTTCAAAATTGTCAACTCAGATCGTAATTCTAAATCTAGTATTATTATTATAATCTCATTTCGTTGTGAAATTTTGTTCCTTCGATGCATTTTGAATAAATATTTTATTAAAAGTACACCTACCAGTAATATTATTATAGTATTATATTATATCATTATAATAGTCATTTATTGTAAATGTTTTTAAAATTATTTTAACATCTTTGAAATTATTATTGTTGTAATATAATCAAGCGAAACGTTTAACTGAATTGTAGAAGTAATTTAAATATTTTTGATATTTTCGTCAACGACACACATGTACACAAATTTCAAAACATAATCATACCGTTATATGTTAAAACCAAATTTATTATAAGTATCACTAATAAACACTAACTAAATTATAAATATAGATTTTTCGAGAACTATGTAAATTGGTCAATTTTGGCATTACATATTTAAACTATCGTAATCGTATACATTTTGATAAAAAACATGCGAAAAATGGGAAACTTATGTGAACTCTTTTTAAGAAGAATATTTGTAAAATGTATTTAAATAAATTTTATTCAAATTGTCAGTGTGAATTTTTCAAATTTGTAGTCCATATTAGTCCGTAGTCCAGTTTATACATAATTGGAATATTTGCGTATAATGTTAAGCGTTCACATAACGGTAAAGTACATACAATATTCTTCTATTAAAATGTCACACACCGTCCTGTGTACGCCTTAAGCAATAGTCTTCAAAATTTAAAAGTACCATGATATGTAATAAAATTTAAAATTGACCTATTAATTGATTCTATCGTATACAATCTCAGAAAATACTTGTCAAACATTTTTGTCCAATGCAATAGAAAATATTCTAATAATCTATCACTGATAATAAATTCTATCTGTTCGATCCCGTTAGATTAAAACGTACGTTTAATACTGAAAAATAATTTCGTAGACCTAAAATCAACACCTATAGCTCAAACGCCGATTTGTATTTTACAAAGCTTTTTATAAAGTTCCCATGAAGGTAAACGAGTATTTCTATATAAAAAAAGCAATAATTTCATTGAAATTTCATTCTAGTATATCAAAAAAGCAGCCAATAATTTTAATTAATAGCGAAAATATCGAATACTGTTTTTCAGAAGCCTTTTTCTTAGTACTCTATTCTAGGTGTACCTCAAGGGCCTAAACATGGTCATGTAGTGTATAATACATTCACAACTAGTTAATAACCATTCAAATAACGCATGGATTTTAATCCTTGATAATAAACATTAAACATTATAAATTTAGCAATACTTTTAAACTCAACACACAAAATCGTAAATTTCGATACGTTTTAGTAACTACAAAATTTGTATCCCTATCTAAGTAACATTCAACATCGAAAAGACGTAACAAATTCTAGTATTTTTATTTTATTATTTATTTAACCATCCAATTGATTCCTTTAAATGGTGCAGATATTTTTGAATATATTGATACGCATTCGTTTGTATAAGTTTAAATAAAGTTTTATATTCAATACATTTAAAACTGTTTTCCGCTTAAAGTTGAAGAATGGTGGTTCCACAGCTATAAAAGAAACATTTCGATTAATAATCTAATTTATTTGTATTTTTTATATAATATCGGGTATTTTCAATTGTTTGATAAAGTGAGGTCCCGTGTCTCCCAAGAGGGGAAAATTCGTTTAACTGATTGATTTTTCGTTAGAGACAAGTAGGTGGTTAGCCTTCTGTGACTGAAACATTTCGCGTCTCCGCTGGGGATCGAACCCAGGACATCTCGGTTGTTACACTAATTCACAAACAATGAACCTAGGAGACGGTGAAAGACTTTAAATTAAAATTTCTATTTACTTCACATTATGACAGTATAAAACGTAAACAACATTTTTTTAATGTTAGACCATTTAGCATAATATTTTTATCATATGCAGGTGATATTTGTAAATCCAGACAAAAAGTTTATTTATTCATGTTCGAATTAATTGAAAATTTGGTGCATTTTTTGGTATGACAACACTCAACAACAGCCATATATTTTGGAATGTCAAATTGACAGTTGTTATTTCTTACATTATCTTTCCCTTATTTTTTTTTGATAATTTGCAAGCTCAATCGAGGCACTTTTTTAAATTATTCAATAAGTAAAAATCGAAATTACGTGTATTAACCTAATTAAATCTATAATTAATGCAAAAAGCTTAGTAAACAATCGAATAAATTCAGCCTTAAAATACTAATACTAATGGATAGACGTCAATATCTTAATACAAAAAGTCGAGTGAATTTTTGTCCTACACAAATTTTTAATCATAAAAGTTCTTTGAATAAAAAAATGCAAAATTCACTGTCGTATCGCTAATATATTTTTTGTAAATCTTCTATAGAAAAGCTTATATAATTTTGTTAAATTAACGAAACTTAATTTTTTCATAAAAAAAGTATACTAAAAATCGGTTTATGGTTTTTTTTCTCAAGTTTCTCAATTTAAAAAAATCATTATAAAAATTATCAATACTTTTATAAACCGGATATTGGTAGTAAATTAATTTTTAATACTTTAGAAAAATGACAAAAACCCACTCTTATATATAACTTAACAACTACTTAAAACTCAAATCACAAGCTTCATAACTTATTAAATAAAAAAAATATAAAAAACTAAATTAAACTTAAACGAATATTGCAATTTTAGCCATTTTGAGATTTTGTCGATTTTTTTATTATTTTCATCAATCTCTTAAAGCAGTCTTTGAAATAAAATTTGGAAAAAATAATACTAACGTCCCAATGCTAAGACGATACTAAACTATAAGAGGTTCTTTAAGCTAAACGTCCATGCCATTGGAGGAATCTAATTTCATGAGTAGTAATATTCTTTGTCACAGATTAGAGAATAAAAGGCAGATAGTGTGTGCCGAAGACTCGAGTGACGCTAACTACACGTACGTACACGTGCATCTGTGTGCGTGTTATGTTACCAGATATTGATTGGATTAAAGGATTAAAAATAATCTTTAGTTACATTTAATTTCAGTTTCATTTTTCATTTCAAGAGACATTTTAAGTCAAATTAGACAAACATTTTTGTATTTGCTTTCGTAGTTTGTATTCGCTTTTCGGCGTCACTCGAGTCTTCGCCGCACTCCATCTGTCTTTTATTCTCTAATCTGTGTTCTTTGTATAGAATGTCACATAAGTTTTAATTTTCTATACAAATAATATATACATTACGCGCTGTGAACGCTTAGCTTAAGAGTTATGCTGTCACTTTCACTCTAACGAATTAGAAAGAGACAAAACCATTTCTCATAGTTTTCACCAAGCATTCGGACGTTCGGGAAGCACAAAAAGTAGGATGTGACTATTAATACAAAAAAAAAAACTTAAAATAATCTTCAAACTTCAGAACTCAATCATGTACCTAAAGAAAGAAATGGCAAAATAAATAAAAATATAACGAAAAATAAAAAAAAAAATAGATTAATTTATGACTATACTTAAAAATATTCGGAAAAATAAAAATAGAGGAAAGGTATATCTTTCGGTCCTTGTCTCTCTTTTTTATTTTTCAGTCTCACCTTATATGCAGAAAGACCATGTCGTGGTTATTATCAACTAGACTATTTGCTACATTTTTATTTAAAAACTATAGCAAAAAGTAGCTTTTTAATTTTTTAACGTTACCTGTCTGTTGCGAAGAGTATCTTAACGTAGCTCTTATATTTAGTTTAGTCCCTTATTATATAGAAGTTTTTTAAATAGGACTGTTTTCTGTAGCTACTTACCAAGCGTATACGGATAGATCGGAAAGGTAAGATTTCGTAGCAAATTTCCTACTAAAATGGCGTTATTTTTTCGATATTTTCGTGTTCTATAACTAAGTACTTTGTTTGTAAAGATGGAGTATTGCGGTGATTTTTTTAGTAATTATTACTAAATTCACAATTTTTTAAAATCTCACGTACCTAGTGTGCACGGAGGGCGTGCTGCGGCGCGAATCAGGCGCGTCGCACAGGTGAAGACATGTATTTATTTTCAGCAAATTTTGACACAAAATATCGATTTTTTATCGATATTTTTTATCGTACCTGCGTTTATCGTATATATCGTACTTTCCGCTTTTTTTTCAATTTTTTTTCACCAAATTACCTTTTTTTTCATTATTTTCAATTCTCACGTACCTAGTTCGTACATTTGTAGAAAAAAAATATTTTATTTATTTTTTTCTTTTTTCTACTTCTCACGTACCTAGTGTGCACGGAGGGCGTGTTGCGGTGCGAGTCAGGCGAGTGCGCGTACGCAGGCGAAGACACATATTTATTGTTAACAAATTTTGACATACGATATCAATTATTTTATAGATTAAATTTTATTATCGCATCTATAATAGCTACGTACCTTGTTCGTATAAATCGTGTATTACGCTTCTTTTTTTTTTTCACTAAATTACCTTTCTTCCATTATTTTCAATTCTCACGTACCTAGTTCGTACATTTGTAGAAAAAAATATTTTATTTTTTTCTTTTTTCTACTTCCCACGTACCTGGTGTGCACGGAGGGCGTGTTGCGGTGCGAGTCGGGCGAGTGCGCGTACGCCGGCGACGACATGTATATATCGCATCAATACCTACGTACCTGCATTTATATTTACCTGTATGTTCGTATAAATTGTGCCTTCTTTTTTAGTTTTTTTCTACAAAATTACCTTTTTTTTAATTCTCAATACCTGATTCATATAAATCATGCACAAACTTGTTTTTTTTTATTCTTTTTTTGGATTTTTTCCCACTTTTTTTTTCTTTTTTTACTGTGACGTACCTGGTGTGCACGGAGGGCGTGTTGCGGTGCGAGTCGGGCGAGTGCGCGTACGCCGGCGACGACATGTACGGCGGCAGCGTGGTCACCAGCACCGGCTTCACGTAGCCGTTCTTGAGCATTTCGTTTTCTGGTGAAAAACAAAAAAATTATAAAAAAATGTGACGAGGACCTTATTTCGTTAGTACTGAAATATAAAATAGTAAATTTGAAATTAAATTAAAAATTACGAGAAGCTTAAAAAAAATTGAAAAAAAAGAATTACTTGGTAGAACTGAAACCTTTAAAATAGTTTTAAAAAATGTTAATTCTTTTGTATTTTTGACCAATCAAATGTAAATTCGAAATTAAAAAAAAATACGCTTTAAAAAATTTAATCGTTTTTTTTGCAGCTGCGCATTACATCTCGGGTGGTAGAGTATAGAATACTTACCAAGTTTAATATTTGGAGAAGACAACGTTCCAAGGCAAGTAAACGTCGAGGAACTACCAGGTACAGGATCCTATCAGCTAAAAAAACCACCAGATCTTGAGAGGGGGAGAACTCACCAGGTCGAGGATCCTGTCTGCGAGGGAGCAGCATCAGACCTGGGACTGGAGGACACTCACCAGGTTTGGTATAGTATTTGGAGAAGACATCGTCCTTGGCCACGTTGGGGTAGAGGAACTGCAGCTGCGCCAGGTCGAGGATCCTGTCTGCGAGGGAGCAGCATCAGACCTGGGGCTGGAGCACACTCACCAGGTTTGGTATAGTATTTGGAGAAGACATCGTCCTTGGCCACGTTGGGGTAGAGGAACTGCAGCTGCGCCAGGTCGAGGATCCTGTCTGCGAGGGAGCGCAGCATCAGGTCGCGGGAGGTGAAGGGCTGGAGGCTGAACACCTCGTTACCCTCTGCAATGAGATTTTTATTTATTTATCAATTTCTTTTACTCAATACCCCATACTTCTATGTTGAGAAAAAATTATAATATTTTCCATGGTCCATTCCAGGTTCCATCTAGAACATTATTGAAGCCAAGAGCCACAATATACCTACTCATAATATACCAAATCGATGAGAAAAAAATTAACAGACTTCATTGAATATATTTTAACTCATTACTAACTACTACTAAACTATAACATTAACTAAATATTTTTGATTAAGTAAAATATGCATTACCTACATTGTATTATATTATATTTAATCTAAAATTGTATGTTATTATTTTTATTCGGAAATTTATTTATTTATTCATTTATTTATTATGACATATCTTAAGTCAAAGGAAATAAAGAAACTTCTAATCAATTATTTAATTTGATATTCCTTTTTTTACTCACCCCCAACCCAGGCTATAGTAATGCCGCCCAGCTCGGAGTCGGAGAAGCGAAGCAGGAACGTGCCCGGGGGACATTTTGCCAACATCTCTTCGGCTTGCTTCTTCTGAATGAAGCCCATTATGAGGCTGAAATAATTAAATGTCAATAAATCTACACGAAGGAAAATCATCACAACACTGGTAAAATTTTTAAATTTTGCTTCAAAAAGTATTTTACTTTTTAGGAAACGCATATACTATATTTCAATATGACCACCATTCTTTTTTCCTCTAGAATACCATTTACTGACATCGAAATGTCATGGCTACCTGGAATTATCACGTAAAAGAACGACCAAAGATATACCCTGATACCGATGCCCTGAAGTTCCTTCCGGGATGCCCTACATCCTTGCAGAGCTGAGTACCTTTCTTCATACAAACCCGTAATATATTGTTTCTTTTCACCGATCACACCACAGCGTCCTCAGATAGTCCAGGGACTATGAGGAAGTTCAGGATTCCTCATACAACAACCCATAATATACAGTTTCTGCTCACCGATCACACCACAGCGTCCTCAGATAGTCCCTGGTGACCTTCACGACCATGTAGAACCACTCCCAGAAGGTGAAGTTTCTCTCCAGGAGAGCATCCTTGCAGAACTCGTTTAAACCCCCACCATTTTTTCTCCCCAAAAATACCCCTTACCGACATCAAAATGGTGTCGCTACCTGAATTATCACCTAATAACGAGATATTAAAAAAAATTCTGCTCACCGATCACACCACAGAGTCCTCAGATAGTCCCTGATGACCTTCGACCTGGATACCCTGAACTTCCTCATACAACAACCCATAATATACAGTTTCTGCTCACCGATCACACCACAGCGTCCTCAGGTAGTCCCTGGTGACCTTCACCACCATGTAGAACCACTCCCAGAAGGTGAAGTTCCTCTCGGGCAGGGCGTCCTTGCAGACTGAGTACCTTCCTTGATAAAAACCCATAATATACAGTTTCTGCTCACCGATCACACCACAGCGTCCTCAGGTAGTCCCTGGTGACCTTCACCACCATGTAGAACCACTCCCAGAAGGTGAAGTTCCTCTCGGGCAGGGCGTCCTTGCAGAACTGCGTCCAGCTGACCGTGGTCGCGTTCAGCTCCAGCGTGCTCAGCGGCAGGCTCGACCTGGTCGTGATACTGAATATATCCTATAGGCTGCCTATTTACAGTAGGGCAAGGAGCAAGGGGCAAGGCGCAAAGGGCAAGGGGCAAAGGGCAAGGGACAAAGGGCAAGGGACAAAGGGCAAAGGGTAAGGGTGATATGGGGAAAGTTTAGCCTGAGTAGAGGCGCAGGGTCGACCTGGTCGTGATACTGAATATATCCTATAGGCTGCCTATTTAAAGTAGGGCAAGGGGCAAATCTCTAAGGGTACAGGGCATAATCGGCAATCCGAGAAACTAAGAGAAGGCTGTACCTAATAAATAAGATACTCGATAGACTGTATTGTCACTTCTTGATGGAAATGCATTTTATACTATTTTATAGAATTGAAACTATTTTTTACACTATTTCCACTTTTATTTATAAACTTTATTAAATTTACAACCGGTTTCGAACCTGACGATCTACCTGACGATGATTGTTCGAAACCGGTTGTAAATTTAATAAAGTTTATAAATAAAAGTGGAAATAGTGTAAAAAATAGTTTCAATTCTATAAAATAGTAATAAATAAGAGGCAAGGGGCCGTCTATTAATCACGTGAGCTTCCAATCAATCACGAAATATCACATGGGGGGGGTCTTAATCATAAACTTCACAATTTATCACCAGGGGNNNNATAAATACCTCACATAATTGATGGACGGCCCCCAAGACTAACAGAAGACTTGACCTGGTAGGGATACTAATTATATTTTATGACCATTAAGGTCCGGAATGGAAAAGCTGAGTGAACTATTCCAATATATATATATACAATTACAATGAGTAACATGGGAAAAAACAATTTATTTTAACAATTTGTTTAATTCCATCCAGTATATTCAAAAACATTTAAATATATTTGATTTTAATAACAGGCACATCATCTATAATGTAACAAAAACATGAGACATACCTAAATATCTTCTCAGCTAGGAATCTCAGATTATCCTCGGATAGATCACCCCCAGTGGCTGAGCAGAATTTGATGCGAAGCGTTTCTGCGAGCTGGGCCCAGGTTACCTAGACAAACAAATATCTTCTTACTAATATTATACATGCGAAAGTTTTTGAGAGTGTATGTATGTTTGTTACTCTTTCACGCAATAACTACCGAATCGATTTCTGGCAAATAATAGCTTCCCTGACCGATTTCTCCCATGGTGGCCAATCTCAACAGAGACTAGCCAGCTGCGCAGGGGATATTATAGTATACAAGTGTACGCGCGAACACAGGTGCACTCTCTATTCCTTTTACTCTCATAACCCGATGGGGGCAGACCGACACGACCGGCGAGAGATCAGGCGCAGGATATTTTTTTTTGGCAAATAATAATAATTATTATTATTATGAAACTCAGTATATATCGGATGGCGTAGTGTGTTAAATGTCTAGGAATATCAATTTCATTTAGAGATGGGCTAGCTGTTCCGCGCGGCTCCGCTCCCATAGCATAATGTTATATAGCCTATGTTCATCAAAGATTCGATTGGTTAAAGAATTTTCAAATCGGTTCAGTCTATTCAGTCCTATTCAACCAAACAAACAAAATTTGTTTTTCTTTATAGATCAGAGTTCCCCAAACTTTTTCGTGTCGTAGACCCCTTGCCATGTTTTTCCGTGTTGGCTAGACCCCCTATTAACCTGATATTGTTTTCCTGTAAATTTCTAACTGCAGTGAAGTTTAACTTTAAAACTTTAAAGTAAAAACACATGGTACATAATTGTTTTTAGTTGACGTAGACCCTCGCAGCTTGTTATAGACCCCTAGTGATCAATATAGACCACTGGGAATCACTGGTGTAGATAGATGGGGGATATATTGAAGTTATCGTTCAAGAAACATTTTCGATCCTTTCTTCTTGGCTCTCAAAAGGGGGTAGAAGTGCCCTAGCCCTGTTGCTGTATTTATTTATATTTTAAATCACTTAAGTTCGTTTATCTATATAAATGTATGTATGTAATTTTCTAGTCCGTCTTGTTTCTATTTATAATTTAAGCATTACTTATACCTTTTTTTTAATATTTAATATACTATACCTTCACCTTCTACTGCTATATATACATTGTTTGTTACCCACTTGTGTAATATATAAATATTTATACTCATAATTATCATATATAACCACACTGTCTGAACTATCCTACTAAGGTTCCGGCAGAATTATCAGCGTCGTGGCTAACGCGACATATGCTGAGCCCGAACCTTATCGGTACACGGTACACACCTTGTCATATTTCATTTTTTTTTTATGTTACAATTATTTTTTTGTCAAAATTGCTATTTCTCATGTTTTTTGTATAGTGTTCGATTAAATGTTTTTCTTTCTTTCTTATATTATATTACCTTGTCGGGGACGGCGAAAGGCACTCGTCCCGGGGGGCTGAACGCGTTGTCCCACGTGACCGTGGCCCAGCCGTGGGGCTCTTGGTTGCCGTGCACGATCACCACCACTGGCAATGATAGCGTCCACACCTGGGAAATAAATAAAATAAATTATAACTTTTCTACCCGCCAATAAAAATCTCGGAAATGGTTTATGTTCATTGAAGCTTATTTTATATTATTTTAAGTATTTTATCACCTCTCTCACTCTAAAATCAGAAAGAAAGAAAATTATTTTATTTTTAAAAAACATCACCAGTATTACAAAATAACTCTTCCACCCACATCACTGTCTTTCTGTCTCTCTCTCTCTTTCACCTGGAACACCAGCTCTCCGCCGCCCACGTTGAAGTCAGACTGGAAGAGCAGCGTCAACCTCTCATCAATGACACCCGGTATCTTCTGCGTCTTGTTTAACACGCCATCTCACTCACACTCAATTGCATCACTATCTCTCTCTCTTTCACGTACATAACTATATCTTTCTCTGTCTCATCTACATTACTATCTCTTCCCCTCTCACTCACATCTCTCTCTAACTTATCGTCGTATCTTCTGTGTCTATTTTACACATTGCTTTCTCACCTTCATCACTATCTCTCTTTGCCACCTACATCCCTATCTCTCTCTCTCTCACCTGGAACACCAGCTCTCCACCGCCCACGTTGAAGTCGGACTGGAAGAGCAGCGTCAGCTTCTCATCCATAACGCTCTCGGTGCCTTTCTTCTCGGCGCGTTTTATTTTGCGCAGTTGCATATTCCTGTAAAATAATTTAATTTTGAATTCAAATTCAAATTCAAAATCTTTTTTGCTCGAATACATGGTCTGAAAGATGTTACAAAAAATTGTTCAACATGTTTCGCTGTAACAGTCACAGCATGCAAAATAAATTTGTCCTAAATTAAGTCACATATTATATTATCCAATTATCAAAATACATTTACATCATAATAATCATACAAAACTATAACATTAATTTTACAAAAATTAAATTTTATTTTCAAAAGATTCTTTAACACTGTAAAAACATTTAATTAGGAGCCATTCTCTTAGCTTTAATACAAATAATTTCCATCATAGGTTTGAGTAAAAAAAAAACACAATAACACGAAACGCAGTAACAGTTTTTTTTAAATAAATCAAGAGAGCGACAATACAGTTCATATTCAAATTTAATTTTTCAAATTGGGTTTATGAAAGCTCTTTTGAAACGTCACATACATATTTTACTTTTTTATACAACCGATTCGGAAGGCAGTGTAGTTTGTTTGTTTAGATGTACTTTGTTTAGGTATCAGTAAACTTTATTTAGCTGATATAAAACAGGTGTTTGTGTGTGCATTGTTCAAGCACGCGTTTCTAATACACTCGCTTTTGTAGAGAATGTTCCGACGTGACCCGAGATATTGTGTCCATGAACGGTATCTATGTGCGAGTGTCGTTAGAGAGATCGTCGATCGCGCTTTCTATAGAGTTTGACTTTTGTACCTGTCTATAATGTAAATTCACCTAAAACTAACCCCTAGTAGACTGGTACTCCATACACCCATCCATTTATCGTTAAAAATATCATCGTTTCACCTGAGTTATTGTGTCGGTAAAACGTGTCTGTGTGTGTTGCTCACCTAAAACTAACGCTCAGTTGTCTACTAGTAGGCTGGTACTCCATACACCCGCTGTTGTTGAGAATGTCCCCGCACTCCACAGGCTGTTTTCCGCGTCCGCTTTGCGAATCGCTCTTCAGCAGGAGTTGGGCTTGTTGTTCCGATATTATAACAACCTGAAAATTTCGACATTATAAATTAATAAACATTATTTAATTGTCGTTAACCTAATTATGTGTCTGTGTTATTTTATGCATATATAATATATAATTATGCATAAAATAGCATCCTGTAACCAGATATAGAGATAAACAACTTAAATATTAAAAAATATCAATATTTATTAATACGACGACCCGATTGGCGCAGTGGATCAGCAATGGTCTATTGCGCCGGAGGATGTGGGTTCGATCCCCACGAGTAGAAAATTATGATGTGATTAACATTGTAATTTTCTACAGTCCGGGTGTTAACTTATCTATAGTTTGTATGTATGTACAAAAAAAAAGTATATTTAAGTATGTCTATTAGTTATCTAGTTTTCATATTAGAAGCTTTGCTTGGCTTGGGATTAGATAGCGTTGTGTTAAATGTCCAGGAATATATATTTATTTATTTATTATTAATATATTAATATTTTATAGGTGGGTGTCTTAAGAGGCGACAGAGGGTAATTCTGCCGCATAACATCTGCAGCAATAAAAGAGTGGTAGACGAGCATTGCACGATTGGGCCAAGCTCGCACCGGTGTAAGTACCACCCCCCAGCAGGAAACCGGCGTGAAGCAGTATTGCACGCAGTGCAGTACTGTGAGCAGGGCCCGGAGGCCTGCATTCCCATCCCATTCTTCTTCCCTTTTTTTTTTACTCCTCTCCCAATGTCCTATCATTAATCCTCTCCTTCCCTCAAGTCGGCGCGGCATCTGCGACACTTCATGTTGCAGATGTTCATGGGCTGCGGTCAGTCACATAACATCAGGTGAACCGCTTGCCTGCTCTAGCTATATAATACTACAAATTTACCAAAACAAAACTACAAAACTACACATTCGATGCCGAAAAAAAAATATTTTAAAGGATGTCAGGTCCTTCAAAGTTTTTTGAGGTAAAACCCATTTTTAAGCGTATCCGTGTTATTTGTCTTAGTTATTTTTGAAAAATATAATAGGACTAAACTAAATAAATTATGTACTCACGGTAACTCTGGGGGGTGTCATGTGTACATTCAACTGTCCACCGACTAACAGGCGAACGGTTGCCGTAAAACTGAAAAGAATAACATCAATTATGGCTCAGCATCCACATATCACATACAAATCATAACAACAAGAGGACAGTTGTTTGGATCGTCCGTTATACACTTTATTCGTTGTATTATTATAAATTAGTAGAGGGGCTATGTAAAATTATGTCGTAATGTAATAGAAATGTACTGTGATTCTATACAACTGGCTTATTATAAAATCGATGTTTACGATACGGATCAGAACGCACTTGTGTGACATTCTATACAACGAATATGAAATCAGATTGATTAATTTAATAATGTATTTATTTCATCTTATTTCATAAAAAAGATGATTATCAACCCGGAGCGTATTTCTTTTTTACAATTTTTTACGTATAATTTAAATTTAATTTTAAAAATGTCAAATGACAATCAACTAAAGCAAAAAGGTAAAAAGTAAAGTAAAAAAATATTTATTATTACTAGATACAGCATACACTATTCGTAGAGACAAAAAAAAAAACAAAAGGTTTCATATGCTAGTAAAAAAAACAGGAAATTTATAAGTGTTTGAGCCATGATGCACACACTAGACTCGCGGCCTGTATCGTGGGCATCATTACACAAAATCTTGTAAAGTTATCATGTGTGTAAATGAAATGTCACTTATATATTCAAGTACTAGTATACTATCCTTATATAGGCACTCAAAAGAGGGCCTTTATTGGATAATTACAATATCCAAATATCCTGTTTCTAGTTAACTTTCAATCAATCTAATTAATTATTATTTATTAACTCTTTATTACAGTATAGAAAAGAAAGAAAAATACAATTACACATAACAGAAGCATAGTGGAGAAAGTAGTTTCTTCCAGGCAAGCCAATTCTGAAATGAAAGCTAATGTCCAAATTAACTGACCGTGTGTTGGTTTTCATAACTTGCGGCGGCTGTTTCTCGATGACAAACGTAGATGTCACCAGCGTCGACAGCAGGCTTGTCACCTGGTGACAACATCATCGTTTTAGGTTTAGGAAATATGGATTGTGTAAAATTGGTAATTAAAAAAAATCAATCTACTTATACATTTCCTACTACTTACTTTTGTTATTCTTTTTTTTTTGTTTAAACCTTAAGTTTTAATTTGTTGTTTTTTTTTTTTTGCTAAATAGATATATTTTCTTTTCTTTTCTTACTAGCTGTTTCGCGCGGCTTTTGACCAGGATCCATTTTGATCAGAGTCAATTCTGCCTAGGGTCAATTTTGTTCAAAGTCAATTTTGGCCAGGGTCCAATTTTAACCAGGGTCCAATTTTGACCAGGGTCCATCTTGACCATTGTTTATTTTGACCAGGGTCAATTCTGTCCAGGGTCAATTTCGCCCCAAGTCAATTTTGACCAGGATCAATGTTAACCAGGGTCAATTTTGACCACGATCCATTTCGACCTGGCTCAATTCTGACCAGGTCCAAGACCGCCCACCTGCTTGCTCATCTCGTCCAGCATCTCCACCAGATGCGGCTGCCGCAGCTCCACGATGGTCTTGCTGTTGATCCTGGCCACGTTGTTGACCTGCTGGCGCGTGCTCCAGATCAGGTCGGCGAGCAGCTCGCACCACTCCTGGATCGTGTTCAGGTTCGATTGCATCGGGACGCCATTGCCGCTTAGCTGTTGTTCCCGTTTCCATCTAGAGAGAGAATGCGTTATAAATTCACATTTTAGACTTTGAAGGCGACGCAATTTTGGAATTTTTTCAACTCAAATGTGTAAATCTACACTAAAATCAAAAATCAAAAAAATCAAAATCAAAAATGTTTATTCAGTAACAATTAGATTACAGTTTCTTTAGTACTTGAGAAATCCTTTTAAGTATAAAATACTTGTGTTAGGATATCTCGCTCTTCCTTTGTATACATAGCACGATTGTTACATAGATAATATTGTTTCTCTAAAGAAAATAAAATAAAGAGGAAAACTTAATCTATATTTTTAAAGGAGTTTTTATCCTCTACGTCAACCCCATCGTAATTTATAAAGCAATATGAAACTAATCGAATAGAGGAAAACTTTGTTTGTTCAAAGGCTCAAAACTACTAGACCGATTTTTAAAATTCTTACACAATTCAAGCTACATTATCCACGATTAACAAAGGCTATATTTTATATTCTATAATATATATAAGCTAGTTACGAATGTGGAGGATGGTATAATTCCTCCAACGAGGAGGGAGGATCCTCGACCAGTCCGAACCACAGGACTGGCCGGCCGTGAGACGCCGAGGATTAATGTTTGGAAGTGTTATACATCTAATATTATAACTAATATTATAAAGCTGAAGAGTTTGTTTGTTTGTTTGAACGAGCTAATTTCAGAAACTACTGGTACGAATGGAAAAAATCTTTTTGTGTTGATTAGACCATTTATCGAGGAAGGCTTTAAGCTATATAACATCACGCTGCAACTATTAGGAGCGAAGAAATAGTGGAAAATGTGAAAAACACGGGGAAAATTATTCATGCTTGAGGGCTTCCGTTGCGTGCGCTGCGAAACCGGTTCAAGATACCAAAAAATTTGTATAAAAGGATTATTCCTCTTGAAATGATCTACAAAAATGTCCGCGACAGTATCTGTCTATC
This sequence comes from Phoebis sennae, assembly GCA_001586405.1. Taxonomy (NCBI): domain Eukaryota; kingdom Metazoa; phylum Arthropoda; class Insecta; order Lepidoptera; family Pieridae; genus Phoebis; species Phoebis sennae. The sequence goes on from LQNK01000857.1 coordinate 112,735, forward strand.
TTTTAAAATTAACTCACTAGAACCGTTTTTATGTAACATAATTATGCTACGGGAGCGAAGCCGCGCGGATCAGCTAGTGTATAATAAACCGCGTTTAAAATCCTTTAAAATTTTAAAATGGAAAGTAATCGCGTCAAAACAAACACAAGATTATACCACAGTGTTATATACATACTTAGCCGAGAAAACATTTCAACATCGCGATTTAGGGATTGTGACGTCACGTGACACTAGTAAATACTCACTTAATAAGCTCCTCGTCCAGTACTTGACTCTGCAGTTGACGCAAATTGGCGATATTTTCTTTCATATGATCCACGAGCTCCATTTGAGATTGGTTTATTTGGGCCACCTGTTGATCAAAATTATAAAAATGTATAATAACATGGATTTTGATATTAAAAAACCAAAAAAATAAGATATAAATAATGCATATGCACCAAGCGCTTCATACAAAATAATGTAACATAATTATGAATAATTATGAAAAATTTCGTAATACGTAGGTATTTTTGCCTGTCTTAAGCCAGTATTACATTATGAAGGAGAAATGGACCATAATAAGTGTGACCTTGAACTCGATAAGTACAAGTAGCACTAGAGTGAACACGCGTTAAGTTTTTAAAAACATTTTTGCCAACTTTTTTGTCTCTAATTTATCACTATGTTACATTTATTATTTTAATATATTCATGTCACCATGGACTAATATTGATTTGAACGCGTATGGTGACTAAAGAATAACACTATAGATATACTAAAATACATATATACAAAAAATTTTTTTTTGCAATTTATTACTTTACCCGTATGGCGACGGGTTAGAATACATGTGTTACTACCCCATTTCTACCCCTGGGTGTCGTAACAGGCAACAGAGGGTTATTCTGCTGCATAACATCTTCAGCAATAAAAGAGTAGGAGCCGAGTATTGCACGATTGGGCCAAACTCGCACCAGTAAGGTAAGTGGTGTCCGGAGGCCTGTATTCCCATCCTATTCCTCTCCCGTACTTTCCTGCTCCTCTCCCAACTTCCTATCATTAATCCTCTCCTTATCCCTTTCCCTTTCTTCAGGCAAGGCATCTCGACACTGTGATGTTGCAGATGTTCATGGGCTGCGGTCAGTCACTTAACATCAGGTGAACCGCATGCTCCGCTTGCCTGCTATTACATGAAAAAAATATGCAAAAAAAATATCTTAAGCAGTTAAACAATATTTAATCTCATACCAAAGCATTCAATTTCCTCTCCATTTCTTCGATTTGCACGCGAAGGCAAGCTTCAAGCTCGCGGCGTTCGTTCGTAATCGGACCGGACTGTTGGAGGAAGTTTATGTGCCCTGGAAACAATAAATCACATAATATTTATTAACCAACTTTTAAAAAAAGTAGGTTAACAATTCGAACGTATTTCTTTATGTATGTTACCGCATATCTCCGGTGTTTATTGACCGATTTGGAAAACACTAAAAAGGTAGAAATAATAACTTTTGCAAAATTTTGTTAAATTGAAAATAGATATATTATTATTATATATTATTTCTCCACTATTTAATGGATGTTATCATACATAAAAACCTTCTTGAATCACGCGGTTTTTTTAAATAGACTGTTAAAAGAACCGCATCAAAATCCGTTGCGCACTTTTGAAGATTTAAGCATACGAAGGTATACAGGGACAAAGAAAGCGACTTTGTTTTATACTATGTAGTGATAAAGGTAATGATACACATATTTAAATGCATAGATATGTTATACCCATAGAAGACTTCCGTGAAAAAATGCGACCATCAATGACAATGTCGTCTTTTGTTAATCACTTCATAGTTGAATTTAAAACTCTTATCGAGTTCTTAGTTCTTACCAATGATATGATACTTTCCTTTTATATTTTTATTTGCAGAATGTTTCCTGCATTTTCTAATTACACACAAAGGCATTTAATAGCTTTCTATCGTAACCAAGCAACAGTTGCTATGTAAAGTTCTGTTAACAATTGGTAACCAAGGGAGTTTGGATACCCATGTATCCGTTTGAAATCTCAAAATTAGCGTGCTAGTAACATATCTATAGTTATATAACATTGGACTGCCTCGTTGGTCTAGTGGTCGCATCTTTGACTACAGATCAAGAGTCTCGGGTTCGAATCCCGGGTGGGGCCAAAAAAATAATGTTATTAGGATTTTTCTAACAAAGAAATGTCAGTAACAGGCCTGAGTCTGGGAGTTGGCGGTGTTAGCCCCCTAAGGGTTATGAGAGTAAAGGAATAGAGAGTGCACCTATTTGCGCACACACTTGTGCACTATAATATCTCCCGCGCAGTTGGCTGATCTCTGTAGAGATAAGTCGCCATGGCCGAAATTCGGTTAGGAGGAACGTTTCGTTTTTTATATAATATTGATAAAGGTATATAAACAATCTCACCTTTATTCTTCAAGCACTCGTGGTACTGTAGCGAGAATGATTCTATATTCGCTTGCAGGCTGCGAATTTCCTCGCTAGCCATGTTTACTTTTTGACGTACGTTTTGAAGACCGGTTATCAACTATAAATAAAATTGACAATTGTTATCACACGAATTAATAAAAAAAAATGGATCATTTAACACGATGTTTTCCCCAAACTAAACGAAGCTTGTACTATGGAAGGTAGATTGACGTCACGGCCCAACTACCCTCACTTTGCTAACAGTCTTTATGACTAGCTGTGATTTGTTGTTCACTAAGTAATTCTATAATTGGCCAGTTGAATGGAATCACAATACATTTCTATTACATTAATTTTACATACCCTCTATTAGTTTATAACATTTATTAAATTAAAAATTCTTTTTTATACACCATAATTGTATTGTAAGTTCCTTCGCGTATGCGATCGTAGAGATATTAATGAGAGAGATATTAACTGATATAATTATGATGTACACTAAAGACTTTTTAATTCATTAATTTATAATTCTTTTACCCCACATTGCTCCTTCGTCATTTTTAACTGTTTCATCTTCATGATTATATCTTTAAATATACATTCCGTATTTATCTCAGTATAATAAAGAGTAAAAAGGGAACACCCTATATAACGCACCTCGCTGTATTTTCTCTCAGTTTGCGGCTGAGCCACGTCTGTCAAAAACACGTCACGTTCAAAAATAGCTATAATAATAGTATTGAATAAAAAGTAACACCCTATATAACCCACCTCGCTGTACTTTCTCTCGATTTGCGACTGAGTCACGTCTGTCAAACACGTCACGTTCAAAAATGGCTATAATAATAGTGCTGAATAAAAAAAGAACACCCTATATAACCCACCTCGCTGTATTTTCCCCCAGTTTGCGACTGAGCCACGTCTGTCAAACATGTCACGTTCAAAAACGGCGGTATAGCTATTTATTATAATAGAGAATAAAAAAGGAACACCCTATATAACCCACCTCGCTGTACTTCCCCTCAGTTTGGGACTGAGTCACGTCTGTCAAACACGTCACGTTCAAAAATGGCTATAACAATAGTACTGAATAAAAAAGGAACACCCTATATAACCCACCTCGCTGTATTTCCTCTCAGTTTGCGACTGAGTCACGTCTGTCAAACATGTCACGTTCAAAAATGGCTATAATAATAGTACTGAATAAAAAAGGAACACCCTATATAACCCACCTCGCTGTACTTCCCCTCAGTTTGCGGCTGAGCCACGTCTGTCAAAAACACGTCACGTTCAAAAGCGGCCTTATAGCTATTCATTTTAATAGAGAATAAAAAAGGAACACCCTATATAACCCACCTCGCTGTATTTCCTCTCAGTTTGCGGCTGTGCCACGTACGGCCCCATCGCATTCTGTATCACCTCCATTTCCAAGGCCAGGCAACGCCGCATGTAAGTATATAGCTCGTGGGGGGCGTGCCTGTAACAAATGGAGAATGTTACTAGGTATGCCAAATAGGTTAAGTATAGCTTGTACCTATACAAATACACTGTTTTTTGTTGCAGTCAAAAATACCAAATAGTTTCATTTTATAAGCTTTTAAACTTTCGAGTTCCGCTAAAGTCACGTGACCGCTTGTGACGTCACAAAACAGACGCCGCGCGGGCCGCGCTACTTCGCAGCAACTATAGTACGTGTGGGGAGCGCTATAGCGAGCGCATGAGCTGTCTGTTTTATGACGTCACACCGCCGCAATCGCCGCGTCGGGCGGTTACGATTTGTTTTGCTTATAAATCAAAAACTAATTGACGTAACAAAATAATTTTTTCAACAGTATTTTTTAGTTAAAAAAAACAATATGAAAAGCTAAAAAACAAAATTTGTTAACATTCTTCATTCAAAACTGTTAGTATTTTAAAAAAAAAACAATCTTATATATAAAAATGAATTCAAAATGTGTTGGTAAGCGCATAACTCAACAACGACTGGACCAATTTGGACAATTCTTTTTTTTAAATGTTCGTTGAAGTTCAAAAATTGTTTTTACGGCGAGAAAAATTCAAATTGCCGGGTCCACGCGAGCGAAGCCGCGGGCGGAAAGCTAGTAATTAAATAAAATACTTTTTAAAGGATTTATTAATCACTACACAGTATAAAACAACGTCGCGTTCTCGATTGTCTATGCTAGGATAGGATAAACTAGGATATATAAAATAGGATATCCTAGCCAATATTTTGCCATAATATTAGCATTAAACTTTTATACAACAGCAATTTAAATTAAGAATTTATAATGTCAGACACAGAATAAAAATTTTTATCAATCAATATAGTTTTGCCTTAAATATAATATTTGTTTTGTTAATAATAATAATATAGTTTAATATTAAAGAAAAAAAAGGGACATAGGAAGCGACTTTGTTTTATACTATGTGATGGTCTCAACTCACCCGTACTGCATCCGGAAGATCTTAGCCGCTTCAATCAGCTTCATCTTGGTGACAAACATTTCCGGGGACAGCATCAGCTCCGTGTGCGTGTGGATCTCTTGCACCAACTCCTCCACGAAGAAGCGCTGCTGCTCCTCAGGTTCCGGGGTCCTGGGGGGAAGTACTGTTACACCACGAAAGAGAGAGAGAAAGAGAGGAAGAGAGAAGGAAAACATTTATTTGTATAACACAAATATATCATATCTTTTATGCTCTCTTTCAATATGTATATGTATGTTGTTTTATTTTATAATGATATTTATTTACTTTATTATACTTTTAATAACTTAATCTATATATTAAATATATAATGCACTGCCCCTCCTCTCCATATCTAACTTTTCATTTTCGCACTGGGGTTGTTTGGAAGAAATCGCTTCCTTAGCGATCAGACCGTCTGTTACTAAAATTTTCTATCTTTATTTTTAAGCGCCTCTGTATCTTACAGTGCAATATAGAATTAAAAAAGAAATAAATATAAATAATTATTCAAGCACATTTAACACAACGTCATCTAGTCCCAAACTAAGCAAAGCTTGAACTGTGGAAACTAGATAACTGATAGACACACAAACAAGCAAAATATTTTAGTGTGCACCATAAAAATAAAAACATAATTAACCTTACTTTCTTTTGTAAATACATACATACTATAGCTAAATAAACAACCAGACAGTAGACAATTACAATGTTCATCACATCATAATTTTCTACTTGTGGGGATCGAACCCACACCTTCTGATGCAATAGACCATCCACTGATCCATATACATGAATTGTACACTCACCAGATTCTGGTCTCAATCCATGTCGCAAGACAGTGGCGGACTTCAATCGGGAAGTGATCCCCGTAGATCGCCCTCACCTGAAATTTGCATAATTGATAAGGAAACAGTTAAAACTGTTTGTATGAGATTTTTCAATTCAAATTCAAATTCAAATTCAAATTCAATTTCAATTTCAAATTCATTTATTGTCACCAATTAAAATAAAGACACTGTATATTTAACCCAGACTCCTAATGTAGCATTATTTTATTATATTACGTATTTCAGGGGCCTGCGTTTTACAAAAATATGCACAAAAAAAGCCATTCAATTATATGATTATTAATTACAATGAATTTAAAACGATGTTTTGTAAATAAAAAAGTGTGAAATATCATAAGCGGTTCAGTAATTTTTGAGTGAAGGAGTAAAAAATGATGAAATTATGATGGTAAGGGTTCAGAATAACATATAGGCTACTTTTAATCCCGGATTTGCCACAGGATCACAAGTTACGCGGGTGAAACGGCTAGTGATGATTCCCTTACCGTAATCGGCTACAGTGACTGTTTGACAGACTCTAAACTATTTTTTTTAATTAACTTTTTTTTATTTAATTTACTCATTCTTTTTTAAACGGGTAGTACATACATACATACATCCTCGCATATAATAGTAGGATTTTTAAACATACCTTCTGCAAGCTTTCAGGTGGTAGCTGTTGTGCTCTAGCCCAGAGAGACATCTTTTAAATCTGAAACAATTATTTTTTCATTTATAAAGTGGAATTTCGTAATGTCACCTGGAGGGAAAATATTCTTAATATAATATTATAGACAATTTTACTAAAAGAAAACATTCCTATATTTTTGATTGGATCGAAAACTGCATTCAACCATTGTACCTGTGTGGTGACGGTTTAGACTACATGTGTCGCCACCCCATTTCTACCGGTGAGTGGTTGGTATTTCAACATATAGTATTGATAATAAAATAATAAAAATTGTTTATTTGGATTCACACTTCACAGAAATAGTGTAAAAAAAGTCTTTAATTCAATATTGACAAAAATAGACACAATATTGCCGGCTTTATAGCCCATACTTCAATATTGTTTTATCATACATATTAGGGACGATATTAAAAGGCAGATGGAGTGTTCTGAAGGCTCAAGTGACGCTAACTACACGTACGTACACGTGCATGTGTGAGTGAAATTTTAAAATTACCAAGCCGTTGTAACATGTTGTGTCAAACTAGACGAACATTTTTGTATTTTCTTTTAAAGTTTGTATTTGCTTCTCGGCGTCACTCGAGTCATGCGTCGCACTCCATCTGCCTTATATTCTCTAATCTGTGTATTATACCTCAAATGTCATATGTTTTGTAATTGTGGTGCTAAATAAAATTTATTGTATTGTATTAGTATTCCAAAATATAATATTAAATTTTAATTGATTTGTTCTTTATATACTGACTAGTTAAAAATAAATTCACACTGATAGTTTTCCTGGAAAGTTAACTAACCACTGTTTTATTTTTAGAAAAATGTGTTCTAAAGCATTACTTGAAAGGGTATTAATATATTTATCTATTTATTTATTTTTTATTTATTTAAATGTATGAATTTGGGTGAAAACAATCAATTTTGCACTCAATGTACCAGGTACCAAATTCTTTTGTTTCATAAACTCTCTTAAATTTCTCATTCTAATAACTAACTGAAAAATCCCGTAAAAAATTACATGAATATTATACACTAAATATTTTTGTAACTTTATTTTTATTAAGTGCAATAAAGAATGAAAATAAATAAATAAGTAATTTTTAATTAAACTATATATTTTTCTTTTTCTTATATGAAAGTGTCTTGAAAATTCAAAATAACATTAACAAGATCAACATATAATAAGTATTAATAAATATTTTTTAGTACAGTCTTAGAAAAATAAGATGAACAAAAACTAATTTAAAATAAAATACCTACATATGTATTTGATTGACTATTTATATATGAAATATAATACTTACTTTTTTGAAGCTTTTCTTGTCAATCTTGTAGATATTATATTCTGAAATACAAAAAGGTATATAATTATATTGTCCGAAACTTTAAAATGGATACATCAATAAGACATTTATATTTTTGCAAAAAAATTGCATTTTGTTAATTTCTATGTAGGTACACATTTTAAAATTACGTTCAGTCGATTAAAATATTACATAGAGAGGCAATAGGTGATATTCAGACTAATTTATGCAACAGTAAAGCTGTGGTCATTTGAACAATATAAAACTCCACACAAAAAAATGGGATCATAATTCTTCCAAATGAAACATGATATTCTACAAACACTGTTTTAATTAAATTTAAAAGCTACTAAATAAAAAAACCCTAATGTACATTCATCAATTTTTTTTATGGTATAAGAGGGCCACACAAACTGAATTTGATAATTGTTGCTGATAACAGTCACAAACACATAAAACTTTGACAGACAAACAATTATAATATTAATAGGATAATACATTAATGCCTATACTTGACTTTATGACAAACAAGTTGTTGTTACAATATAACAAGGCACACCCTACGGTTTCCCCTGGTTTATTAGCAATCTTGGCTTACTAGCATATCACCTAATCCTGCTAATAGCCTACCTAATGCGAAATTTCATGAAAACCTATTCAGTAATTACAGAAAGCTTGACATAAAAACATCCAAACATGCAAACTTTCACATTTATAATATTAATTCAATTAATATAATGCAAAGTGCATGGGGTTAAGTTTGTACACTCACTGTTTAAAGAAAACAAAAATTTATGAAAACATTCATTAAAATTGTGGAGAATAGCAAGTAAGGGCAACCCCATGAGGTAGTCTTTATCAAACCATTTTGTTACAGAGTGACAACATGGTTTGATACCCATGTTGGTGTGAGTGTCATACACATATTAATTCAAAAATAAACTGGATTGTATCTTATTGTTTTTTTTAAAGCTACTACTCACTTTAAAGTGTTCGAAACCTCGGGATAAGAATAATGTATAATAAACCATTTTTAAAATCCTTTAAAAAATATTTTTTTTTATTTAATATAGACTGTCTTCCAATCGCAAAATAGACAAACACAAGGTTTTAAGACAATCAAGAACAACTGGATTATATTTTTTTAGTTCAAAACAGTTACTTCTTACCAAAACTGTAATAATTGAGAGTGCAAAAATTCAATGTTTACCGTTTTTAACTTATTTGATTTTGAATATACATCATCAATTTCTCTTCTTGATCATGTTTCTTAAGTATACTTAAATTTAAAGTACATTTAAATGTTTGATAAAGAGCAGTAAAGTCTAGTTTTCCATGTAAAAGTGCAGTATTTTATCAATATGCTGCACTTTTCATTTATAGGGAATAAATATTTGGCTAAAATGATGCATAGATATGTTTTTATGACCTTTCTCCCTCATATCTACACTAATATTATAAAAAGGAAAACTTTGTTTGTTTGTATTGGATAGGCTAAGAACTACTGGACCGATTATAAATATTATTTCATGATTCAAAAGCTACACTATTCATAAAAACAGGCTATATTTTAAGGCTATATATAACGTTATGCTACGGGAGCGAAGCCGCGCGTATCAGCTAGTACCATATAGAGTGCATAAGATAAGTTACCATAGTTATAAAAAAGATGAGATTAATATATTATGCATACAGACAAGTACTTGAACAAATTAAATGGATGGTATGTCTGTAGCTACCTTAGTTCTTAAGAATTTAACCATTGTTCAAGCTCATGAATTGCTAAAGCATCTAAGAATAAATAGTATTAGATTTATCCCTTTAATTATCATCTAATAACGTTCTAAAGCAAAAACGCTTAGTATCAAGTACATAACTACAAAAAGCAATTACCTATTCAATTGTGGAAGTGAGTTCGAACGAAAAAACAGTATTGCGTCTTATTATAACTTACCGTAAACTGTCCACAAACAAACAATACAATCTATACGATTTAAACAAAAGGGTACAGCGTTACTCGCTTCTGCCTAGAGTTATAGCCTGGCAGGGTGAACACCCCGACAAATTTACCTGTATTGAACGATGTTGCTACGAAATTCATGCCAGCCGCGATTCCTAGAATTTTGACGTTTACACACACTAAAGCACACCGACGTCACACATGCACAGAATTTTAATTTTAGCTGTGTCAACAACATTCAACCTTCGCTTCTTTACCTGTTAGCGCTGATGTGATTTAATATTGACGATTTTCACATATTAAAGTAATATTGCTTGATTCCGGCACTTGTTTGTTAAAAGCAGATGAAATGTAAAGTTTACGATGATTTTAATATACAGAGCGAAATAAACGTCCTCGCCTTGTAAGCGCAAAATGGCTTGATAACTTTGACACGTGACATTGAAGTTTTAGCTGCAAGTGACAGTTGTTTACACGTTTAAAAATAAGAATCAACAAGTGACCTTTCTACATGACATAATTGGATTTGAATATATTTTTGCTAAACCAAACCCTTTTCAAACCTTCATAATACAATAGTGTAAAAAAAGAGTCAATCGTTAAACTTATTTCTCAAAATCTACGAGATTTATTAATTATGCTTGCTTTTAATTTAATTTTATTTTATTTTTATTTATTCTTACTTTTTTGACGATTAATTTACATATTTAATGTACGCGTTTAAATACTACCTACTGCTATATTTTTATAGACATTACAAACCTTTAATCTACATAAACACCTTCAAACATTACCAATCTTGTTACCTTGTATCCTCGATATAATATTCTCTACATTAAAAAAAAATATGACGCATGCGTGATGTGACTGACGCCTCGACTTTTGAGCGGGAACCGGGAATTTTATTTCGGCGGGTAAGACGAAGTGCATAATATTTAGAACCGTAGGCGAAATTAACAATAAAACAAAACAAACTTTCGATTAATATTATTATTTCGTCAAGAATAGTTTGTAATGTGTGTTTTTCATAAGGTATTGACCTAAATAACCATACCAAAAATGAGTTCATTTAATTTACGAAAGAAGAAACGCATCAGTTATTATGAACCTGAAGAACCTGGGTTAGATGAATATATTTGTGAGTACAGTTTACTATTTAATGATTTTCTCAAACAACTTACCTAGATGGAGTTTTAAATATTAGTCACCCTTTGTGTCAAATACTCATTTGTAAAATCATAAAATCATTTGCAGTTTGTTCGGAATGTGGCGATTATGTGTTCGAATATTGTTCTATCCATGGGCCTCTGCTAGTTATACCAGATACGAAGGTAAATTTATCTACTACTAGCTTGCGACTTTCTTCGTAAAAAAAGAACAAAATTTGCGTGTTTATCTAAGTTGTGAACTTTGGCATTCTTTCAATTCCGTTCCGTTAGTTCTTTTGAATGTCCCTATTGAATGTATTTCAGTATTTAATATTATAAATCAAAGGTGACATAGTATGCTATCAACGCACAGTCCAAACTGCTGGACGGTTCGGGCTGAAATTTGGCAAGATGTTATGATGTAGGCATTCGCTAAGAAAGGATTTTTATCAAATCCCACGGGAACCGGGAAAACAGATATACGCGGGTGAAACGGCGGGGCACAGCTAGTATTAATATAGGTTTTACGTCTGCCCTAAAATTTATCTAATAAAGCTAATATTGATAGATTACTCTTAAGTAAGATATATGAATAGGATTTTTAATTTTTTTTATCGTAGATGTTATTTTTGGTCTAAAAAAGTCTTGTATCATTGTATTAACTCGGCGACATGTAAATATCCTAGTAAATAAAACTTCGTAATTATCTATGAAAAAACTAATTCATGACATAATATTTTCTTGTGTTTGTTAAAAGTACTTTCCATATTAAATAAAATACTTTTTAACGGGTGACAGTCACCCGTGACCACGCTCGCTGTAAAGTGCTCGAAACGTCGGGTTAACAATAACGTAAAATAATGTTTAATAAACCGCATTTAAAATCCTTAAAAAGTATTTTATTTAATAAATTCATGACAAAATACAGAAAACAAAAAACAGGAATGTAAAGTATATGTTTTTTACTTGTTAAGTAAATGTATATCATCATGTAATATCTTGTGTATAACTTTACTAACAATATGTCGTAATCCTCTATTGGCTAATTGTAAAATTAAAATTCAATTGTTGTATTATTGTGAACATGTAAAGCTGTTGGATTACCAATAAAATAAATAAATAAATTTTAAGGTGCCAGTAAAAAATAATTTTCCCTCATATGTACCACGGGCAGCGCTCACCATTCCTAATATTTTCTTACACTTGGCTCCGTCCACTATACCAGGTAAGATTTAATTGTAAAATCAAAAAATAAAAAGATACATATTTTAAGTATATCCCTATAGATTGCGTTACGATTTTTATTCTGCATAATTATTTTTATTTGAATTTTGTCTTTTTTGTTAATTTTGGTGCCTACTTTTAAATCTTGCTCTTCCATCCTGCTCCCAAAAGGTTGTCTGGAAGAAATTGCTCTAGGCAATAAGACCACCTTTTGCACACTTGTAAATTAAGAAAGACATTTTTGTAATTCTATTTTTATTAAGTGCAATAAAGGATGAAAATAAATAGATAAAAATAAGATTTGTAGGTGATCCTAACGTAATAATTAAATCTAAACTGTGTTTATTTACTTCCTTATTGCAATTATTTAGTAAATAATAAATATTCGGGTCGATTAAATAATAAATGTTAAAAATAATAAAATATTCTGGGGCATTTAACACTACGCTATCTAGTCCTATACTAAGCAAAGCTTGTACTATGGAAACTAGATAACTGATAGACATACTTAAACATACTTTATTTTGTAAATACATACATACTATAGATAAATAAACACCCAGCCAGTTGAAAATTACAACGTGACTACATAATTTTCTACTCGTGGGGATCGAACCCACACCCTCAGGCACCATAGACCATTGCTACATCCACTGCGCCAATCGGGTCGTTATTGGAAAATAATTCTAAAAAAAAGACTTTTTGTTACAATTTTATCTTTACCAAGATGTTTTTGCTTTTAAGTTTTTAACAACATACACAAAAAAATGTTAACAATATGCCCATAAAATTATAGAAAAAATTGTATTAATATATCGGTATTTTATTTATATACAATCTTAGGCGCAGGTTTAGGTGTTTTTACAACCCTAACTTTGCCTGACAATGTCCAATTCGGACCATATCGGGGGTGTATTACGCAAGATGCTATTTCTGATTACTGTTGGCAGGTAAGTAATCTACACTTCTATATTAATATTATAAAGAGGTAATATTAATTTGTTTGTATTGCCGTCTTGTGTTAATATAACATTGTAAAAGTTGTTCCCAAAAGAAGATAAGAAGATGGCTTATTATTCCACATGTAACTAAAGATTATTTGATTGATTCAAATTTTTAATCTAATCAATATCTGGTAACATACACGCACACAGATATACGTGTACGTATAATTAGCGTCACTCGAATCTTCGGCACACTCCATCTTTTTTATGTATGTGACCGCATATCTCCGGCGTTTATGGACCGATTTGGAAAATTCTTTTTGCATTCGAAAGAGTAGAGTGCCAGAGTACTCCCATAGAAATTTGGTTCAAGGTTGATCTTCCATGTGGAAGATATTTCAGGGAACTCCTCGAAAATCAACAGAAAAAGCTCTGCGGTTAAGGTTTAATGATGTATATACCAACTAAATTGTGAGTAGATGATGTGATTATCTACCCTTCACAGAACACTAAAAAGGGAAAAAGATGCCTATCTATTAAACAATATTTTGCACCGACTTTTTATAGATTTCAACAAAAATAAAAGTTATTTTCTACTCTTTAGAATGAGGAAGTCGGTTCTTTTGTTTGGCAAAAAGCTATTATATTCTCCAGTCTATGAATGTTATTATAATTTTTTAGATTTACGACAAAAACAACAAACCATTGCACATGGTGGACGCGTCAGATGCGAATAATTCGAATTGGATGCGATATGTTAACTGTTCTAGGCATTGGCACGAACAGAATCTTATAGCCTATCAATATCAGGGACAGCTTTATTATAGGTTTTTATTTATAATTTTTATGAATATATTGAAATCTTACAAAATAATATGTATTATGCTTAATAATAATTTAATAAAAATATTAACTTTTTTTTTTGTTTCATGGGATTAACAAAATATAATTTTTGAGTTAAGTTCAATACTAAATTTTTACTTTTCAGAACAATTAAAATTATACCTCGCTTTAGTGAATTATTGGTATTTTATGGAAGTGAATTCGCAAACAAACTTTGTATAGATTTAAAACATTACCACAAGACTTTTGGCTTCATAAGTATGTTGGTTATTTTTACTTTTTATTTATTAAATTTTCGATTATCAGTTCAATAAAATCGAAACAATAATATCGCATCATATATGTCGACGCCTAGCTTTAATATTAAGTTTAATATAAAATATATCAATATTTGTTCTTGAATTAAATAATTTTATTACAGCTTCACCTCATAAACCAAACGAAATTTCCGAAAATAAAAATAAAATAAATATTGAAAATAAAGAAAATGTTTCAACGAATACGAAACTAGATGTTACAAAAGAAAACCGCGAGCAACAAGTGCCAAGTAAAAATCTTATGAACACAGATAATAATAACAACGAAGTTAAAAATAATAAAAAAAAGAAAATTGCAGTTTCTTGTACGATTACAAAAACCAATGACAATATTAAGAATATGATAACAGTTGACAAAAATAACTCTACAACCTGTAAAATTAATGTTAACCGAAACAATCAAAAAGTTTACAAAAACAAAACGGATGAAATTAAATCTGATGCTTTAAAAAATAAAATAGAATTTAGTGATAAAATGCCTGGAAAAAATGAAAGAGTTGACTCCACGTCAGATAATTACACGCAACTTGGAAACGTTTTGGAAAATCAAGATAAGAATAGAGAGAGAAATACTAGTAAGAAACAATTTTTTTGTGATATTTGTTCTTATAAATGTTCACAAAAAAGTAATTTAACTAGGCATATGCGAATACACACAGGTGAAAAGCCTTTTTCTTGTGATATTTGTTCTTATAAATGTTCAGAAAAACCTAATTTAATTAATCATATTAGAATACACACAGGTGAAAAGCCTTTTTCTTGTAATATTTGTTCTTTTAAATTTTCACAAAAATTTGATTTAACTAGGCATATGAGAACACACACAGGTGAAAAGCCTTTTTCTTGTAATATTTGTTTCTTGTAATATTTGTTCTTTTAAATTTTCACAAAAATTTGATTTAACTAGGCATATGAGAACACACACAGGTGAAAAGCCTTTTTCTTGTAATATTTGTTCTTATAAATGTTCACGCAAAAGTAATTTACCTAGGCATATGAGAACACACACAGGTGAAAAGCCTTTTTCTTGCAATATTTGTTCTTATAAATGTTCACAGAAAAGTAGTTTAATTACTCATATGAGAACACACACAGGTGAAAAGCCTTTTTCTTGTGAAATTTGTTCTTATAAATTTTCATGGAAAAGTAATTTAATTACTCATTTAAAAACACACCAAGGAAATGCACACTCTTGAGATATACTACTACAGCTATCTTAGCGATATCTATATATATATAAAACAAAGATGGCACTGACTATATGCGCGGGTGAAACCGGGGCACAGCTAGTATAATAAAATAACTTTTAATTCTTACAAATCACAAAAAAGTAATTTATTTACTCGTAAAAACACACCAAGGACAAACACTCTGAAGATATACATGCTAAAGATATTTAAGTAAGATCTATATCTATATCTATACATATAATAAAATCGTAGACTAGCCGTGTCTGTACATTTAATATTTTCAAGAAAAAAATAGTGTTTCATGTTTCATTTATGATTCTAAACTCAAAACAATGATTTTTTGAATTTTTGTCTGTTTGTCGGTTTGTCTGTTTGTCGGGCGTTTGTACGCAGTGAACTTCGAAACGGCTTTACCGATTTAAATACGGTTTTCGATTATGTATTACGGATAGCCCCCCGGAGGTTTTAGTGTTTATTTCATTCAAATCGGTTAACAAATAAAAAAGATATGAGGATTCAAAGTGATCCATCAAAACATATCATCAATGCGCGTAGGTATATTAAATTTAATATTTTAAGTGTTATTTAAAGCACTTTTTATTGATAAATGTAGCCTTCTCTTGATCTCGAAAGTAGATTACGGTCATGGCGGCTAATCACAACAAAGACTAACCAACATGCAGAAGATATTATTTGCGTCCATAAGTAAATATGTGTTAAATCCATGGAAACATCAACTGTTTTATTCTGAGAATACACGACAGATTTCCAAAATGTCAATATTTTGCAAAAAAATAAAATAGAATTATTAGAATTATATAAAACTGAACAGTGACACTTTTGTTATATTTAATGTCGGGTATACTTCGAACTTAAACCTTTTACGAGATATATTTTTACAAACGTACGTTTCTAAATCTTAAAAATTGTCATACCACCTCTACTTTGAAAATCCACAAAGTACAGAAATTTGTAGTCCACGCGGGCGGAAAGCTATAGTACTTAATAAAATGTCTTTTAATGATAAATTATTCAAAATATTCCATAAAAATGTTTATGTTATTATTATATATTTAAATATTGAGTTTATTATTGTATCCACACAATATTAAAAAAAAAACCACTATGGCTCTAATGGCCCCATTTAAAATACACTTTCTTTTGGACAGTCAGTTAATTTA
>LQNK01000088.1:0-14836 GCA_001586405.1 Phoebis sennae
TTTATAAGAGAATAATTACAAAACATACAATTTTTAAAGTATTTTTTTAACATCTTCATTATTTATTTTTTTTATTTTTGTTTTTATTCTTAATTCATTCATTCATTAATTAGACAACTTATATTAAAACCATAAAACGTGGAAAAACGTTGGAAATACGTTGTAAACACTATTCTATGAACGAGTCTATGTGAACAGCTGTCATGGCGTCATGGCAATTGGCAACCCAAACCAGAGTGGGGACGGAGTGAGAGAATAACAGATAGAGAAAGAGTAAGAGAGAAATAGAAACGCAGAGAGGGGAATATAGGAATCATGTAGCTGAACGTATTAAACTTTATCGATCAATTTTTGTTGCTTCGGCTTGTGGAAATCGTCAGATTTCGAAAAAAAAATTAGCTGCGCTCGAGAATGTCCAGGTGACATTTTTTTTACAACTTTTTAGCCGTCTCCCTCCTTTGCGTCACGCTAAAATCGTCAGATTAGTGAAATATACACGTTTTAGCACGTAGCTACCTCATCTTAATCTGACGCGCTCGAGAATGTTTGATGATCAATTTTTTTTTCCTAATCGGATCCTTTATCTCTGAAGAGCGAACATATATATAAGGCTCATACTTGGTGGGAGTACTTATTAAGGTACAAGGTATCCAAGGTATCCTATATATTAATCTGCCGCGCTCGAGTAAATCCCGAAATCCCCTCTTGGGCTCCCCTACCAATACATATAATAAAACAGTAATCAAACCATTTCTGTACATTGAATATTTTTCAGAAAGAGTAATTGGTATGCAATATGTATGTGCTATTGACACCAAAACCATGGATAGATTTTTATTCTGTTTGTCTGTTTGTATGTTCGTTAATCACGTAAAAAGTACTAAGCAGAATTTGATAAAATTTCATACGCTGATAGAACAATATCAGGTGCAACTTATAGGCTATATTTGATTTGAAAAAAAATTGAGAGTGGCCCACCATACCAGTAACCGTAGGGTAAAAAAAATAAATCGCTAATATATTATAATATTTTATTTTTAAAGTCCTATGACACCTGTCATTGGATAGGTCTTTAAAAATAAAATAGAGGTTTCTAAATATTTTTTTGGATAAAATAAATATTTTACGAGATATACGCAGCCAAAGACGATATACGCTGCTAATACCTCGTGGCCGGGTGAGATTTGGGTTTAGTTGCGGATATGCAATATAATCCATGTGGAAGATATTCCACGGAACTCCTCGAAAATCAACAGGATAAGCCCTATGGTTAAGGTTTAATGATGCATATACCCATTAAACTCTAACTCTGATACTGAATTGTGACTAGATAATGTGATTACTCTTTACAGGTCACTAAAAAGGGAAAAATAATAGCCTTTTGCAAAAACATAGAACCGACTTCCTCACTCTAAAAAGTAGAAAATAACTTTTATTCTTTTTTTGTTAAATTGAAAATAGATACACGCACTGACTTTGTATAGATTGAAACAAAAATAAAGATTAATTTCTACTTTTTAGAGTGATGTTTCTATTTTTCGAAGTCGGTTCTATTTTTTTGTCACAAATTATTATTTGTATATGAATAATGGCAGAAATTGTCGCGCGCGCATATATTCAAATCAAGTTATAACGCGATAAGCGCCCGAATATCCGGTCGCCGGATATCCGGCTATCCGGCCGTTTAGCTAGCCGGATATCCGATATCCTGTATCCGGCCAAACCACTATCCGTTTCATCCCTAATATGAATTGAATATAGGAATAGTACATTCCTGCAGCAAGTATAGGCCAAAGTTGTTATAAAAAAACTGGCCAAGTGCGAGTTGGAGTTGCATGTATTGAAAATTGCTGAACCGATATTGATAGCATAACTTAGTGAGATTGTGTCTTTATAAAAGAAAAAAATGTGTAAATGTAATTTTACTACTAAGTATATGGTTGAAATAAAACATTGAAAAGGGCACCCAACCATCTATCAATTTTTTTTTTCTATTTTTACTATTTTTGTCATAGCGAAAATACCTAATTTGTGAAAATTTAAGCTTTCAGGCTATCTTGTATATGAGGTAAAGCCTTGTGACGGACAGACAAAATCTTTATCTTTTAGGTACGGAACCCTATGAAGGTCCTTCTACGAATAATCGGCGTAAAATGGTAGTTTTGTCTGAAGTTTATGAGCGGCGGAGATTTAACAAATAAGTAATTACCCTTATACTTATTTAACTTCATCAATACTAATATTATAAAGAGGAAAGATTTGTTAGTTTCTTCTATTGAATAAGCTCCGAAACTACTGGACCGATTTGGATGAAACTTTGTACAGAAATCCTTTGATTCCCAGGAAAGACATAGGATAGTTTTATACCGAAAATCCTGCGGGAAAGGTTGTATACGAGGGTGAAACCGCAGAGCTCAGCTAGTTTAACATAAAAATAATCAAAAGATCACAGTCGACCAAACATTCCAACAACTTCAAGCAATTAAACAGTAGAGTCATACAAAAACTCTCACATAATTTGTACTTCAAATAATTAAAGAATACCAAGTAATTTGCTAATAATGAATGAAAAGACCGGCCAATCAAAACGTGAACAAAAAATCAATCGTGTTTGTTAATTTGCTTCGGTATTGAAGACAATTTTGCGTTCGTAAAACCGTTTTTTGTGCGTGTTTAGCCGTTTAAAATGTCGTTAAGTGGTGATAAGTGATATTACATGTATGCTAATAAAGTATGATAAATATTTATAAATAGTAATTGTATTTAAATAATTATTGGCGTTATCATTAAGTAAACGTCGTCTTTAAATTTGTGCTTGTAAATTAATTACACATTAAATTATTTCTTTTTTCAAATATATTTTTAAAATATTTAAATGTTTTTTCGATTTAAAATTATAATCTACAAGCGGTTGCGCCTTCGCTCCCGTAAGATAATGTACCCGTAAGATAATACCATATGTTCATAAAGGATAATGTAGTATTTCAATGGTAAAATAATTTTTTAACGGTCCTGTAGTTTCGGAGCTTATTCAATTTGAACAAACAATCAAAAGCTCAAATCTTTCCTCTTTATAATATTAGTATAGACAAATTAATTTTATCTCCGTAATGATTTTTAAAAAATAAAGTGTACTAATAAAATGTGGAAACAGTGTATAATTCAATATTTTAATTGCATTATCAAGAATTGAGACTAAATTATATCAACAAAGTTCTATAATCTTAAGATATTTAAAAAGTAATTTGTTATAATTAAACTTTTTACTACGTTTCACCAATTAATAAAGTTCCCACAGACATCATAAATATTCGTTTAAACTATAACTCCGAGCAAAATTAACATTTCAATAAAGGCTATTATATTTTAATATTGATTTCGTAAACCGGCCCCAATTATGACCTTGTTATGGGACCAGTGAACAATTAAAATGCACCTGGTGGGTAAGAGCCTCTTCAGACGCACTTATTACTATTATAATACTTTTGAAAAGAAATTAAGAGGACCCAATGATTTTGAAAATTAAAATACAAAATAGAATAATCTTTATTTGTATAATGTGTAAATTACAGTTGATGACGAAGAAAATATTTATAAAGTATCAACACATTTGCCCAGATAGGGCATGCAAAATTACAAAATAGATGTCAAGTCTTAGCATTAATTTCAATTATACAATTCTAGATATATTAATATTATTCAGTGTGTTATTATTTTAAAATAATATTGCACTATACTGTTGAATGAATGTGAAGTGAAAAAAATCCAATTTCACGTGTTTCATGTTAAGTAAATAGAAAAATAAACGATAATCGCTTTTGTCCGCTTCGCTCGCGTTAAATTTGAATTAATAGAAAAGGTAAAGGTATTTAACTTTACTTCTGATTTTGAATATTTTTTTTTTTAATTTGGGATACCAAAGGTGTGTCCCTTTCAATTAAAATCTAGTCTAGTATATAAGATTTTGAATATAACCCATTTTTATTTATAAAGACAAAGGTTATTTCTCACTACAATCGAAATTAAATTTCTGAAACACTTAATGTCCCGTATTTAAACTTTATTGCCCCAACTTACGTAAACTCAGTTGAAATTCATATCTTACATTAATAAACAATTTCTAACTTCAACTTCGAAAGGGTAAAAGTCATTTATTCCTCCTGAGTAGTTCAAACTGAATCAACTTTTACAATAAATGTTGTAAAGGAAATAAATTTATCTATACACTGTTTGTTTTATAAACTAACTAGTCCGCGCGGCTTCGCTTCCACAGCATAATGTTATACTCTATGTCACAGCATAATATTATGCTCTTCGATTAAAGTTCTAATACTAAAAGATATTTCAAATCGGACCTCTAGTTCCTAAGTGTATCGCGTATTATAGCTGAGATTACGGAGAGCATAGTTCATGCTTCTTATCGCAAAAAAAAATTAGAAGATCCGATTGGCGCAATGCATTTGGCAATGGTCTATTGCGCCGAAAGGTGTGGGTTCGATCCCAATGAGTAGAAAATTATTATGCGATGAATTTTGTAATTATCTACTTATCTAGTTTTCATAGCACAAGTTTTGCTTAGTTTGGGAGTAGATGGCGCAGAAAATAAATGTCTTAATGAAATAAAGTTTACTTATAAATAGTGGTATAGTGTACAAAAGTATTAAATTCAATATCCTTAAACTAGATCCGTGTGAAACATCATAAGTAGTAGGACACATTCGCAAGTTGGCTTCTTTATACACAATGCCTTAGTTATGGACACAATGTTGGACTTGTAGTATACAGTACGATGTTTTAGTTGAGGTGTTGAAACTAACGTCACTTCATCTTCATCTTCATCATCATCATCTTCTTCTTTTCATTAATGGCAGTCCTGTCGCTGACGGATTTTGCTAATGTCAAGTCTTCTGACATAATATCGTTGAGTAGCTTATGTCCTGCTTATCGGGTGGTGCCATTAACTAAAAGAAGAAGAAGAAGAGTAACTTATGTTCCTTTGAGAAGAGTAACTTATGTTACTCTGTACTTAGGAAAAAACAAGTTTCAAGCTTCCAATTCTTGTTTGATATAGGACATACCTAGGTAACCAATGCCACTTTGTGAAAAACAATGTTTAGCATATTTCTGATGTGTTTGTATTCTATATAAGGGTTATATATCATTGTGATCTTTTTAGCTACCCTAAAATATGGTTAAAGAAACACACATCGGAAAAAACCTTATTTTTCAAAATGCGTGGAGTGTACTTGTATACAAATGTTGTATTTACTGGATAATTATAACAAAAATTATGGTGACATTTAATGTAAATTTGTCTCTCCATTAAAAAATCATGCTGTATAATATATTCACGCCACTATCAGCCCACTTCCACCGCAATAAGATATAAAGTCGTATAAAATATCACCCGATAACAAGAATACCCCGCAGCGTGGGAAAGGTACCTAAGTGCGAATACTAAATACATTAAAATGTTTTTTTCATAGTTGACACCCGTAATAAGTGAGTTTTATAAATAGACGCTTCTATATTTACCCTTAGCTTGAGGGCTTGCAAAACATTGTACTATGAAAATAACTTTTTATAGTACACTCCTATAATAAACTAGCTTTACCACTAAACCGATTTGGATGATTTTTTTTACAGATATAGTTCGAAAACCTAGAAAGAACATAAGATTGTTTTTTCACGAAAATCGTATGAGAACGGGAGATATACGCATGTGAAACCGCGGGGCATAGTAGAAAAGTTCTATCGCGTAATCCAGTGAATAAATAGCTTGTCTGTATGCGAAATTTAATCCAAATCCATTCAGTTGTTTCGGCGTGTTTGTCACCCAGATTATATTATAACAGTAGGATTTACAAATTTACTTACTTTAATAAAATAGTAAATAATGTAATGAAGTAAATTCTTAATATGGAAATTTTCGGTTTCATAAAAAAAATATTTGCCTCATATACATTTGATATTAAAAAAAAACGATCAATCAACGTTCAAGCTTATAAAACAATATCATTGTAATATTGTTATCGACTTGTTTTACAAGCTTAAAATTAAGGTCAATGTCCGTATTTAATTAAAACGAGCACTACATCGTATATACTTAAATCTAACAACTCTATATATGGCAATAAGGCATAAAGCCTGGTATTCACTGTAATGTATTAAAATTTTCGTATTCTTGTATCTTTTAAGAAGGAGAGTTGAACGATACAAAAAAAATAAAAAAATCCGTTTATTTCAGACAGTAAAAAGTCCATATTCATTTCATTAAACATTATTTCCCCCCCCCTCCCCACTCTCCAAGTACAAGCATGGATAGGGGATGTTACCAACCGCGACAGAAAATCGAGACTAAAGAATAGAGTACAGTATTATCATGACTAAGGACGTTGGAAGCCTATGTATTCCTTTTTCCCCTCTCATATTATTAATTATCAATCTCATTTAGTCCACATCCTTAAGGCTGGCGATGCACCTGCGACAATCTGTTGGTGTCCATGAACTGCAGTCATATAACGTCAAGTGAACCGCATGCTACGTCCAGTACTTTACTTAAAAAATGTCAATAGTTTTGAAAACCCCAATAGTGCAGACTAAAGCATATAAGACCTCGTGGGTGATCATCAAAACATCAGTGGTCAGACCCAAAAAAGTCACAAGACCACATGGCAAGAATGAACGCCTTAGAAGTAATAACTTTTTGCCAAAAAATAGAAAAAGTTATTGTCTTTCCCTTTTTAGTATCCTGCGAAGGGTAATCACATCATCTAGTCATCATTCAGTTGGTACATACATAATTAAAACTTAACCACAGAGCTTATTTTGTTGATTTTTAAGGAGTTCCCTGGAATATCTTCCACATGGATGATCAGACTTGAACCTAATGTTTATGGGACCACACTGACACTCTACTCTTTCGAATGCAAAAAGAATTTTCCAAATTGGTCCCATGCGCCGGAGATATGCGGTAACATACATAAAAATTATACTAATAATACATAAAAAGGTCGGTTAAAAATTCAAAAATATTGTATCTAAATATTGGTTAGTGAATACTAGGCTTAAGGTATAAAAGTCCTTCGATTTTTGGACGTAAAAAACTTCCATTGTGATTGAGTTTATTTATTTTCGATATGACTAGTATTTTTTGCGCACATCAATTACTTTAATTCGATACCGAATGGATTCTAAGAGCTATTAATAAGAGTTTTTATAGCAATTACTAGGAATATAGTGTATCTAATGATGGTAATTTGGTTTGTAATTTGAATAGATTTTTGTACTATTGTTGTAACTCCTGTTGGTACAATGGTAAGCGAAACGTACTTAAGAAGGGAGGTCTCAAGTTTGATCCTGGGTTAAGACGTGAAAAATCAATTTAGCAGGACTAAGAAAGACTAGTTTGATACAGAAAAATTGATGAGTCAATTATATGGAAAAAATCGATTATTAAAGGTAACACATAGCTTTTTATTCATATAGTCATTAAAGTTAACTGTCTGACAAATTTTAGACGAAATTTGCTAATGACGCGTCGCCCAGAAACGCAATTGCGTTTATTTATTTTTTATAAGCGTTGCTATTCAGTAACTTATAAAAAGATGAATTGCACCGTTTAGTTTACCATACTTGAAATTCCTTTAAGAATTATTCACAAATGTTAACCTTACTGTATATTTGGAGCACGCCATTTAAAACTTCGAAAGGTTATTTCAATAATTTGTTTAAACTGTTCATGTTCAACTTTTACGGGCTTTGGTCGGTTTTAAATATTTTACATTGCGGGAAATAATCTCTCGCTGGAAGTTGTAGGAATAAGAGGGTTATGTAAGTTTATTTATTTCTGGTAACATATAATAAATTGTATGGACCTATAATATTAGACTATCTATGCGATAGAATTTATTTTAAAAAAGTTATCACGTATAAATCAAGTTGTTACAAATTATCTTTACTTTATATATAAAAGGAAATACCTTTTAAAAATATAAATTAATTAATACACATACAGAACCATACGACGTGATTGCTCAGTTTTTACAAAACTTGAGCCATCGAGATCCTATCTCGATTCATTGAACGATGATATAAGAGCTCTTTGCGATCGTATGAAAAAACAGTATTTTGTAACTGCGTCTGTATTAAGTTTTAAAGTGAACAATGATATTTTTTATATATTTAGTTTTTGTGATGTTTATCACGGATTCTTTTAAGAACAAAGGTAGTTACATTTTTTATGTCGTATCAATATTTTTTCAATAACTAAATTTGATATAATATTGCATTAATAATTTTAAAATGGATCGATTAAGATTCAGCTTTATCTTACAAAGGTTATATTAAAAATTCAATTTATACAGATATACTATTTTTATGGATATTATATGTTAAACAAAAAAAAGAAAATGCGTTTATTGTCATAAAAATATTATAAAATTATTATTACAAAAGGAACAAATTGTATGACAAAGGCAAATCGCTCAGCATTTGCTGCCTGGCAGATCAGAGTCAGACAAAGCTGTTTTTCAGCCACTCCTGAGCCTCTAAGATATAAGACCGTGTGACATGGGCTTGACAGAGTAAAAAAAAATTTAAAAATACAACTGTATATTTAAATCTTACAAAATAAAAATCTATAACTAATACTCTATGTCATGATATGTTTCAAGTATATGTTTGTCGTGTGTGTTTGTGCCTGTGTGTGTGCTTATGTGTATAATAATAAGATGAATTTATTTTGTCTTATAACAACTTTAAAATATGATACAATTTAAAAATAAAATTCATAACCTTTACATTTTGTAAGTCACTAGTGTATCGATTTAAATAAATTAATAAATTATTATGTTTACATTAAATGGAAAAATATTTCAAAGTAGTAGTGCCCCGCGGGTTCATTCGAGCATATCTCCCGTTCCCGTGCGATTTCTGTAAAAAAAATCATCCAAATCCGTTTAGTAGTTTAAGCGTGAAGAAACGGCAGACATACAGACGGACAAAGTTACTTTCGAATTTATAATATTAGTAAGAAAATTAATTATATGAAAACGAAGTGTCAATTATAAGTTATAAATGTTAATAATTACATATCTACGCATAAATACAATAACAATGGAATAATATATCAGTAATAAACTTGCAAATGTCACATTATAACTATTTCCATTAATGTGACGTGCGTGTAAATATTACCGACATACAACGAAATCAACATATGCACGCCATAGAATTTCTTAAACATTGAAGGGCTGTTTCATACAAGGGTCGGTTGGTCAGTTACTTGAAAATTAAAGATGTTTTAAAGTGGATACAGAAACAAATACGGTTGAATTGATAACCTCCTCCTTTTTTGAAGGTCGGTTAAAAATAAAGTAGAACTAAATACAAATTGAGTCTGATACCTGCTTGTCATGCTTAATTGAACAAAAAAACAATTAATGCTCTGACGTTATTTATACTGTTACATATATGTTATAAAATTATTTAAATTCCTTACATCTATTGCATTTTTACTCTATTAGGCTAAATTACTGCATATTTTTCGTAAAGATCCTTTACATCCACATTTTAAAGACTATATTCCCATCCTGTTCTACCACTCTCCCAATTTCCTATCATTTACCCTCTTATCCCTTCAAGTCGGCAAGGCATCTGTAACACTTTTGTTGTAGATGTTCATGGGCTGCGGTCAGTCACTTAACATCAGGTGAACCGAATCCGCTTGCCTGCTGTAACATACATGTACTTATATAAGTATCTGTATGTTATGCATGCTTATATAAACATTTAAATAATTTCATACATATTACTACGTAAAACGCGGCGTATTACATCCGTATGAAGACACAGATCTCGAGATATTACGCTAAGTGATCCGACCTTGGTAATAATTCGCTGCAACGCTGTTAATGGTATATCGTCATTTTGGGTCATTGCCAATACAACGTGCAAAGCTTCGAATGTTTTATGCTTGTTTAGTGTATCGATGTTGTATTTAATGGTCGTTTAATGGGTTTTACTACTTTGGATACAATTTGTGTACCTGAAATTTTGTTGTGTAATATATTTAGCGGGAGGTGTACGTTAGTGTGGAACGAAACTTTTTGATGATCAAGGGTGTTTAAAAATGTAATTTTTTTAGGATACCATACATTTAGATACCTAAATTAAAAAAATATATATATAGTTTTATATTATATTTAATGCTTCATTGTAGGTATACTACCAATATTTAACGGAATATACCGGAATAGAATAAAATATAACGGACTAAAATGTTACATTCCAAATGTAGTTAGGCGTTAATTTTAGTTAAGTTTAGCTTTAATGATTCTTGAATAATTAGAATTTGGATCCGAAAATACTTTTTAACGGTATATAAACAGTGTTTATTATACCTTTTCCTGTAACCCGACAAAGTGGAAAAGCATTTCTTTAATATGGAAAATGCTCTCTTATAATCTTTAATACCTAACTTAAACATAAGTGTCGTTTGAAGAAAATAATTCCACGTGCATGCATTTAATTCTAACACCATTTTAATTCCCACCCAACATTTCATCAACCCATAATTATTATTAGTCCTTCAAGGAGGTCACGTGCCACTCACAATTAGGAGCACAATAAAAAACAATTATAAGTACTGCATCGAAATTCCCATAATATTTCACCTCGATAGTATCAAATAATATCACAAAACGAAACATTGTTAACGCTAATTAGTGTAATCTGATTGCAGTGACGCTTTTTATTTTCATGTATTTTTATGATGCCGACGTTTTGTTCCTTAAAGGTAATTAACGTCATGTAATTCTAATGTCTGTGTGAGTGTATGTAAAAGTAGTGCTTCTTCTGTAGCGTTCAAAGAATTTCGTACATTTATTTTCAAAGTATTGTTTAAAAAGTCAACTTATTATTTATTCCATTTCTCTTCCACCCTGTTGTACTCCTCTCCCAATTTCCCATCATTATCCTGTCCTTATCTCCTCTCCTTCCTTCAGCCGGCAACGCATCGCAATACTTTGATGTTGTAGATGTTCATGGGCTGCGGTCAGTCATTTACCATAAGGTAGACCGCGTGCTCTTTCAAAAAAAAATAAGATTTAACGCGATGAAAAAAAATGTGTATAAAAGACTTTAATCTTTTCACAAAATGACATATTAAATCTATGTCATATTAAAAGCTGATCAGAAGAAACCGCGGAGCGCGGCTAGTACCCTATAAAGTATCCAAAGACCTGAAGAAGTGAATCAAAATACTAAAAGTCTACATGTCTATGACATAACAATAAAAATACTATTTAATACGGCTTCAAACGCAATCCTGAATGTCAAGTGGATATAAACACAACACATAATAAGTCGGAACATATCTGAGGGCTTTCATAAAAATTATTATCACCAAGAAATGCGTGTCACAGACGTAAAAGTCGTATAAACTAGTAAATTCCGTGAAAGCAAATCGATACAGTTTTATGTCCTATCGTAAGACCTAGAACGTGTAACTCGATGGACTATAAAAGTTACGATTCTAAGATATCGTAATTATGCTCTTTTAACAAGTTGTAGTTCAATGAACGCTCACTTGAATTGTATTGGTAGGGACATTTTTATAGCAGAGTAAGTGGAGGTACGTGGATGATCACTGCCTAATAAATTGGTGACACTAAAATTGTCACAGTTAGCTTCAAGTAATGACATAAAATCAACTAAAAATGAAAAATGTAGAAAACAAAAACAATTATAATTATGTACAGGTAAGAATTAATTATGCAGGAGAGAAACATAGAAAAAGAGAAAACCTAAAAATAACGTTTAGAAATTAGGCTCTTATACTTGAAAAGACTTATTTAAACTCTAGCTGAGTTCCGCGGTCCCACATTGGGATCGGAATAAAAACCATCCTATGGCCTTCCTAGGGTTTCGAAGGATCCCAATCGATCCAGCAGTTTTGGAACCTATTGAATTCAAAAAACCAACAAATCTTTTGTCTCTGTAATATAAGTATAGATTTACGGGGAAGAAAAGAAACATAAATAGAATTAATAAACATATTATGAAAAATTCTTTTTTTTTTTAAATCGGGCAAAGTTCCGTGTCCTTTAATGAGGCGTTTTTAAAATTTCGTGTCAATGATAAATTTTACATCCAGTAAGTCATCAATCTTATCCAGACCGAGATATCCCTTTTTAATACGAATCGAAGTTTATTTTTTTCTTAAGATAGTTCGCTGGACCGCAGAATATTAATATTACATTGTTAAGAATACTTTCAATTGCCCCAATAAAAGTTAATGGGTGTTTTTTACAGGCTCGGTGGAAACTGTGTATATTGAGATCGTTAGTATTTTATTATTCGTTTTATTGCACACTAGTACGAAAGACTTGATAGGTCTTTACTCGGTTTATTGAATCATTTACGATTTAAAGTGTTGTTTTTTGTTAAAATTTGCTGTGTGTGGTGTGAAAGTGCTTTATTTTATGAAAGTATGAAGCATTGCTCGTTGTCATAAACGCATTTTTACATGTATACATATTTGAATGTATGTATTTTTTTGTAAAGTCATTTTTATTTTTTGGAATTTAATAATTTTTTTTTTTAATAATTTTTATTTGTTTTTCGAGGTCTGTGTCGTAGATAATTAATCAATCAGTTTTAAATCTTTTTTTGTAAAAACTTTTTAGAAATTTAGAACATATTTTTGTGACAAATTCCATTTCTTTTTTTATAATTTTATTGTTATTTCTTGGTCTGTGTCCTAGAAAATTAATCAATCAGTTTTGTCTATGATCTCTGAGTATCGAATGATCGAGTGGTGTATAGTTGCGTTTGCAACTCAGTTGACAAATCTATGTTACGTTGTCTATAGTCGAAATTAGGTCAGGAGATATTCAGGTTAAATGTTTTGAAAAAAGACTTTTATAAATTACTATGTATTTACTTTTTCCATTTTTATGACAGAACTCTTACTTATAACTTAAACATTATACTACGTTTACTTGTGGCTTCGTCCGTGGGAATTTAGCACGTAAATCCCAGGGCAATGCGTGTTATAATAAAATAAAGCATATGTCCCACTTTATGTATGTAAAATTTCGAGAAGGATTCAGTAGACAAAGTATAAAGGTGTAACAAATAAACAAACATATTTTCTTCTTCAATATTTTGACCACCCGATTGGCGCAGTGGATGCGGCAATGGTCTATGGCGGCGAAGGGTGTCGATTCAATCCCCACGAGTAGAAAATTATGATGTGATGAACATTGTCATTACCTACTGTCTTGTCTACCTATGTATGTATTTACAAAAAAAGTATGTTTAAGTATGTCTTGCAGTTATCTAGTGTCCATAGTACAAGCTTAATCTTATTGTGTTCATTTGTATATTTTATTTTGGTGTGTATATTAAAGTGTTTTCATTCATTCATTAAAGCTGTGCTTAGTTTGGGACTAAGGCGTAGAGTTAAATGTCCCAGAATTATTTTTTTATATGACATCAATACGTTATTCGGTTACGAGGTACAACAATGTTCCAATGTATGATTACCTAGGTCTTAACACAGTTAAACGACCGGTTCGCAAGCCATGACATTTTCACGATTCTGTCCAATGTCCATATTTGTTGATGTTTGACAACTTGCTGATGTATGTATTACAAGAGAGCTTTTTAAAGCTCCTCCTAAGTTTGTAAGATCAATGTTAACATACCATGATATGGTATCTTGAAATAAATACATTATTATTATTATTTAATTTAAATAACTAACCTTGCAGCGCAGTATTGCTGCATAAGAAAAGCCTATGTGTACAAAATCGTACATTTTCAACAATGGTAAGTAATAGAAATTCGAAAAAATATAAATCAAGTTTAATTTCTATTTAAACCATACAATTCTTAATAGTTTATTTCTTACAAAAAGATTAAGTGAACCAATGATATATTACAATGTATAGATGTTATAAGCATACAAAACACCGTGAAAAAATTCGACCCGTTAAATTTTGACAATCAATAGTTGACAAACATTGACATTATACTAAAAAAAATGTTTGATATTCATTTTCTGTACTTGTTAGTATCGTATAATTAAAACATTTGTCTAATTCAATTAAGCATTTAAATACGCAGATAATATTTATGTTAATTTAAAAGTATCAGATATACATGTTTAAACAGATTTCAATTTATTAACATCATTACGAGTTCGTGCACCAATGATATCATCAATAAGTCGACGAGCACGATATTTAATACGTTTGCTTTTAAAATTTGCATTATCCTTATACAATCCAGTTTTAACGATGCAAATATACGTCATAGTTACTTCAGACTTTAACATATATATAAAGATCCTCAGTTTTAGAGATATTATTATTTAACATTCTCGTGATACCTATAGAATCGTGAGCAAATATGGGCGGCGGTTTCCATCAGGTAAACCGCCTGTGATTCAATATTTTCGAAAATTTTAAAAAGGAAAATCTCAAAAACCTATGACTTTTACTTGACATGAATTATATAATCCACTCATTACAATACACCCCGTATTTCTTAAGAAATTTGATTGAATAGTTAAATAGCCACAATAACATTCCTTCGTCAACTTTATAAGTATAGATTTAATTTTGTGCAACGTGTCAAATTGAGGCCTTTCTCCATGTTAAAACATGGCAAAAATGCAATCTATAAAACTCTCTATTCTACCACATTGATTACGTAACGCAACGCAATCAACAAAAATCATTATAAATATCTTCTATTCATACGAAAATTCTAATATTAATCACTTTGAATTCCCATATCTCGGAGAATACAAAATAAAGCACATGAC
>LQNK01000088.1:25511-41427 GCA_001586405.1 Phoebis sennae
TGAATCACTAAACCAATTTGGATGAAATTTTTGTACAGGGATTGTTTGAAACCCGAGAAAGAATATAGGATAGTTTTTAACTCGAAAATCCCATAGGAATGGGAATGTTAAACTTACCCGCGTATCTCTATAAATTGTTTCACGTACAAAGAGCTTATCCCAGCTAGAAATATGTATTTCTTACACGTCTTATTTTGAGTGTACAATGCAAGAAAATCTTATAAAATAAATGAAATAGAAAATTTTGCTATGCCAATTGGGACGTAAAATATTTCTAATGTCACATCTTCATTGTTATATTTTTTAGGTTTTATCTAAAAAATAGCTTTTACAATAGTTTCTGTAAGCCGCGATGTCGTTCGTTTAGTATTTTTGATCCGGTGCCAAAGAAAAAGTTTCACTTTCCTTTGTCTTTTAACGCAACACTACATATTTTAAATTAAAATCTTGAGAAAAAGTGGGCTTAAATTTTTAAAAGGCCTTCTACACCAACCTCACCTTGGTCGGCGGTTTGTCCCGATCGTGTAGGAGGCCTTTAAATGTTAAAAAAAAAATATTTTTTTATAACATTTAAAGGCCTTCTACACGATTATAACAAACGTAACAAGTGAAATAAAGGCAGGATATAATAGAGATTAGATCCATTAAATAGTGGTTCCATTAAGAAAAACCAGTCGCTCGCGAAAAACTAGTTAGTAATATGATAGGGCGCATTCACATCGGACAGATGCGTGTAGGGTTCATTCACACTACGAATGTAATTGATTACCATCGATGGATTTATTTCTTTGTGGATAATTTTATTCCTGCATAAGCGTTATAAATAACGAGGGATATGTAAATGGATTTTAATAAAATAACATGCGACTTGCGTTTGTCAGTTGTTTAGTGTTCAGTAACTAGTTTGTTTTATGTGCATTTATTATAAATGATTATTAATTAACCTGAGGTTTTACGATCTTCGCGTACTTTGATGTAATGTTTACATGTATCGTAATATTAATATATTAGTTTTACTCTTAATGGGAAATGAACGGTAAATTGAAAATGATTAGTTTTAACATTTTCTTCGTAAGCGATAAAATGCAATGCGTACATACAAATTAGAATAATCAAAGAAATTACTATTAAACAAGAGTTAAACTAAAATGTGGTTATTTTTTAATTCCTATAAAGATTATTAGTACACAGTTCATCATTTATTACAAAGAAATTGATTTTTCGTGAGTAGCTTCCTTTTTACGCCCAACTTTTTCCCTTACAGTAATGTTGGTAAAGGGTAGCTTAATAGGGGTAGCAACAGTAATTATTTTTACCTTAAGTATTAGTGCTCCATTTGTAGGACAATGCAGGTGGTAAATTATACAAATGTTAGCTAACCAATAAAATAAATCAGTAGGTTAGTAATAAATGATGAACCCTGTACCAAGGATCCTGAACTAAAGAGGTGAAGGCAAACAAAGAATCACGAGAATGTCTCAAACAAATAGAAAACGCAATGTATAATGCTTTCCATTCCTTTATTTCTTTAGAGTTTTGGATAATACCATTAACCGAGGTATCTAAGCACATCGTCCCATTCGGAATATCTCGAAGAAAATCTTCAATTGTTCGAGTCGACATCTGACTGACTCATCAGAAAATATTCCTGAAATAAACCTCCGCAGAGATCGCCGACACAATGACGCTCACACACAAAAGCCTTATTATTTTCTATGGAAGTGAGGTCGAAATGACCCCAGATAAGATACGAGGCACAATGGTATCGCACCGTTTGAAGACGTTATAATGCGTGAGGTATTGTCTGTTTAGGACAATTTTTTGATTATGTTATTTGATAAAACTAGACCGAGATTGGAGTGTATAGTCATAGGTTATCCTGGATTTTTAACGGCCAATTTCAATAATGTATCAAAGATTGTGGATAGATTGATATTAAACGTTAGATTGACAAAAGTCAAGGCAAGGGCTATCCGCAGCCCATGGACATCTTCAACAGCAAAGTGTCGAGATGCCTTGCCGGATTGAAGGAAAGGGTTAATGATAGGAAGTTGGGAGCGGAGCAGGACAGGACGGGAGAGGAATAGGGTGGGAATACAGGCCTCAGGTGGTAATTACACCGGTGCGAGCTTGGCCTAATCGTGCAATGCTCGGCTCCCACTCTTTTCTTACTGGAGATGCTATGCAACAGAATTACCCTCTGTCGCTTCTTACAACACCCACGGGTAGAAATAGGATGGCGACACATATTCCCGTCGCCACACGGGTAAATTTAATTAGTTTCCTGCAGATAATAGATTCTGAGAGAAGTCATTTATTCACTGAATTGAGTCGAATCTATGAAACTATCGTGTGATGACTATTCTTGTCAATAACGTCCTATAAAATATATCAGAAAAATTGGCCACATTTCAACACAAATACACCATTTCCGCACACGGAACTTTGAAGTAAAAACGGCACGAAGTTTTTTCTACAATATGAAATATTGACGTCATTGAACCAATAATTTTAACGTTAAAGAAAACGATTGTACGTATATTATAAACTAGCTTTCCGCCCGCGGCTTCGCACGCGTGGGCTACTTATTTCTGTATTTTTTAGTGGCGCACGACAAAAGTTAAAAAAAATTACGGTTACAGGACCACTCATATTATATGGGCATGTCTAAAGTGTTTTTTATGAATTTCTATGGAAATGGGTTTCACCAAAATCTCACAGTGCACGCGCCTCTTCCAAATACAGAAAATTGTAGCACACGCGAGCGAAGCCGCGGGCGGAGAGCTAGTTATTTTTTGAAGGTTTTTCAGAATTTATTGAGTCTTTTTACCGTATCTATGTTAAGAGTAAAAAAAGACATGACCGCGCGTCAACCAAAATCTCACATTGTCACGTGGTATGACATTTTCACGACTTTATAAGCGTATATTTCAAAAAATATTTAATTTAGCAAAAAACGCATTTAGAAACCTCATTTTTAAAGACCTATCTAATGACATCAAATTGAATTATGTATTCGCGGATTTATTTTTTTACCCTCCCTTTACATGTATGGAGAGCCACCCCAAAAATATATGCTTTCAAATAAAATGTAGCCTATAAGTTGCACCTAATATTGGTCTATCAGCATATGTAATTTTATCAAAAACTGCTCGGTGGTTATGACGTGATTGACGCACATACAAACAGATAAACAGACAAACAGACAAACAGACAAACAGATAAACAGACAAACAGACAAACAGAAAAAAAATTTTAACCATGGTTTTGGTATCTATAGAACATACATGTTGCATACCAATTACTCTTTATGAAAAATATTCAATGTACAGAAATGGTTCGGTTACTGTTTTATTATATGTATAGATAGACAAAATTCATTAAATATTATAATGTTTCATCAGTTGCTACTTTACAAACGAAGGGACGGAATCTTTTAATCAGTTTTACAGGTTTATTTTTCTTAATAGGTAATAGAGGATTATCACCAGCATTCTGATTTATTAATTTAATACTAGCTGACCCAGTGAACTTCATACCGCCATTTTTGAACGTTACGTATTTGACAGCCTACCGAATTTGTATGGCAAAATATAATTGCGGTTTTCACTATTCTATTTACAATTTTTTCACATCGTTTCAACCTTCCACGGATATTTCAAAGCTAAAATTAGTCAAATCGGTTCAGTCGTTCTCGAGTTTCAGTGAGACTAACGAACAACAATTGATTGTTATTTATACAGATATCAAATATCCAACATCGACCTGCCGTTGTAAGTTAATCTGACCTTCCTAAATATTTCTAATAAACTTCAAATGAAGCATCAAATTTAGAATGAGGAACCTAACTTCACAACCATCTCCTAAAGCAATTACGTTACTTCAACACCGATCCGCGCCAATGGCCCAGTGACGTCCCTCAGTAATTTTAAACACAGGTCACGCCAAGAAAACAAATTGCTGTGTATTCTTTCGTTCACCGCTCTGGTGTTATCTCTTTGATCTATAAAAGTGATGGTCGCATGGATGCATTCGGATGGTCGCGTGCTTTGACGATTGACGTTTCTATGTCAGGCTCGGGCAGACATCTATAAATATGTGGAGACTATTTTACTAGAACATATGGCTACCAAATTTTGCCAAAGAACGTAGTGAAACTAATGAATGAGTAAAAATAGGACGAGAACAAATATAATATTTTTATTTGGGTTACGTTTTGTGCTCTGGGAACTATAAAAAAATTGAAAGAAAAGATATTGAAGTATAATAAGCTTAATTTACGATTGATTAAAAGTAATTATGTATAAATTTAATGAAATTACCAGCTGTGCTTAGAGAAAAAATATTTGTCCAAACAATTTTAAGAAAACATAACTACATCTCCAAACCTTAAGTAAGCATTAACATAGGTACGCTAAACTAGTCTTAGGTTATATGAAACGTTATCATAAATTGAAGGCTTAGTAAGGCATCGCAATTTCTATGTAAAACTTGTTACCCATACGAGATCTCAACTGCGTCATCAAATAACATAGGCTAGCTTGTTGTTGACATGTTACGAAATGAACTGGAGTACCCAAGAGCCAAGATACCAGTAATTTGTGGGCATTCCGGGAATGCAATGTCGGTCACATGTAGATTGACAGAATTATGGAGTGTATGAACAACGTTTTAGATGGTATTTCTCTGAGAATTGGATGAGGTTGACACTAAATTTGGGAACCCCATGTTTCGTATACATAAATTGACCAACCCTGTATAAAACATCGAACCTCTATATGTAAATCTTGTCAGCATAGGTCTCAGATATACTACGTCATTAAATCACAGATTGTAGCTTATTGTGACGTGTTTGGAAATAAACTAGGGACCTGAGAGGTAAGATACTATGTCATCACTATCACTACATAGTATAAAACAAAGTCGCTTTTTCTGTCATGTGTCATGTTGTATGTCCCTATGAACGCTCAAATCTTTAAAACTACGCAACGGATTTTGATGCGGTTTTTTTAATAGATAGAGTAACTCATGAGGAAGGTTTTTATGTATAATATCATCCATTAAATAGTGGACAAATACTGTTATTTTTGAGGTTTCTAATGTGATGTCGCAAATAATTACATTTTTTCCGCTTACATTGCAAACGCAGGCTGAATCCTACGAGATTTATCAAAATAATGTACTAAGTATTGTACACAATGAAAAGGTCTACAGAAAACTCCGCGGTGGCATATGTCTATCTCTTATGGATATCCCACAATAACATTTTTTTGTCATTTACTTTTTACGACAAATAATGACTAATATTCGAAGCGATTTTAACCAATACAGCATTAATCCTTATCCAATTAAATACCTTAAATACATTGTTGATTTAATATAGATCTATTTGGCCTTTTACAGCATCTGATTTAAATCAATATTTTTGAAGATGTACAGATTTAAAAATTGCGGAACGTAGCGTTTACGGCGACGCGGCGCGGCGGCAGCGTATTTAGTATATCAGCATTGCACCCGTGCGAAGCCGGGGCGGGTCGCTAGTTAGATTATAAATGGTAGCTTAAAGTTGACGTATCACGAAATTAACTAGGGAACCTAGAGTGAAGATACCGGTAATTTGTCGTCAGAGTCATTCAGGGAATTTGATGTCAGTCGCACGTGAATTCACAGAATTATGGAGTGTATGGAAACCGTTATAATAGTGTTTCTCTGAAAATTGGATAGGGTTGATACTACATTTTGAACGGGAAATAGATGTTTAATTCAATGTGATATTGGGAACAATTTCGGACGGCATTAAGAAGGAAAGGAAATAAGTTTATTGCCAAAAATATAACTAATAATACTTAATCTAAAAAACATGCAAATTTAGGATCTGATTGGTCATATGTAATGAGAGATAAGAATATTACTAAATAATATTATATTTAATGAAAAATTAAATGACTTTGGATGAAGCAAACATACAAAACCATTTACATCTACAAAATTTAACTTTATGATTGAAATTCTACTCAATATATATCTAATATCTAATAAAAAATGGCTTACTAGCTTCCTCCCATCTAAAAATTTAGAATCTATATTTATCAATATTCAAAACTTTCAACGAAGTTTGAATCAATCATCCGACAGAATATTTCAGGAAGCCTTCACATTTTACTTTACATAGTACATTACACTATCACTACATAAAAACAGGTCAAAGTCCATAAGCCCAACAATACACTTCCATACACACAACACACCGCAGTACCGTTTCCGACCTTTGACACAAGGCAGAAGTTGCCCATTCAATTGAGCGTCGTTTTCATCCCACTATTAACCATCCAGGCTAATGATACCTCATTAGGGCGGTTGACCCAAATTTCTGCAGTTATTTAAATATTTAACGTAAACATGTAATGTTGCTAACGACGCCATCTTGCGGTAGATATTTTCGATTCTATTGACTACTGTAAGGAGTCATAAATTATGTTTTTGGACGTATTGACGAACTTAACGATCAAAAACAAAAATGATGATTCATTTCAATTTGGTTTTTAAATATTAGGGCGTTTCAGATACAATAATATCAGTTTGGTTAAATTTCATCTAAATCGTTCCTGTAGTTTCGAAGCCTATTCAATACAAACAAACAAATATTTCCTCTCTATAATATTTGTATAGATGCATAATAAAAAGCCAACGAAGTATCAGACGATTTCCTCAAATATTATTTCCCAAATATCTAGTCCGATAAATTAGAATGCCAATATTCTGAGAGCCCGACGCTGTAATACAATTACTGATATTTAATATTAAAATATTTCTCCCGCAGAATTAAATAAAAACTTGAAATGTTTTCGCGGCTATCATTTGAAATTCTGATACTAAGATTAGCATAACCGAAGTCTAATTTATTTAACAATTTCGCTTTCTGTGAAACCTGTACTGCTACGGGTTTTGTATCAATTGTACAAATCATTTGATATTGTCATTCTTTGCTTTTAGATGTAATCATTTAAATAAGACATATTTTTTTATTTATAAATGTTATTGTACTTTATAAAAAACTTATTCGTCTAAACTCCAACCCAAGTTCCTTTTGCGAAAGAGAGTTTTTTCACTCGAGTTAAAGTTAGTAATTATAGAAATTAGTATTTATTGATTGGCGCTTCACTCGCGTTTGATTCGGGGTCTATAAAATTTCATCAAAAACGGTTCATTAATCCATGAAATCAGATTTCTAAATCAATGTAGAAAATATTTAAGTTTGTATTAACGATTATTTTCCTTGTCCACAGGTAGTGTAAACAGTGCAAACCAATGCCAAAGCAAGTGTGAGTGCATGTGGATGCGGTAACACCGGCGAGCTGGCGTGGTACGGGGCCGGGGGGGGCGCGATGCAGGCGGGCGGGGGCTGGTTCGTGNNGAAGTTCGCGGTGGCGCTGCCCATGGGCGGGGTGGTGCCGCTGGTGCCGCCGCTGCTGGCCGCACTGCCGCCCGCGCCGCCGCCGCTGCGGCTGATCGCGCCGCCGCCTTTGCCGCACGCGGGGAGAAAGGTACAGAACTAATTTTGTACGAATTGAGTTCAGTTTTGTGTGAACGAAATACAAATATGCAACTTTGTTACAGTTTTGAATGAACTGTGACAATTTTTAAATTGTTCGTTTAGTTGGTCAATGGATTTATGTTGGGATGTGTGTATGACAAACACGCCACTAATCCTGAATGAATTTTTATAAAACTTAGTATAGAGAGGCTTCTAGCTGGAATAGCTAATTTCACGCTGCGACTAGAAGCTAATTCTTTAGGTATAATATCTGGCACGTAATCACCAAATTATTAAAGATACATCGATATCAATACAAAAATAACCAAAACCCATTTATTGCCTTCGATTTCTTCGACCATTATAAAAATAGGTTTTCTACCGTTACCTTACACGGTCGTTTGTATGA
Source organism: Phoebis sennae (assembly GCA_001586405.1). NCBI lineage: Eukaryota > Metazoa > Arthropoda > Insecta > Lepidoptera > Pieridae > Phoebis > Phoebis sennae. The sequence continues at coordinate 33,455 of LQNK01000088.1, forward strand.
GTAATGATAAGAATGGCCAATTGACGGGGGTTAACCCTCGCAGTGCCCATATTTGTCGATGACTTTTATATTAAGTCGTTACTGCCTTCGGAAGTTTTGTTCGAAAATATACAACGTTAAATGTGGTATACTTTCAATATGAAGGAGACTTTAATGATGTGTTTGAGAGAAAAATATTCGGATAAAATAAAATTGGTGTATCGAAATTTTTAAATCCATTTAACGATAAGACATAGAATGCAAGAAAAAAAATGTTTTCAATCATGGGGACACATTTCCAATTTTGAAAAATCCCCAAAAAATTTAATTGTTTACTCTTTTTATTTATATGTACCTTTCGAAAGAAAGAAACATTTAAAATATGATAAAATTACAATAATGTAGCAAATACCTGTATAAAAAAATAAACTCGATATGAAACATGTTTCATCTAAAATTAGATGTTTTATTTTATTGTTATATTCTTAAGACAAAAAATGTAACATTATTTTAACAAAAAATCACTCATATTTTTTGAGCTATAATTATCAATTCAACCTCAACTTCATGGTTATTTACAGCTCGTAAATCTAAGAACATATTAGTAGGCATTATTTAAGACAATAATTAATTATATAAAAACAGGCGATAATATTTTAAAAGCCTTGTCATAAAACAATATGCCAGTAAAAAATGAGGTTTTAACTGTGTGAAGATTTTAATTAAGATTGCGTTATATAGTAATCTTTAGTTCATGCATGAATCCTGTTATATACAGTATGATGTAAACTTAGATTTTATTAAAAGACCGAGACTATCACCAATGTTCTCAAGCAATATTTGTTATTTTGTTATTCTGCTATGTGTTTGTATAACCTTAATATGTACTCAGTGAAACATTTTTAGGAGGCATTTTCATGTATATTTAGCAAGTAAGATTAAATTTTATGTGCATATTGCCTCGTTGGTCTAGTGGTTGCACTTTCTTTTACTATTCTTTGACTACAGATCGAGGGGTCCCGGGTTCGATTCCCGGGTGGGGCCAAAAAAAAATGTTATTAGGATTTTTCTGACAAAGAAATCATAGTAACAGCCCTGAGTTTGGAAGTTGGCGGTGTTGGAACACCCCCGTGCCTTGGAGAGCACGTAAAGCCGTCGGTCCTGCGCCTGATCTCTCTCCGGTCGTGTCGGTCTGCCGTCCCATCGGGCTATGAGAGTAAAAGGAAAAGTGAGCGCACTTGTGTTCGCGCGTACACTTGTGCACTATAATGCGCAGCTGGCTAGTCTCTGTTGAGATTGGCCACCATGGCCGAAATCGGTCTAGGGAGCTATTACTGTTTCCAATAAAGAATTTAAATACAAAATAAATAAATACTATGAGTTCTCACAACGCACAGGGCCCCATAAACCTATTCAGAGACGATACTTTAGTTGCGGTTTGTTACTTGGCGTTTAAATTAATTCTTATTGTTTTTGAATTAAAGACTTCAGAAAAATCATACTTCTAATAGTATTACTTCTTTACTTACACAAGTTGTTAATGAATAAATAAATAAAATCTTTATTCTCCTCACACTTAACACATTTAATAGATATAAATGTTACACTAAAAAAATCTTTATAATTTGTGTGAGCACTGGTGTCTGAAATGGGTGTAAGCCTGTAGTACAGAATACACACTTGTTAATGAATACGGGCTTAAGATATTAAATAATATACTGTTATAAAGAAATAAACTAGCTTTCTGATTCAGACGGCAACGTTTTTAGATCTTCCATTGGTAAAATTTTAGTAATTGTATTTACCTCAGAAAATAGGGTCTTTTTACTAAAGGTCTGTGAAAAGAGACATCAAATGAGACGTGTTTTCAGCAAAACCAATTTCTTTCATCTCTAAAAATCCTTAAATGTCAAAGTATTAAAGATTTTGTAATGCTTTACACAAAAAATATGAAAAGACGCAATATCTAAAGATACTTAAGTATTAACATCGATCAAATCACGTTTGAAATATAAACATGCTGTATATTATATATTTTTTCTAAGACAGACGTGTCTTATTACACGGTTATAATAACAAGTGATGATTTGAGTGTTCATATGTGCCTTATTCAAATGTTTTTAGGAAAATATATTGGTGTAGTTGGTACTCTAGCATCTTCTGATTGTGACGCAACTTCTAAATTGAGTGTTTTCGGTTGTTAAAACTTGCATGAAAACTAACTATAGACCTTCAAACTTAAAAGAGAGAAGAAAAGTTTTATTAGTAAGTTATTACGGAGTAAAATAGATTCGCTTAATTACTCCACTAAATTCATATTTTAAATTACTATTATTTATCTTATTTTTACTGTTTAAAATATCGTTAAAGAAAACTAACAACTACTACGTAACAGGATGTTCTATATTATTTTTATAATGAAAATCTGTTTTCCAAGATACACCAAACGTACGTCAAAGCTGTCACAACAGATTTGTCAGGGCATGGCACAAATTATTGGCCTTTGACGTTTTTCTTAGCGTGGACTTTATAGAGGAGGATGTCTATCAATAGTCAAATTTTGTGATATATAACAAAAGAAAGAAACATGTCGATTCTTGCTGATATTAAATTTTGTCCGTTACAGTTCATGGGACATATCATTGGAGAGTTTCATTATCAGGGAGAGTTTACTTATCGAACCAAAAGAACAAACATTTTTGACTCACCTAAATGCATCACAAACATTTACTTTAACATAAGCTCAACACAAATCTATAACAGTTATTTTTGGAATTAAAATTAGAGTAATTTATTATTTCCAATCATTTAAACATAACCACAATTAGGGATGAGAATATTGTAGCAAAATTAAAAATATAGTTCTCGAGTGCTTTCATGACACAAAAACGAATAAAACACGATTCAATTCATTCATAATTCAGAAATATTTCCTCAACTGAACCGGTCCAATGAGCGATATTTAATTTTAAAAACAAACACTCGTCTCTACTTAAACAAATTAATGGAACGCTGAATAAAATGTTATAAAGTATTGAATACTCATAAAGCTCTTAAAAAGTATTGAGTAGTCTAAAGTATGCGCTTTTAAGCTGTATGTACCGAGAATTGAAAGTAGGTTGTTACCTTTATATACGATTTTTGTCGAGTTTAATAAAAAGCTTATACGTAAGCCGGCAACAATTGGTTTTCACGAGTGAGGTACAAGGCGTGTGTTCTAGCGATATTTGTTGTCTATTGTCTGTGTTTGAATCACGTTGTATTTACTTGGTTGACTTCTATGTCGGTCTAGTCTCTAGTAAATACATGTCTCACTACACTACGTGCAATAGTCATATACATACTGGTGGTTTTGCGATTTTGTTACTAAAAATATAGTAGCCATCAGTTGCTTATAAGAGGATAGACTTTTATATATTATCGTACATTTCCGATGAAGTTTAATATTATACGATTTCAAATTTATGAAAAAACACAATCTTAAATCTCGTGAGCATCGTTAATTCCGATGAAGAGTGTTTATTCCTAGTTATAAGTACCATAAACGGCTAACGATTTACTTATGTAATGAAGTGCTCTTTAAAAACGAATTAACTTTTTCTCGCCTAGTCCTTCCTTCATACCACCCATCAATTGCTCGTGACGTTGGTGCCAAGCGTCTAATAGCGCCATCTAGTGATCCGATTATCCTCGACTTCTAAGACGGCAGATTAGTTTTTGCTGCCAACCCGTTTTTAAATAGGACAGGTTCTCCTAGCTCACTCCTTACGTGTATTGAATTATTTTTAGCGTTTGTTTATTTTGATTAAGCCGCTTCTAGTGATTGAAATATAAAAACCAGCTTGAGGGAATTTCTAATGCATTTTATAAGGCTGCATCTTTAAGAGCTTATGCACTTGTATTGGAAGGTAACATCCCTGTTGAATGTATGGAACACTTTCCTCCTACGTGTGTGTCTATTTATAAAACTTCTTTTATGTCGAATAATAGTTATGCAGCATCGTGAATGCTGTTTACACGTGTGGTGCATAAAGCTAGAGGATTAAAGATCATAATATGGTTAAAAGAATGTGAAGACTAACATAAATTTGCGTGGGTTTACAATTGTTCCATGGTTAAGCATTATTTCATCTTCATTATAAATAATTATCTTTATCATACACTAATCTTTGCTTTTCCTTTAATTTAATTATGTTCAGTACCATTATTTTCCTTAACAACACCAGGCCTCATATTTACTCTTAATTATTCATCTTCACTACATAGTATAAAACAAAGTCGCTTTCTTTGTCCCAATGTTGCTTTGTACGCTTACATTTTTAAAACTACGCAACGCATTTTGATGCGGTTTTTTTAATAGAGAGTCATTCAAGAGGAGGGTTTATATATATGATGACATCCATTAAATAGTGGAGAAAAACTGTTTATTTATTTTTGAGGTTTCTCATGTGATATCGTTAATTATCATTTTTTTCCGCTTACATTACAAACGAAGGCTGAACCCTACGAGATTTATCAAAATAATGTAGTAATTTTAATATACAACATGCACAGTTTTTCTGTAGTTTATTTAGTACCCGTGCAAAATGGGGGCGGGTCGATAGTACAATAATATAAACGACTTCATACATAACTCAACCAATATTATTGTGATTGTTATGGCACGATAACTTCAACGTCTTCATTACAGAATATTAAGTGATATTATGGTTGATTCATTTCGTTTCAGAATTGAATCTCAACTTTACGTCCGTGTCATATAAATAACCTGTTTTAATAGCGTGGTGATTTGTTACGGACTTTATCTAGACAGAAACCTATTTGGACAGTCGTTTAAGAGTGCTTTAATCTTTAGCCAGACAAATCGTATGAAAAATTTAGGGGCGGTTAATTAATGTGTAGTCTTAAAAATATTTTAGAGATTAATTAATAACAATTAAATATTTAAAAGATATATAGTTTCTTTTAAATTTTGAAGTAAAGCTCAACAATTGATGCAGAGAAATGCAAGGTTCATAATTGGGTCCTCTATTATACCTTATTTATATTAATGACTAGTCTTATGTTTTTTTTGAGGTTTTATGTTCATAAATTTATCGTAATTAAACTTATTAATATAGTTTAATATCTTAGTGTTATAATGCTCTAAAAGGATAGTAATTTGCTGCACTTTATCTCGATAGGAAGCTATTTGGGGCCAATTTAGGCCCGTTAATCTAGATCGTGATATTTTACACTAGATCCAGAGATAGGTACGATTGAGTATCCCTAATGCATTGCTGATACTGGTTTAAAAGCTTGTTTAAATCGAATAACTACATGGTACTAAGTAATTAATGATATGACAGTTTCTAATAGTGTACATAAATTAACTAAGGTTATGTGTATGTATAGTAAATTGAACATTGCAATCGAAATGTCCAATGGTAGTTGATAGGTTCATTATATCACTATTATACTATACAGAACGCCTAGCTTACTCTGTGGTTTCTCGTTAGCGTAACAACTGACAGTATTTAAACCATGATGAAGACGTAAAAAATACCCCAAAAAAATCGTTCAGTGAAAGGGATGCTAATAAAATAGTCACATACCCAATAGGGGACATGGACCGTAGCCACTATATATAGAATATTATACAACGTGAAAATACAGTAATTAATTTCAATTCAACGCTTAAATATAAATAATAAACATTTAACTAATCAGATGAACATAAAACAAGTTAATTCACAAGTAAAACAATATAATAAATCACAAATTGTAAGTAAAAGCACAACCATCAATTATGAAGATTATCAAACCCGCCCAACAATTAAATTAGCAAATTTTTAGCTCGCAGTGACCGCTTATTTTATCAATGGCTTATCGAGTAGGGATCGTAAACCTTTTTGATGTTTATGATTTAATTTTGTTATTTGTTGAAAAGGCAATGGTTTATTGTATTCACAAGTTGTTTTATTGAACTGATATTTAATTTTGTGTGATCCGAATATGTGTGCCAAATTTCATACAAATAAAATGCCTCTTTAGTAATACTTAGTACCAATGAGGATTCATACTACGTAGCACTCTTTGTATGAAATATAGAAAACACTGTATTCTATCTCAAAATACACACACAGGCATATTTTAATGCACGAAATGCCTTCGGAAGGAACATTGAATGAACCAGAATTTCCACTATACATTAATTAGGTGTCATTTGAATGTCTCTTCTCGTACCGCGGGTTGGCGACCCCTAACTTTTCTGATATATTTCTTCCAATATTAACATGTAACTGATCAAAGCCGGCATTAAGTGGTGGTATTGAGACGATAAATCTTACCGTAATTGCGTGCTCCTGGGAATCCTTGCTAATTCATTGATGTGGATTCAGCTGTAATGGACCAATTGGAAACGTTTATACGGAAAGAGTTCCATTTTTGAGTGTATCTAAGATGTATTTAACGCCCTGATCTGGTTTACTAGATACTCTATGGAGAATTTAATAAAATTCGTCTTGGTCTTGCGAAGTCAAAACCTTTGCGTGTTTTTGTTTTTACATCACCTACAACCTTATTGGTAAATTTGATCCTATAACACGATATATATCTTCGTACAAAAGGACGGCCTTATTGCTAAAAAGCAATCTCTTCCAGGCAACCTGGTAGGAAAGGATATGTGAGAAGGGTACGCGATGGTGCAAAACAAACACAGAGTAAAAGATAAATAAAAACATTAAATTAATAAAACAATAAAATTATCAGTATAATATAATATGTTGTGCATTACAATCAAAAAGTTCTTTCTAGTATTCTGTCTTCCTCAACATAAATAAGATAAAAATATACATATATTCTATATTTGAGATACATAGTAAATAAATAGTAGTTAATAAATAGTTTTCTCGCTATTAAATAAAAAAAAATCTCACTTCATCCTTTATAACCCTTTCATGCAGCAATTATCCATGAAATTGACTTATTTGAATTTCACATACATATTCTAACGATATGCAGCTACCGCTAATAAATCTTAAATAGCACATAAGTCATAACTTAGCCGAGTTACAAGCCGGCGCCATTTAACTACGCTATCATATAAAGAATCTAAATTAACACAATGTGATGTGGCTTTACAATTAGTAAGATTGTATGGATGTATCTAATCCTTTAAAAAGTATTTTGTTTAATATGAAAAGTAATAAAGTACACGCGTTAAAACGAACACAAGACAATACTTTTAATGTATCTATAATCTAAGAAAATACTATTGTTTATAGATAATCTATACGAATATTATAAAGGGGAAAATTTTGTTTGTTTGATTTGGATGAAATTTTGTACCTAGATTCTTTGAAACCCTAGAAATGACAAAGGATAGGTTTTATCCCGAAAATCCTACGGGAATGGGATATACATGGGGTGAAACCGCGGAGCCTAGCTAGTAATATAATAATTAGGAAACATTGGTGCTTTCGTAGGTATGGTTGTAATGTTTTCACACAAAATCATTATGATGTTATAGTTTCTTAAATGCACTACTACACCTCAGTAATTTAACTATACACAATTTATACAGAACATCGAGTTAGTAGTATATAAATATTCCTTTATTTATCGCAAACCGACCGCCCTTAGCAGTTTTATCTTGTAGCAACTTTACGACTATGAGAAGTCACTGCGTAATATTTTAAATGTAATTTAAGCGTGTTTTAATATTCAAACACCTTGCTTGATTTATCTGTAGTTATGGAGGTTTTTCTATTTATGAGCTGAGTTATTATCTAGTAGCTGTGCCTTGCGGTTTTGCGTATAAACTAATTACGCTAGTTTAGAATAAGAAACACCCGTATTCACGAATGTAAAAGTATACTATGCAATCTCAATCGATCTTATTACAAAACAGGGTCTAAGTAAGTCAGGTTTAATTCTGGACTAAATAATTATTATTTCTCAAACCGTTCCGTTTTAACTATGTAATCAATTTAGTATATATATAACAAAAAAAA
>LQNK01000088.1:43123-132875 GCA_001586405.1 Phoebis sennae
GATGTTTATGATTTAGTTTTGTTATTTGTTGAAAGGGCAATGGTTTATTGTATTTACAAGTTGTTTTATTTAACTGATATTTAATTTTGTGTGATCCGAATATGTGTGCCAAATTTCATACAAATAAAATACCTCTTTCATCCGTATTTAAAATTATACTTAGTACCACTGAGGATTCATACTACGTAGCACTCATTGTATGAAATATAGAAAACACTATATTAAATCCCAAAATACACACACAGGTATATTTTAATGCGAGAAATGTGTTCAAAAGGAACATTGAATGAATCAAAATTTCCACTATACATTAATTATATTCAATTTTAATGTCTCGTCCTGTACCGCGGGTTGGCGACCCCTAACTTTTCTGATATATTTCTTCCAATATTAACATGTAACTGATCAAAGCCGGCATTAAGTGGTGGTATTGAGACGATAAATCTTACCGTAATTGCGTGCTCCTGGGAATCCTTGCTAATTCATTGATGTGGGTTCAGCTGTAATGGACCAATTGGAAACGTTTATACGGAAAGAGTTCCATTTTTGAAAGTATCTAAGATGTATTAAACGTCCTGATCTGGTTTACTGTTACTCTATGGAGAATTAAATAAAATTCATCTTGGTCTTGCGAAGTCAACACCTATGCATCTAAATGCGTATTTTTGTTTCTACATAACCACTCAGTGGTTATTATATTATATTACAACCTTATTGGTAAATTTGATATTATAACACGATATATATCTTCGCACAAAAGGACGGCCTTATTGCTAAAAAGCAATCTCTTCCAGGCAACCTGGTAGGAAAGGATATGTGAGAAGGGTACGCGATGGCGCAAAACAAACACAGAGTGAAAGATAAATAAAAACATTAAACTAAATAAAACAATAAAATTATCAATATGATATATGTTGTGCATTACAATCAAAAAGTTCTTTCTAGTATCATGTCTTCCTCAACATAAATTAGGTAGAATCTAGATCTATTCTATATTTGAGATACATAGTAAACAAATAGTAGTTTAAAAATAGTTAGCTCGCTACTAAATGAATCTTTTACAAAAATCTCACTTCATCCTTTATAACCCTTTCATGCAGCAATTATCCATGAAATTGACTTATTTGAATTTCACATACATATTCTAACGATACGCAGCTACCGCTAATAAATCTTAAATAGCACATAAGTCATAATTTATCCAAGTTACAAGCCGGCGCCATTTAACTACGCTATCATATAAAGAATCTAAATTAACACAATGTGGCTTGCAATGTGCGGCTTTACAATTAGTAAGATTGTACAGTATCTAATCCTTTAAAAAGTATTTTGTTTAATGGCACTTTGTTGCAATGGTTTCAATCTTATCTTCTTTGTAGACCACAAAAAGTTATAGTCCACGGTTTTTCTTCTCAGTCATACATCGCAACTTCTGGAGTGCCCCAGGGTTCTCATCTCGGTCCAATTCTCTTCCTGATCTTCATAAATGGTATTACTGACTGCTTAAAATATACTCATTGTGCTATATTTGCTGATGACTGTAAGTTGTACAGAGTTGTGAAAAATATTGATGATGCTAATTTAATCCAAAATGATTTGAATTCCTTCTCTGATTGGTGCAAACACAATGGGATGGAGCTGAATGTAAATAAATGTTCTCATATAAAATTCACCAAAAAGGTAAATAACGTTAAATCTCATTATACCATTAATAAACTTCCCTTAACTGAAGTTTCAACTATTCGCGACCTTGGTGTAATCTTTGACTCGGGCCTTACTTTTATCCATCATATCGACAATGTAGCAACAAAGGCTTTCCGTTTCTCAGGGTTAATAAGGCGCAGCTGCCGCGATTTCAAAAATACAAACACATTTATATGCCTCTATAAAACACTTGTTCGCAGTATTGTCGAATATGCGACCCCTGTTTGGAGCCCTTCATATAAAGTTCAAATAGCCAGAATCGAAGGTATCCAAAGAAAATTCACTAAATACTTAATGTACAAAGAGAAAAAATGCTGTATCTCTTTTGACTACAACTCTAGACTCACATATTTTAAATTACAAACCCTAGAAAAGCGCCGTGTAATTGCAGATATACTGACATTATACAAAATTGTCAATGGTCTCACAGTTGCACCGGATATCTTGAGTCTTTTAACGTTAGCTGTACCCCGTGTTACTCCTAGGCACCCATTAACTAAAGTATTCACAAATAAAACATCCCGAACGAACGTTGGCAAATTTTCGCCAATTAATCGTATGATTTCTAATTTCAACTCAATCCACGTTCATGCATGCATCGATATTTTTCATGACACCTTCAATTCATTTAGAAAAAATATTACTGATTGTATCAAATAGCGTAAGAAACAATTTAATTTCGCTTATATTTATATTTGTAACCTGGAAACATTTTTATCACTGTATATATTTTAAATTATAACTGTACAATTTTATCCTAATTGACTAATTAATGTTAATTTATTTATACTCTTTTTAATGTATAAAATCTATCAATCAATTATCAATGTATAAAATCTCAATTTTATTTTAAATGTAATCTTTCAACATGTTTTTACCATTTTATCTCACGGAATATTTTTATGTATAAGTTAAAAGTATCAATAATAATGTTGTATATGCTTATAATTTGCATGCAAATCCACATGTGTATTAATAATTTTAAAGTTATATTTAATGTAATTTTGTCATGCAGTTGGTGTATCTTTCAAATAAATAAATATGAAAAGTACTCGCGTTAAAACAAACACAAGACAATACTTTTAATATATCTATAATCTATGAAAGTCTATCAATAAGCTATACGAATATTATAAAGGGGAAAGATTTGTTTGTTTGTATTGAATAGGCTTCTAAACTACAGGATCGGTTTAGATGTAATTTTGTACAGATATTCTTTGAAACCCCAGAAATGACATAGTTTTTATACCGAAAATCCTATGGGAACGGGATATCCTATTATATATAGTTAGTAATATAATTAATAAACATTTAAGCTTTTGTAGGTACGTTTGTAATGTTTTCACACAAAAACTATACTATCATTATTATGTTACAGTTTCGTAAATGCACTACTACACCTCAGTAATGTAACTATACACTATTTATACAGAACATCGAGTTAGAAGTGTATAAATATTCCTTTATTTATCGCAAACCGACCGCCCTTAGCAGTTTTATCTTGTAGCAACTTTACGACTATGAGAAGTCACTGCGTAATATTTTAAATGTAATTTAAGCGTGTTTTAATATTCAAACACCTTGCTTGATTTATCTGTAGTTATGGAGGTTTTTTTATTTATGAGCTGAGTTATTATCTAGTAGCTGTGCCTTGCGGTTTTGCGTATAAACTAATTACCTTAGTTTATAATTACTAACACCCGTATTCACAAACGTAAAAGTAATACTATGCTATCTCAATCGGTCTTATTACAAAACAGGGTCTAAGTAAGTCAGGTTTAATTCTGGACTAAATAATTATTATTTCTCAAACCGTTCCGTTTTAACTATGTAATCAATTTAGTATATATATAACAAAAAAAAATTGTACCGTTAAAAATATACATCTTATCCCATTTTATCCTTTTCAACATTAATATAACTAGAAAAGCGTTTATACATACCCCCAATCGGCATTTTCTTTTGTCTAAACTTAATCAAGATCGGATGAACAATACCCAAGTAATGTCGGACAAAGTTTTCATACTTACATATTATAAACATGCGATCGCCCGGTTATCTCAACTCAAAGACCTCGCTTTGCTAGTTCAATAATAAAATAAAGAATAAAAATTTTAATTGTTTCGACTAATGCTAGACAAAGTTTTCCTATACTAAACAATTAATAATTTCCATTAACTGGAATTATCATATAATAATAACTAGCGGCCCGCCCCGGCTTCGCACGGGTGCAATGCTGATAAAAACCTTCCTCATGAGTTACTCTATCTATTAAAAAAAACCGCATCAAAATCCGTTGCGTAGTTTTAAAGATTTGAGCGTTCATAGGGACATACAACATGACACATGACAGAAAAAGCGACTTTGTTTTATACTATGTAGTGATGAGACATGTTTTATTGAGGATACTTCTTATCCTTCGTAAATAAATATAATCAATTATAAATGATCTCATGACACGAACATAGTTACAATTACAACATCACTTAGAAATAATAATATCATGTACCTTTATAAGTAGCTTTATTCATAAAAAAGTCGAAATCATCAAATTCAATTATAATACAAGTCAATGGTAATTTGAAAACAAGCACCAAACCTTTGTTAAAACACTATTTTTGCTGACTTTTATTATAATGAATTAATTTTTATCTACTACTTGTTATGAACTAGATTCCGCTCGCTCGCGGTAATTAGTTAATAATTAATCTAAAATATTTGTAATGGAAACGTTTATCGATAGTACAATTAAGTTCTATAAGGAATCTTGGTAGCGTTAGAAAAACGATCGATTTCGAAATAATATCGAAATAGAAATTTAAATTGAATATGCTTAACGAAATAAACACTTTTTTTTGCAATTTCAACAATCAACTTTAAAGTCTTAGACTTTTCTTTTACTTTTATTTTGAAACATTGTTACCGATTAAAAAAATTAAACTATTTTTATTCTATACCTGACAAATTGATTTGTCTCATGTATCACTGTAATATATACCAAATAAGTTGTGTCAAAACATCTGTAAAAAAAATATATACTGAGTAAGTTGTTTCATAGACCTCTTTAAAAAAATATAATAAATGATTTATTAATAGCGAGCGAATATAAACGAGTGAAATAGTTCCAAAGTTTGAGTTTTCAAATTGAGCTTGACTGTCAAAAGTTTTCTGCTGTCCGTACTTTGCTTGTAGAATTTATCGCGTTTGGCTTTGATGTAAAGTATTGTAAACATTATTTGCTAACAACTTGTTTTGTGGTTTTTAAATTCTCTGAATTATGCGATGAAGTAAAAACATGATTCATAATACTTTGGTTGATTTCAATGAGGACTAGACTTAAATCTATGGATGTTTTTTTATCGAATTAAATTGCTTCATTCATGAAACATGTCAAAACATTACAGTTATACTGCTTCTACAGTAGGTTTCCCTGTTTTGTGGAATGCACAAATCAAAGCAAAAAGTAAAAAAATAGAGAGTAGATACACAGTAAAAGTGTTTGCGTTAGTTGTGTTTGTGTGTGTGTGTGTGTGTGTATGTGTTCGTGTGTGGTTGTGCATTTTTGTGTGTAAAATTGGGGGTGCATTTGAGCTGTTGTAAACGTATTTAAAGTAAAGATTTCTCGATTTTTAGAAACACATACATATTATCTATAGATCTTTAATATTGTTCGATTGTAAGGGAACACAAATATTTATTTACCAGAAAAAATAACCTTATTTCATTACTAGGACTGCAAAACTGACCAAAGAACGAGATTCGAAAATCCTTCAATCAAACCCGCCCCAATTCGATCACTCGAATTTTGAGGCATTCATGGTCAGTTGCATTCATCGGTCGGTGAACGATAAGCGAGTTAAGCAACGTGAGGCGCGGCCAGTCTGTTGATGGGTCAGCAATTATGTTAGTGACCTTTCAACAAATAATCAGTTGACACGCAACAAGATTAATATGTCCCTTATTCCCTTAAACTAGAGTAATGTTTGGACATGAGAGATATAGCGAATAAAAACTTATATCTATACTAGCTTTCCGCCCGCGGCTTCGCACGCGTGGACTACTATCCTATCTTTCAAGTTGGATCAACCTGCACACGGTGTGTAAAATTTGGTTAAAATCGGTTGAGTAGTTTAGAAGTCCATTGCGGACAAACACTGTGCCACGTAATTTATATATGCTATTTTTAGGTTATATATATATTTTTTCCTTTTTTTTATTTATTCTTTCACCCAGCCTGATTATTCTTTGCACCTTTTACCCAGTGGTTGCCTGGCAGAAATCACTGTTTAATGATAAGGCCGCATATTATACTGTGAATTCTGTAATTTATACTTTGTATTTTCCTGTCTTTGTGGTGTAATAAAGAGTTAAATATATTAGGATTATAAAAGTTTTTTTGCTAAAGCAACTCCAAAAGCAATACTTGATTGTTTGGCTAGTCACACAATGGACGAAAAAATTCGACACAAGACGCAACCGAGTGTTATTCGATTAATCGTTGTCGAATCGAGCAATTATCGATTTACAATCGTTCCGCCGTTCGAGTCACGCAGTGTGCAGTGAATCGAAAGCAAACGTTCGTGATGGGGTGTGCGTCGAATTTAAATGATTGTTGTAGTGAGAATTACTAAGGTTAAGAGTGTTTATGGCATCGTTTTATTGGAGTAAGATGTGTGAAACTGGGCAATGTTTCATTTATTGGATGGTTTTTGTTTCTTTATATCGGATTGTACGATTGAATGATAAAAATATGGCAGATTGGGGTCGTTATGTGGAAATTTTAACAAAATGAATTATTTTAAAAAATTAAAAGTCATGTCAAATGAATGTAGTACATAATATTAAAAAGTTTAAGTTATAATTATGTTGAGTGAAAATGGACTTATATATAATTTTATCTTGATTATCTACTACTTAATATAGGTATATTTTATATGCCCTTGGTTTTCACCAATATTTTCATTAACTATCCTATTCAGAATCCAAATAACTTTAGAACATACGGGGAACTCAGTTGCATAACTTCAATTTCAATTCCGACGTTCAAGTATAATCCTACCATGTTGAGACGTGATCTTAATTTAATTGTTAATACAAGTTTAGCGAACATATTCAATATGGTTAAGTTATTGGTTACTGGCTACCTGATGCAATAATGCCTTAGTTTGGCGGAGTGCCCAATACTATTAGAGGTTTTTTAATAGGCCGCTTTAAATTTTATAATTTTAGATTGTTTTGGTTTTTGTGCTGAGGCACAAGTTGTTATTCTAATCGTTTTGCTTTTGGCTTTATGCTAGCCTTATGTTATCTTATCATTAAAAATAATTGGTAAATCTATAGATAACATTAATACCTTCTTATTTATTGATTTATAATAAAACATGCATATATTGTATATCTTAAAAAACAAAAAGGTTTTGAAACTATTTATTCAAATTTTGCACAGTCTTTTCAAACATTTAGGCAAAAAAAATTGTACCCTTCAAAAGAAATCTCAATTCGTTTCAATTACGTGTTAAAGCAGATAAACAAACATCTATCAGAGTATAATCTGAGTTTATTGACAGGTATAAATTACAAGGCTTAGTACATCCTATCTGGACTTAGAAGAATAGATAAGGATGACAAGGTACTGGCGACGCGTAAGCGGAGAGCGATTAGCGATTTTTTTATTAAATATATAACATTTTTTTTATTAATTTTTAACACGGACAAAGTGAGACTGTGACAAAGTGAACTTAAAAGAACTAAACCTTTTGAGTTAGTGTAGTTATAAGATAACAATAAGTGCAGTGAAGTGCAGTGTAAAGAACACAATATGTCAGTGCTTTTCATTTAATATAGACAATAAGAAATAAGTCGCTGGACATTTTCTTATAAAGTATTATTAGATATTTAAGTTAGTTAAATTGCTTATTAGCCAACACGGCTAGATTGCAATATAAATGAGGAATCCATTCAAGAGGACTTCTAATAAGACAAAAAAAGGAACTTGTAAATATTGTAGTAAGCTTGTTTATTTAAATATACAATTTTATATTGATATTAAACACGATTGAGTAATAAATTAGAATTGGCAAAAGTACATTTTTTATATTTTTTTCAACATAAATGAAAGATCAAGACGTGTTACGAAATGACAATGTAGTACGTGTCTAACAACACTATAAATACACAATATATCAGATACATTTGCCCATAATACTTTAATCGCCTATAACTTTCAACCGTTTAATGGCGAACGAATCGCGAACGAAAGCGTCCGGTATCCGATAAGCGATGTCGTTCAAGCGTTAATTGATAACGCAACTATTAATATGCGCTAATCTTCTAATTACATCAACGCATATATTATAGCATAACAAAAGAAACACTAAACGAAAACCGACTTTAACCACCGAGCAATAAAGTTCAGTTTCGCTTGCATAGAATTGATGGAACAAATGCATTTATCTCTTTCTCACACACACCGTTATCTCTTCTAACACAGAATAGGCTCGCAAATACGACGACCGATATGTTTTAATACTCTCAACGATTACACTGCAATATCATTAAAGATATTCCAGTTTAATTTATAACTAGACGCGATAAAGGAATTGATAACTATTTGAAACTTGTGCCAATTAGAAAATTCTTTGAGATGCTGGTCTTGGCGCAATTAGTGTTGAAAACGGCTGACGGCTCTTGAAACGATGTTTAAGTTATAGAAGCGTTTAATGAATGAGTTATTTATTTTCATTAGTGGGAATTTAGATTGCTACATACTTTCGAGTTTTTGTATGGGAAATGTTTTATACTAGCTAAGCTCAGAGGTTTCACCCGCTTATATTTCCCGTTACCGTAGGATTCTCGGGATAAAAACTATGCTATTTCATTCCTGGGGTTTCAAAGGATCTCTGTACAAAATTTCAGCCAAATCGGTCCTGTACTTTCCAAGCCTATTATTTATTTTTTATTATTCTAAAACATTCACTATGGCACCATGACACTTACTTTGACACCAACGACAAAATTTCAACTAAGATGCCAGACAAACTTTTAGTTCCCAATTCGATCGATAAAATTGTACTATTTGTCGCAATGATAAACAAACACCCTATTCAAAAATGAAAGGTATAATGACACAAACAAAGGAAAAACAATCGGAACAATAATTTCCCCTGTATTTTTACATCGCCCTTTGACACCAAGATAAAATTTCGTATCGATCATGTCTGTAATTAAAATCACACCTTACTACAAGGACATAGAGTCTAAAATTAGTTGGCAGATTCTTTCGCGGCTTTTCATAGATACAAATCATCGGTCGTGTTCAGTACTTGGAAACCAATTTCCGTGCCTCTTTCATATTGAAATGTAAGTAGTCCGTGACAAATAGGGGGTGCTGCTTGTGGCTCGCTAAATTATTTATTGGAGATTCATGAACTTTTTACCTTGGGTTAGCCGGGTTTTTGAAAATATTGGCATACCTTCAAAGTAAGCTTTAATATTCCTTCAAATCACACTAAATTGATATATATATCAAGTATATTTTGCATGGCAGCGTGTTGCTGGTAGCGATCATTCTTTGCTCATTCGTCCTTAGTTTTAATTATTTCCCGGAGGCCTGTATTTCCATCCCATTCCTCTCCCATCCTGTTCTACTCCTGTACCAACTTTCCATCATTAATCCCTTCCTTATCCCCCCTTTCTTCAGGCATCTGAAACACTGATTTTGTATTTCCCTTACTCTGTTGAAGCCGACCTATCATCGACACTTTTCTTGCATCTTGTGCGAAATTATATGGTTTCAAATTTTTGTTGAACTCGTGTTATAATCTTACATATACAACCTTAAGAAAGACCAAAAGTTTGATTCCACGAGTAGAAAATTGTGACGAAATTTCCTACTGTCTGGGTGTTAATATATCTTTAGTATTTATGTATTTACAAAAAAGATATAAGTTAAGGATATCAAATGTCTAGGTTCCATATTACAAACTTGCTTAGCAATGTGTCAAATGTCCTAGAATTATTTTTTATTTTTTAAATATAATCTGAAATAAAAAAAACATTATTCAGATTACTCTGTATTACACTGTAACGGCCCTGCTCAAACAATCAATGGAAAATAAAGTACAGCACACAGTCAACACATTTGTACGTCGATGTCAGCTGCGTCAGCGGTCGATTGAGTCGGCAATTTGCTCCCGATGTGTGTTCAAGTGAGCTATTGACATCGCTTCATACAACTTTGTTCCTATACAATAAAAACGCTACTTTCAGCTTATAATAACTAAAATAAACGCAATTATAGAATAATATTCTTGTAATTAAAAAAAATAACTCTTAAAGTTTCATATTCCGATTACTTAACGAACGCTTAGTAATTAAAACTTAAGTGTTTATATTTCAAAACGATTAATATGACGTTCATACGGCTACGGTTATAAGTACGTAGTTAAGTAAAAATATTTTACACAAAACCTTTTAAACTCTACGACTATCATTAAAAACTGTTTCTTAAACAGTTATTACTGAGATGTCCTTTAAAAGTCGTTAAACAGCTCCCGGTTGTATTGTTTTATTTTATGGTTTTTGTAGTGAGTAATGAATTATTTGTCATTGATAGATACAAAGAGTAGTCACCGAACCAGTTGGACGACTGGATTCTGTCGTCGTGCTGATTATCCATTTACCTCTATATACTTTAATAGTAGTAAATTAGTTTCGAGTGAAGTTTAAATATAAGTTCGAAACACCCTCCATACGAATAATGTAAAATATTCAAAATTGCGCGTTTACCGCCCTCTATCTCAAAAACGACTGAGCGCATGAAAAAAAAATTATCTTAAATTTTATGCTCTACAATTTTTATAATAGATGTTAACATCATTGGAGCAATAGAAACTGAGATAATCAGGAAAAACTATTTCTATGACTTTTGACCTTGTATAACTTCCGATGCGAACACGACTTGATATGTACTTTTGGGAAGGCTTTAAGAACGCCAAAATAAAGGTATATACAAATATATGGCTTATTACCTATCAGTCCGAGGTTAATCGCTTGAATAACTGAACTATCGTTAACGTTTATTCTTTCACGTTTAGCAAATCAGTGTCTTGTCGCTAACATGATACTATATTTTTTCACTGATAAGGAAACTTGTTATAATATGCCTTGTATTATTTTTATATTTTAATAAACCATTTCCTTTCCCAAACTATTTTTAGATATCTATCTTATTATTTATTGGGTCCCAAACGCTACCATATTTTGAAAGCCACAGAATCTTATTATTTCCTTTGTTTTCTGAAGGGCCAATCAATCTCTACCCGGCCGTCAGTGACGTCACCGGTGACAAGGGTCAAGCGGCATTTTTGCGAACTTCTCGTTCCCGCCAAAACAACGCGACCGCAAATTTAAATAAAATACATACTTTTTGTAGATCTGTGGTCGATTCGAAATTCGAATTTGACTTTCGTTTGACAATTCCCTTTTGGTTGTATTTGGAAAACAATGGCGACTGCTAATTGAAATAGTTTTATACACGCTGAAATGATCGTGCAAGTATTTGTATCTAAATATACTGATTTTATAAAGCGGTTTGTTTGTTGCGCTGTTTTAAAAAAATCTTTCCAATTCTTTACATGCATTTAAGAGAGAAATTGTCGAGCATATATACTACTTTGAAAATATAATATAGCATATACTACTTTGAAATAATATAAAGACAATACGAGATGGCTTTGAAATTATAAGGAAGCCAATTATACCTTTAAGCTGTACTATGTAATCATGTGTACATTTCTTTGGTGTGTGTATAATAAAGGGTATCCATTCATTCAATACGCGGCAATACCGAGGGGCACAGCTAGTCTTTTTCACTTGCGTATGTTTTCATCTTAAAAATTCTATAACAACCGATTAACGCATAACTACACTAACTAAATGCTATAATTAATTTAACTCATAATAAATTTCATTACTTTCAGGTAATTCGTAAGAAATAATCGACCCTTTGAAGGCTCGGCACAATTAAACGGCACCGGTTAGTACGATACGTGTAATTAAAACCTCATTATACCATTTACAAGAAATTACAGCAGAATTACAGACTCAAAATGATTCGCTAAATCTCAAAGCAGACGAGACAATAAAGCATTTTATAATTTGAATTTCTTAAATTTTCACCCATTAAAAATTTTTGCCAAAAAATACAGCCGACTTCATCGCTCTAAAAATAGAAAATAACTTTTATTTGATTTTTGTGGAAATCTGTACAAAGTCGGTGCAAAATCTTGTTAAATTGAAAATAGATAAAGGCACCGACTTTGTATAGATTTCAACAAAAATGAAATAAAAGTTATTTTCTACTGTTTAGACTCGCTCTAAGTCGGTTGTATTTTTTGGCAAAAATTTTTATTCATCCCTTTTTAGTATCCGTGAACCGCAGAGCTTATTCCGTTGATTTTCGAGGAGTTCCCTGGAATATCTACCACATGGATGATCAGACTGGAACCAAATTTCTATGGGACCACACTGAAACTCTACTCTTTCGAATGCAAAAAGAATTTTCGAAATCGGTCCATAAACGCCGAAGATATGCGGTACCATACATAAAAAAATACGGTCGAATTGATAACCTCCTCCTTTTTTGAAAGTCGGTTAAAAACCGCACTGAATGAATTCTTAATTGCAACCCATTAATATATTATACATTCTATGTCCCCAAATCGATTCCAATAACATCGATTAAACTTAATTCGGGTTTAATAAAATCACCGCTCGATTGTGTTGGCATTTTTCCATGGTCCCCGTTTCGAATTAATTTGTCTCCGAGCAATTAATCGTTTCTCGTTTTCAGCAATTACTTTTTTATTGCGAGAGGAATGCCAAGTGATTCGTGGACGTATTCGGAAGGTGCAATCGAATTAGAGTTGTATGGTTTCTTGCGTCATAGAAATCGATTATCTTTTGTGTTAATGGAGAATCCCTTTAGGAAGCCTGTAAGGTTTGGGTGACTGCGTTTTGTTATTGCGTATGTTGTAATATGGAGGTTAATTAAACGAATTGTTCTTATGAGTAAATCAAGTCTTTAGACTTAATTATCGGGGTAACTTATTTCATGTATATGTTAAATGTGTAAATTTTGTATTTGACGACCCGATTAGTACAGTGGATGTGGCAATGGTCTATTGCGATAGAGGGTGTGGGTTCGATCCCCACGAGTAGAAAATTATTGTGTGATGAACATTGTAATTTTCTACTGTCTGGGTGTTTATCTATCTATAGTATGTATGTATCTACAAAAAATATGTCTATCAGTTATCTAGTGTCCATAGTACAAGCTGTGCTTAGTTTGAAACTAAATGGCGCAGTGTTAAATGTCCCAGAATATTTATTTATTTAATTTTAAAATTGATTAATAAATAATACAGCGTAGGTAACTAATGATTTACAGCCATTTTCAATAATCTATCAATGATAATGGATAGATTGTTGTCAGATTATATGACAATAGATAGACAAAAATCGTAGCAAATGTATCCGTCGTTAGGATATTGAAATCAAAGTAAGTGCAAATAGAAAGATTTGTCTGACTTTAGTAACAAAACAATGGATAGATAGAATATTGAAAACGGCCGTAAATCACAAAACTATTGTTATCCTAATTTTGTACATCTTTGTTTTAAATCCAAAGTATGTAAGACCTCAATTGAAGCCCTACAACAACAACAAAATATCCTAAAATCAGAAACATCTAAAATCAATTAATATATTCTCCCGTCGTTTACCCTAACGTATCATTAACCACGCTACACAGAAATATGTGCTCCTAGTACAATGCACCATAACGTTTCCTGCAATCCACGCGAGCGAAGACACGTGCTACAATATACATTTCCTGTATTATGTCATACATAAATTATAAAACATGTTTTGTTTTTGTATACTTTTTCTGATCAGTAATGTGTTTTTATAAATGCGAATCATTGTATAAACGTTTGTCACATAGAGACTCACGTTGCCTGGATTATAATATTATACTAGTATATACTAGCATTGCTTTGTGGATGCACTCGCGTATCACATGATCCTGTGAGAATTCCGGGATTGAAAGTACCTAAAGCATGTATGTACATGCTTTAGATAAAATTACCCAGACAGTAGAAAATCACACTTTCATCACTTCACAATTTTTCTATTCGTGGGGATCGAACCCACACCCTTCGTCACCATAGACCATTGCACTAAGCGAATCGGGTCTTCAATTGTATGACAATTTTCTAAACCATAATTGTTTTTTTGAGAGCAACGTTTGTAAGTCCAAAATTAAAATGATGACTTAAGTCGAGTATGGATAAAACCAATTACCAGTATCAATGTCCCATTCCCCTTCCATACTCGACGTGCGCCAATTTCCGAGAACCGCCTTTGTGCAGGCCGAGGCATTCCGTTCCTTTATTTTCATTCCCGTCATCGTCACAGTTTAGCATTGTTGCCCTTTTTTCGGCACTCCTCGGCTACTCTCGTATTTCGCGTTTGCTCACGGTAACCTCCCGGCGCGATTCCGAGAAAATTTTTTGTACAGTTTTTACTAAACCTTTTTGAGATCGATCGCATTGTGGACTGACTCTGTTTGTTTAGGCCCGGATTAATTTACGAAAAGCGATTTTAATGTTTTCACGAGCGAGTTTACAATTTGCGGCGCGATGTGTTAATTTTCATTTTTATGTTTGTTCACGGTGGATCCTCTAGTTAAAAGTTTGAATTTAATTAAAATTTGTTGCGGTATTATTTGTTTCGTGTATATAAAAATTCGCAATTCTAAAATTTAAAACGTATATTTTATTCTAAATTCGAATGTAGCATACATATGTATTACGACTCAATGCTTATTAGCAATCAAAGTACATACTAGCTTTGCTTGCGTAATTTCTGCTAACATAGAAATATTAAAGCTATCCCATCCTAATTCAGCTACAATATCACACAGCCTAGCTATATACAAAATTTCATCAATTTCCTTTCAGTAGTTTCGACGCGATTGATACACAAACATCCGAACTTTCACATTTTTAATATTACTAGGATTGTTGTTATTCAAATAGATATACGGACCTTGACAGAACAATGTGAAGTCTTAAATAATTCTCATACAAATAAGTTTTTATTCCTCATATGGCATCCCTTTGGTAAGACCGTACAGTTTTTGCATACAGTGCAAAACGGCTTAATTTTTTCTTAATGCGCATTAACTCGGTTTCTTGGTAAAATGAGTGGTGGCTGATTTATAGGCTTTTGTTTACGAGTCCAATTATTGTTTTTATGTTTGGTTGAAGTAAGTCTCGGACATTGTCAATTAGTAAACATTCGATTTGTGTATTGTATCTGTCTATTGAGTTATGGCCGTCTTCAATGATGTATCAAAGATTATAGATAGATTGTTATCTCATATTATATGACGTAAAATTAACAAAAGTCACAGCAAAGGCTATCCGTCAACAGCATATTGAAATCAAATTAAGTGCAAATATATGGATTTATCTGACTTTAGAAAGCATAACAAGGGATATATAGAATATTGAAAACGGCCGTTAGAGGTTATTTAATCCCAACTATTACTGTCTTTTAAAATATTTTAATACTAGCGACCCGCCCCGGCTTCGCACTGATACTAAATACATTACAGGAAAACTGTGAACGTTGTATATAAAAATTAGTACATTATTTTGATAAATCTCGTTGGGTTCAGCCTGCGTTTGCAATGTAAGCGAAAAAAATTGATAATTAACAACATCACATTAGAAACCTAAAAAATAACATTATTCGTTCACTATTTAATGGATGTTATACATATAAACCTTCCTCTTTAATCATTCTATCTATTAAAAACGCATCAAAATTGGTTGCGTAGTTTTAAAGATTTAAGCATAAAAAGGGATAGAGAAAGCGACTTTGTTTTATACTATATAGTGATGATAAACATTTACATGGTATTTAAAATCAAAGCTCTTTAATAGATCGTTTTATATCAGCGTTGCCATTATGAATATTCATAGCAAAACCGCAATAAGTGTCGTGGATATCGCAGTGTTTATTGAGGCAGAGGTCGTAGATTCGAACCCCACGATACTAAACTAATATTATAAAGAGGCAAAACTTTGTTTGTTTGGTTGCAATGAATAAGCTCAAAACTACTGGACGGATTTTAAAAATTCTTTCACCATTCGAAAACTACATTATCCACGAGTAACATAGGCTATATAATATGTAACATTATGCTACGGGAGCGAAGCCGCGTGGATCAGCTAGTCGCGTAATAAAACAATAGAGATCTAAAAAATCAACCGATTATAAATTCCATACTGATAACATCAACAACATAGAATTAGTTTTTAAATCGTAAATCTATACATATAATAAAACAGTAACCGAGCCATTTCTGTACATTGAATATTTTTCAAAAAGAGTGATTGGTATGCAATATGTATGTTCTATGGATACCAAAACCATGGTTAAAAATTTTTTTTTCTGTTTGTCTGTTTGTCTGTTTATCTGTTTGTATGTGCGTCAATCACGTAATAACCACTGGGCAGATTTTGATAAAATTTCACATGCTTATAGACCAATATTAGGTGCAACTTATAGGCTATATTTTATTTGAATAAAAATATTTTTAGGGGTGGCTTTTCATACATGTAAACGGAGGGTATAAAAATAAATTCACGAATAGATAATTAAATGAGGTGTCATTGGATAGGTCTTTAAAAATGAAATAAAGGTTTCTAAATGCGTTTTTTGCTAAAATAAATATTTTTTGACATATACACTTTTCAAGTCGTGAAAATGTTATACCACGTGACAATGTGAGATTTTGGTTGACTTGCGAACATGATTTTTTTTACTCTTAACGTATAGATTAAGAAAGAAAGAAAGAAAGATTTATTCAAGAACCACACAGAAAAAGACACAAATAATAACTTCATAACAGATTAAGACATTAAAACACTCAATGAATGCTCTAAAACCTTCAAAAAATAACTAACTCTCAGCCCGCGGCTTCGCTCGCGTGGATTACAATTTTCTGTATTTTGAAGAGGCGCGCGCACTGTTAGATTTTGGTCAAACCTATTTCCATAGAAAATTATAAAAAAGCTATATAAGCGGTCCTTCAACCGCAATTTTTTAAACTTTTGTTGTGCGCCTCTAAAAAGTACAGAAATTAATGGCCCACGCGTGCGAAGCCGCGGGCGGAAAGCTAGTACCAAATACTATAAAACAATCCACATAGTGACTCGTAATCCATATGAATTATCATCAATATAACATTTCTATTAAATTTCCCGTATCGCAATAATTTCGGCCATTTTATTACGACTACCCACAATAAACAAACTGTTTATCACTAGTAATAGAAACGTTAGTTATTTTATCATCCCTATAAAATATAGTTAAATAAAGGAAACAGTGGTATAAATAAAGGTCACTAGCGACATAAATGCGTGTTCGGTGAATTTTATTGGCTATAGTTGGATACATTCTTGCACCTGCCGCTGTATTTCTATACTGTGGTTATTTTGTTAAGCCTGCATTTGCTCACGCAACCTTTTTCATTAAAATATGATGTATCCTATGAAACCAATAATTTAAATTTTTTTATATTTTTTCTGAAAAAAGCAATATTTGTGTTAATATATAGTAAGTTAATATACTCGGATATTAAAGTATATTTTTATTGCATATTAATTATGCAATTGAGATAAAGAAGTGAATTGTTTAATCATGACATATAAATATTAATGCGATTTACACTGTTAACGGACTTGTAAATTAAAATTCATCCCTATAAAACATAGTTGAATAAATGAAGCAGTGGCATAAATCCTCATTCGTTCAATTTCTTTGGCTATAATTGGATACATGTTTGCACCTGCCGCTGTATTTCTATACTGTGTATTTACTAGGCTTGCATTTGCGTTCCCACGCAACCTTTTGTATTTATTAGTAGCGTAATTAAAAGATGATTGCGTTTATCTGGTTTTAATGAAGGAGTTTTCAATTTATTTGGCTCGTCTATAATTGTATATTTGATGGTAATAAAGTAATTATAAATCTTGTATTTTTACTTCATTTTATTTTCGTATGAATTATTTATTATATTTTCTTTATCAATCCATTGTATATAGCGTGTGTTATGCTCTTATAGTATGTAAGAGATGTTCAAGTAAATATCAGAAAAAATTTAAGACATTTCATTTCTTTGAAAACAAATAAGTGAGATATTACTATGTCCAAAAGCAATTGGTGCTTAACTTTGAGAAATGCTTAGATGATTCTGCCGCTTTCTTCCTTCATTAGACTGATATTGAGATATTTTATGCAGGTAGTATTGTATGCAAAGCATTACTTAATAATATGACAGTCGTGCCACTATTTATTTCGAAATATAAAGTTTATTATAACACAGTTTAAGTTGATATTGCTTAAAATTTTGTAGCGTAGTTATTCTAATTGAATGTCTATATACTGACAATATAAGATTGAAAAGTTTATATATTTTGTTTGAACATACTTAACTCAAGAATTACTAATCCGATTTGAAAAAAAAATGTGTTAGAATCATCAATGTTAGATAGACCATTAACTGAGGAACGCTATTGGCAAAGCGTGACACCTAGTAAAAATTATAAAATAAAACAGTATAAGACATTTATATCACTAAATTTACACGCAATTTCTATGGCCTATAAAATTTTAACCAACAAATTCGGCCAATGACAGGTAATTTTCGTGCTCGTGATTCAACTAATTCTTGCTCGATTTTTACGCATCAATCTTGCGCACACGCATGTTGCTACGTGACAGTTTAATCATGGAGATCCTTTTACAGATTACCTAATTTTGAACCACCGTGATTTGGGTGTTTAAAAATATGCAGTAATGATTACTCCAGCGAAATGTATGATTTAAACACATTTAATAAAACCTCAGTGTAAACTGAACCGTAATTCATTGTTATTAAAGCACATATATTTATGTGTCCATATGAACTAAACGTTTGATCGAATATTCTTTCATTTTGTATCTTAATGCAAGCAAGCGGAGCATGCGTTTCACCCGTTGTTAAGTAACTGACCGCAGCCTATGACCATCAACCACATGAAAGTGTCGCTGTTGCCTTGCCAGGAAGGGGAGGGGATAAGGAAAGGATTAATGATAGGAATTTGGGAGAGGCCTCCGGGCTCTCGCTCACCGTATGAAACACTGTTCAATACTGCTTCACGCCGATCTTCTGCTGGGGGAGTGATAATTACACCGATGCAAGCTTAGCCCAATCGTGCAATGTTCGGCCTCCACTCTTTTATTCATGTTTTTTTTTTAATTCTGTCTGTAGTCATTTCTGATTTAATTTCTTTTCCCTTAAAATCCATGCTATCAATCAGAGAAGATTCTCTTAAAGTCTAATCTCAACCGTTCGCTAACCTATACCAAATTTTTGTTTTAATTACAAACACAATTTTTACCTAAAAAGTAATACACAACAATACCAATAAAATAATTAGAAGCGCCAATTCTGTACATTACAGCCGTTGAGAACAAATGCTGAAAACAGTTGTCTTCGGGCCATTAAATGCAATACACAATAAAGATTTCATTCCGCTGCGTCATGAAACAAAATGTGCACTCGACTGTACAAAGAATTTAGCTCGACATGGGAAATCTTATTCCATCGGACTGTCGGAAGATTCTCTGTGCGATTGTATCGGATAAATTGTTTATCGCGCGTAAAACGTTACGGAGCTGAGACAAAGAGATTCGATGGAGATGAGAGGTAACAAATATTTGGGGATTGTGAGGCTTTTGGGGACGCTACGGCGTGACCTTGTTGTTTGTGTTTTATTTTTTAAGTGTCTTTGCTATAGTACGTGCAGTATTAATTTTGAAGAATTAATTATAAACGTATAATATTGGTAAATGAAGCGCGTGAAATTTGAACTGAATAATTTCTACACTTTTCATTTTCAATTTTGAGATTGTTCATACCTATGCCTACGGTTCATACTCTAGTATCATATACAAACTTATGTATTTTCTCTGTTTGTAACTGATCTGTATACATTGACACTAATATTATAAAGAGAAAAACTTTGTTTGGTTGATTGTAATGAATAAATTCAAAAACTACTCGACCAATTATAAAAATTCTTTCACCATTCAAAAGCTCCATCCATCCTCCAATCCACGAGTAACATACACTTTATATATAACATTATGTTACGGGAGTGAAGCCGGGCGGATCAGCTAGTGTATCATAAAGCATTAGTGTTCTCAGACAGAAAGGGAATCGGGATTAGATCGTAATGTTTATACCCGTGTCAAAGAAAATTGACATTATTATAATATTTAGTCCCGTGGCCCTCAGGAGAGACGTGGGGCAAACGTGTCTACGTTACGTAATATTTTACTATCGTATTTACTAATCTTTATTTATATTAAACTTGTGAATTTGGCATAAGCCAATTACGTCGATAGAATATTTTATATTTTCGGATACCTATAGATAATTATTTGAAAAGTTATAATTTTGATCGCAAATAGTACAGATAAAATGAAACCTATTAGCTACAATGTTCGTCCCAAGCAATTGGCTCTAAATAATAAGAAATCCTACGTAAAGAACACTATTAGTACAAAGGGAAAGATCTTGATTTATAGATAACAACGCAACTAGCTCAGAGCGAGCCACTAGTAAAAGATGATTCCTTATTAGCTATAATGTATGGTTCTAAATAATAAGAAATCCTAATACAATGTTCGAGTCCCAAGTAATTGGTTCTTCCTAAACAAAGAATAGTATTAGTGCAAAGGACCCATGTCTCGATTGGACCAATGAACTCGAATAGCCGACCGCCAAATTCACGACCAATGCTACAATTGCTATTCTGGACTTAACGAGCGCACATCACGATGCTTGATGTTTGCGTTAAGGTAAAAGACAGTGCGAATATAGTTCATACATTTTAGTATTGTAGTTCTACCCGTGGTATGGAATTCTGGGTCTAATCCTAATAATGATTTATAAAGTTTCATAAAAATTTGCTTGCTAGTTACGGCGTGAGACAATATAGATAAACAACCAATATTCAGCTGTCAGCGTGATTGAGACAATATAAATATCTAAACTCATAAACAACCAATTTTCACGTTGATAATATTCTTGGGATCAAAATAAATAATAAAAATAATTAAAATAGTTTATTCACTCCCACAGGCTTTGGTTACTTATAAATAGTTAGATTGGTTACTTATAAATAGTTACATTGGTTGCTTATAAATATTTATATATATTACACTTTATAAGAATAATTTAATTTGTGGGAGTCAGCAGCCTAAACTAGGTAAATCCTGTGTGATAGGTCTCCCGGCCTCCACCTCTCCGATATAATACATACATTTTACTGAGAGAGTAAAAGTCACTTTTTAGTTTTGATTTTAAGAGTAATGCGTCATCACATTAGACCTTTTCAATGTTCCTTAGATAAATTTGAATTTGGTACAGAAATTTTTTGAAACCCAAGAAAAGGTTGCCACGGGAACGGGATGTATAAGATTTTACATTTTTTTTATACATTAACAACTGTCCTACCAGGTTGCCTGGGAGAGATTGCTTTTTAGCAATAAGGCCGTCCTTTTGCATTAAGGATATGTTTGTCTTATTTGAGGTTTGCTTGTTTTATTTTATCTTCAATAAAGTGTTGTATATCTCAATAAAGAATTATAAATAAATAAAAAACCAGTGTATAACTTTTCGCTGTCAGCCTATACCTTAAACGCGAAACATTAAATACATTCGATGTCTTTACTTAAGACAGGCACGCGATTTTGTGTGTTCAGGTATCTATGGAATTACTAACACACTTTTATAACTAAATTAAGGTTTTATTTATTCAATATTTTAGGTTTCACACTATTATTATTGTGTAAGGTACAAGGTGTACAACAAATTATTTATGTTTATTTGTTGGTTTGTTTTACACCATTTATAGTGATTTTGCAATCAAATGTTTGTATCTCATTCAATAGCAATTATAGTTTGCATTTTTGTAAAGCGAAATTTTAAAACTACCAAATACTTTACAGATTAACACACATTAAAATAACATACGTTCTTTTCGGTAGATACAGCCTTCGGAATCGGTGGTAAATAAAAAAAATATATTAATTGTCTAAATGTAAATGACGTTTTAAAAGCGCCTCGAAAGGCCGATTTAAAAAACATTTTGACTTTGACTATAACTTCTTTGAAGTATCTTTACAAGCGCTCAAATATAATGAAGACTTATAATTGGCTTTATTTGAACCTAAAATGTTAATTGTAGTATATTTGTAGCCGTGAGTTTTCAGTAAAATAATAAAATAAAATAAAAATAATGATTCAATTCGCTCAGATTGTTATATACTGGTCCTAAATAGTTTTACATCAAACCATGTTTATGCAAAACTATGCATAATATTTAGCGCAAATAAAAACATCTGACTGCGTCTATGTTATTTATTTCTCGATTCGTTCACATTTCTTCTTCGGGATAAATATGTATGGCAATAAATGTACGTCGAATTTCCAATATACGACGAATAAATATTCATACTTATATCCATCGTCAATATAACGTGGATTATGAGAACTGCGCGCCATTCCAAATAAATGTTTTATTTCCGTGAAGTTCCTATATTGCTATCCAAAGGGATTTCTATTTGGCGTATTTTTTAATGTAATTAGTAGTAATAAATTACAAAATATTATTGAAATTTTAATTTGTAAAACTTTGTTTAACATTAAGTCACGTATTGGGAACTGGAACTTTTTTCTTTCTTTTTCATGCTTTTAGAACAACTGCATCAAATAAATTCATATATGCGTGAATGTGATGAGAAGATTTGAATTAAAGATCACTAGAATTTTAGTTACACGATAGTGAAATAAAATCAATACCTTTTACAGCACTTCAAGACACTACGTATTCGTAAACATCCCTTTATCGACACATAACCTCATAAACAATACTTTAATAACCCTCAGTTACCGCGATAAATCAAAGGCTTTCAAATCAGTCCGTAGGGGTGTGAAGCGTTTGGAATTGCGTCCCTTTCAATGGGTTCATTCATATTGTTTTCAATTCGTACTTTTTCGATTTATGTTGGATGCGTGTAAAATTATTTGAGTCACTTTTATGTGTACTTATCGTTTTGATAATAATCAAAGTTGCATCGATGGTGATTGTGCTCAATCTTTATATATATAAAACTCAAAGATGACCAACTGACTGACATAGGGATTTATGACCCAAACCGCTGAAC
This sequence comes from Phoebis sennae, assembly GCA_001586405.1. Taxonomy (NCBI): domain Eukaryota; kingdom Metazoa; phylum Arthropoda; class Insecta; order Lepidoptera; family Pieridae; genus Phoebis; species Phoebis sennae. The sequence continues at coordinate 66,179 of LQNK01000088.1, forward strand.
GGATCGGGCTAAAATTTGGCATGCAGATAAATGTTATGACGTAGGCATCTACTAAAAAAGGATTTTGATGAAATCCCCCGGGAACAGGGAAAAACCGCGGAGCACAGATAGTTCGGAATAAATGTTGTTATTTATTTTTATATGTGGATAGAATCTAATTGGTAATAGCCAAATCTGCAGTTCCATGTCATAGTAGGAGAGGAATCATATAACTTTTCAACTTGCCTCAAACACCTCTCCAAAATTGACAAAATCAAGTTTATTGTGTTCTATATCAGGTAACATACTCCTATTATTAGTCCATCTAAAAATAAGCCGCTAAAAATAAAGCCGTCATTACCGGTAGCTACGGCGCTACGATCGATGCTACGTGCAGGCCTACGTTGCTACGTGCAACAGTTACTTACGGTGAGAAGCGTAGCGGAATAATATGATATTTCAAGTTATGTGGACGATAAATCTTATTTCTGCTGCTTTTCCTATTGTACGTCACTTTTCATAGAGTAAGGAAAAAGGCATCTATCTCCCGTCTTAGTTTTCTGCCGAATTGATCGAAAAGATTTCGAGTTATAAGTGTTGTAACCAATGTTTAGTTTAGTTTAGTTTGTTTTATATATGTCGCAGTAAGATAGATAAAGCCGTAACATAGTTATATCGCTAGGAATATAATTATATACCGTGACATAGTTATAGGAAAGCGATTCATTACTTTCTCACTAGAAATATAGTTATAAAACGGTCCAAGTTATATAAACGGTACTTATATAATTAAAGCTAGTTTATTTATAAAAATACTCTTAAATTTGATGCTGATCGCTCGCGTGAATACCTACAACGCCAGTGTCGGAAGGAAGTAAAGGGATTAAGGAGTGGATTAATTAATTAATTAATTAATTTGTTTATTATTTAACAACCAATAAAAGACGCATATTACATTCATACATTAGCTACGTCACCTTTAATTACTGGAAATTACAACGTTATGGGGTGTTAATTTAAGTACATTAAATAAATAAATATTTCTGGACATTTAACACAACTCCATCTAGTCCCAAACTAAGCAAAGCTTGTAGATTTCATCATTTTTCGGCGCAATAGATAATTGCCATATCCACTGCGCCAATCGGGTCGTATATATTAATAATTTGAAAATTAAAAATCGCTCGCTTATGTAACGTATCAGCGGTGTAACGACCCTTAGGAATAAAAAGGTAGGGAATAGTGCCCCCAGTAATTACGGCACATACCTAGCTCGGTGTAGTGTTCTAGTGTTTTCAATTAAGGGACTCGTGCACTTGGATTTGAAAGGGTTATAATTTCTCTCACCTTTTTGAGTCGCGTAATGATGTATAGTATATAGTTGTGGGTGGGATGTAGTTATTTGTATGTTTTTTTATTATGTACTAGCCGCACCTCGCGCTTTTATACCAAGTTTCATCATAATTTGTTCAGAAGTTCTAGCGTAAAAGAGTAACAAATATACATACATGCATCCTCGAAAAATTCGAACTTATAATATTTTACTTGATTGAGATTTTATATCCATATTTGTTAGTAAAGTTGCTTGTGTGTTAGTAATAATCGTGAAGCAATTTCAAGTTGTCATTAACATGACATAAAATAAAATATTTCTAAGGTACATTTAACAATCAAGTGGGTATTGTTTTTCTTTCTTTGATTTCTAACACAATTTTTTTTTCAAATCGGACCAGTATTTCCTGTGATTAGCGCGTTTAAAAAACAAACAGATTTTTCAGTTTTATATAATAAGTATAGTAGTGGCCGTTTCATGTTTTTGTTGGTATTTTTTGATTACGCGACGAGTAAATTTTAATAATCGATATTTATGATTTATTTACCCCAACTATCTTTTCGCCTTATGTACTAAACCGATCTTGTTGAGATTTTACATACGAAGCATCTCTCTATTCCCGTGGGATTTACGAAGGATTTTCACGGGCGAAGTCGCAGGTAAATGTTAGTCGATTATTATTCACAACCCTCGCTCTGATTTATCACGCAAATGACCGAGGGGGTCATTAAAGGGTTGTTTATGGAGTTATGAGGGTTTGCCGAAAGTGACTTCAGCTGATGGATGGATGAAAGTTATTGATTTGTTACCCATTTGTCGGCTAAGGCCCGATTGAGTTATAAACGACGGGACGTTATAGTATAACAGATAAATGAAAGACGAATCGTTTTCATTAACCAGAGGTTATAATCATCGAAACCAAGTTTTGGTTATGTTAACGCCATGTTTATTATAAATTAAAAAAAATGCATTTGATAGGTAAGTAAGGTAGTAATTATTGTAAATTATTATTTACTTAATACACAGAGACCCATATGATATAGACGATGTGTTAGGGAAATATTTTAATTTATGTATGATTTGATATTTTTTATGATTCCATTAATTTGCCTTAAAATTAACACAAGAATTTACATTTACGAATAAAGCCAATTTCATACCAATTGCGTAATCGATTTAATAATTTCCACCGTTTCCAAGCAACTACTTCACAAAAGTGTAACAAGGAAAAACTAATGATAAAATACACCAACGATAATAATTATGGGCTAAACTTTTATCGTGTTCTACATAGATATACATGCGAAAACCAGATTGGCGCAGTGGATACAGCAATGGTTTATTGCGGCGGAGGATGTGGGTTCGAACCCCACGAGAAGAAAATTTTGATGATGAACATTGTAATTCTTTACTGTCCGGGTGGACATTTATGTATAGGATGTATGGATATTTAAAAAAAAATAAGTTTCCATAGCACACGCTTTATTTAATTTTGGACTAGATTTCGTTGTGTTTAATGTCCAGGAATGTATATATTGATTTCTTTAGACAAATATTATTCCACTCAAAGGTCTTTAACTTCGTCTGCATAGTAAGGGCGAAACGAAAGTTTGTTTGCTTGTAACCTCTTAACGCGTTATATATAGAGTGACATAGGCTTTCTTTTCTCCTGAAAAAATATTATTAGGATTTACCTAAGTCATATTTAACATTTTTAACTACCTTTCCGCCATTTTTTTTCTTCCAAACCATTTTTGTAATTTAAATAACTAACATCCAAACGTAAAAAAATATTTGTTTCAAATAACATATATACATCATCCTGGTCGATGCAGATGAAGTGCAACACAACCTATTAAATAAATCCTTAAATAATTGCGAGCATCCTGTATATAATTCAGCTTTCCGTAACAAAACAAAAATTGAAAGTGGAATTTTAATCATATGTTTTCGCAAGCCGTTAAGCCTGACGTGCCTCCATAAATAAACAGGCTTTAAACCGGTGAAAATTTCGCACTGAATAAGTTATAATGCGCATTAGCCGCGCCAGGAATACTGTGATTTTCCTTTAGCGATGTTTTTTTATTCAGCCTGTATAATTAGCTGACTGATATATACAGGGTGGTGTTTTTAAATCAGCTAGAGAGATAAATCCAAAATTGTGCACATTTCAAAAATACATGTAGAGTATTCTTTCTTATTGATGAAAGTGATGGTTTCTAGGGAAAAGGGTAGAAATAATAAATGTGTTGTTAAAAACACATTAATCAAACTAACCGTATTGTTGTACTACTACAATGCTTACTAGTATAAACAAATCCTTACGTTAAGTAAGGATAATTATAAATACGAAAGTAGTTCTGCCTGTCTGTATGTCAGTCTCTTCTTCACGCCTTAACCACTGAGCGGATTTGTATGAAATTTTGTACAGATATAGTTTCAAACCCGAGAAGGGAAGATATACGCGGCTAGAACCGTGAGGCACAGTAGAATAATATATTGTCTTGAAAATGACCTCATTATGCAAATATACTATCTTAGATTTGAAATTAAATGTAAAAAACAGGCACCGCCGCGGGAATTGCCTAGGCTTACATTTTTGCTCTGTGGCTGTGACCTACATGAATATAAAAAAGAGAAATTAAATTTCAAGAAAAAGTATAAAAGTAAAATGAACAGTGAATTGGATTACGCGAGCTTAGTGAAATATAAAAGTTTCTTTTGAAATTCGTCCTAAATATAGAAAAATCTATAAACGCAAAGTATGTTAAGTCTTTGGATCTCAACTTTATAAGTAATTGAATAAAACCTATTTAGAAAATCTTTTAATGTGTTATTATATTTGTTTATGCAGACTTTGTTAGCGCTGTTATTGCTAATTTATTCAATTTCTTTATGTAAAACAACTAAGCTAATTTTTGTACGAATAAATGAACGATGAAAGAAAAATCTGTTTTAATTTAAAAGTTATTGAATAATTTTGTTATGAAAATGTTCTGTAGTTTGCATTACATTGTTACAACTACGGAATTAATTTCTATGTACCCTCAATAGATTTATTAATATTTTTATTTTAATTATCTGAAAATAGTGTACAAAGACGCTCGTGGATAATATTTTATAAATATATTGTGGGATTGGAAGGAAAGAATGTGTTTTAAGACAGTCTGTTTTATTTTTATTATATGGATATTTCTTTTTTATTTATTATTTATATGTTTATTGTTATTTGTGTTATTTGTGTTATTTGTGTATTTATGTAAGTGTTGCGCATCTACCACATTACCTTTGTTTGTATCTTATTCCACGGGTTGCCTGGAAGAGACCGTTCTTTAGCGATAGGGCCGCCTATTTTGTACTTCTCCATCCCCCATCATGTTGTTAGCTGTAAGTTCTGGTGCGAAATAAAGCATTTATTTATTCAATATGTGAAGAAAGCATCCAATTCCATCAAACATGACATGACCCAAATGTATACTAAATGCAAAGTACAATTTCACTGTAATATCAGACATAAAACGCGTTCGCTATATCAATAGTGCCTTTGTGTTTACATCATAGACTAAATCTAGATTTGCATTGCTCCCGATCCTAAAGGGATTATGAAGCTGAACGCTGCCAGCAAATCGTCTATTGAATACCTATTTTTGAATTTAATAAGTTTATTTTGTGTGATTTTAAATCTGGAAGGCGGCAGATCTACGGCACAAGATTATATCTTAGTGTAGGTCTACAGGTCTCATTCAATTATGCAAAAACCTAAATCCAATTTGTTTTGTATTGTAATTTAATGTGAATTGTACGAACAAATTGTAAATAAGTTGAAATAAAAAATATTCATTTGGTTTATCAAATTTATTTATTTATTCAGTTTAGTTTTAGAAGCGAACAAATTGAAAAAGACTCGTTTGCAAGATATTTTTAAAATACTAGCGGACCCGGTTTCATACCGCCATTTTTTGAACGTGACGTATTTGACAGATATGTATTTGTATGAAACAATATACTTGTGGCTTTTAATATTCTATTCACAATTTCTTCATATTTTCTCACCCTGTAGTTCCACGAATATTTCAAGACTAATAACAAATGAAGTGCAAGAAAGATTGAATGTTTTTCATATTATTGAATTAATTATTTTGATAATCTATCTTAAAAATCACCCTGTGTAACGATTGATTGACAACCAAATGAAATTGCAATGTAACGTTATTCCCACTCGCCTAGTATGATACTATTGAACACTGTATGTATTCCCTACATCCAGCCTTTGTGTTTTCATCATAGACTAAATCTAGATTTACATTTAGGATCTAAAGCGATTATGAAACTGAGCGCTGCCAGAAAGCAAATCTACTTCAATTGAAATTTGAATACCTTTGTTGTATATAGATGTTCAAAAGAACATCTATATTTTTGCTACCGTAATTGAGTTTTATAGGACTTATTTAATTTTTTAATAGATTTATTTTATTTTTAAATTTAATGAAATTTTGCAGCGTTTTTATCTTAATTTTGTTAGCTGAGACATACAGAATTCAGAATAATTCAGGTTCAGAATAATATATAGACTACTTTTAATCCCGGTTGCCAAGGGATCAGACAATCACGCAAGAGAAACCGCGAGGCGCGTCTAGTATATTATAACATAGCTTAATCATAGACTAGTAGCGTGGCTTGACTCACGCTGGCATTAGATAAAGTTAGATTCTGAATATAATTAAAAATACCTATGAACTAAATCTAGGTTTTAATTCTAAGCGTTGTAACGTAGTAACGTTACACATTATAATTTATCTTATTTTTAATCTATACATCAATCATATATATCAATATTTAATCTGTTTAAACTTATTTTTAGTCTATGCAATTTCGATTTTAAAAATGTTTTCAATCTGTCAATATCAAACGTCATTCATAGTATATACATTTTATTCGGATTTATACAGATTTAGAGATTAAAACGTCAGAAAGCAAATCTGCTACAATTGAAAACCAAATACCTTTGTTTTTGATCATACTTCAATGAAGTTTGTTTTCGTTGGAAAATTTTAGGCTGTCTGAGTTAGGAAAAATAGGTCTTATGAATTATTCTCGTTCAATTATCTTGTTCAATAAAGCTGTTTTCTTCTTTTTTCTGGGAAATTATGAATAGTTATTGCGGTTTATCAACACTTCGATGATTCTTAGGAAGGTTTATATGAATTATGCAAAAATATTTTTTTATAAACGTAGTAATTTGTGTATTTAAATGAACCTTTAATTTCTTAAATATAATAAAGGTTCCACACGTGTATATTTCCCGTTACAGTTGGATTTTCTGTATAAAAATTATCCTATGTCTTTTCTCTTACACTCTGTACAAAATTTTACCCAAAACGGTTTAGCGGTCAAGGCGTGAAGTAGTGACAGACTTTCCGATTTATAATATTAGCAAGGAAGATTTCACCGCCTTGTTGGTACAATAAGATGTAACAAAAAAGATCGCATTTTGTCTCTAAATAAAAAATGATTAGCGAATCGGATATAATAATATTGGCCCTATATGTTAAATCTAAGAATCGTAATACAACACTATTAGTAATACTAAAGTATTCAAAGAATTTATCTATATATACTCAAAGGTGACATACTGACTGACTGACATAGTGATCTATAAACGCACAGACCAAACCGCTAGACGGATCGGGCTGAAATTTGGCATGCAGGTAAATGTTATGACGTAGGCATCCGCTAAGTAAGAATTTGATTAAATCCCACGAAACGAGGCTAATAGATACACGCGGAGGCAACCGCGGGGCACAGCTAGTTATTAAAATAAAACTTACATCAATAAAAAATGTGTGAATTGTACCTAATCGGTAAGTACCAATTTTATTTGAACTTTCGCTGTTATTGTAAAAAGTAAGTAATATAGCTGTTATAAATATAAAACGAAACACAAATATTATATAAATTTACATCAGAGCCGCTGTTTGTTCATTTGAGTGGAATGGTTTAGATTCGGAAGATGGCCGCAAATACACGCGTACGCCAGAAGATTATCCGGGTCTGAATACCAGAATTTTCGCTGGTACAGCCCTCCTAAAGATATGATCATACGCAAAACAGTAGCGACCGACGGCGCGGTGTAAACGTACGTTTATCTAAATAATTCACACTATCGAATATCTTAAAAATTACTGAAACTAGTAATTTGTCTAATTCTATACAAAAGCTTATCTTTTTAAAAATTAAAAAGCTAGCGAGAAGGCTTTTCTAGAAGCAAAACTTAAATAAAACTTAGACTAAAAAACTTAACTTAGCTATTAAATTTTAGATTGAGTCGAATGTTTGTAATTCTCGTTAGATATATTGTTCTTCAAATAAATATTTAGATGAATTCTTATGCGAGTATGTATAAGACCGCATATTTATAGAAGATCAAGCGGAAGCGGATTTTCGCTCTAATTCCACAATTTCGCGCAAACAACACAAGCTAAGGACCATCACGACGCATTTTACTTTAATTTTCATAAGAAATCTTTCTCCTGCCCTTATCCAATACTTTCCTAACTACATGCTCTTCCTCCCTTCTCATGACATGCCCATACCATGCTAATCTGTTACTCCTTAATTTTTCCGTCACTGGTTTTTATATTTTCATAAGAAATATTCCTCCTAATTCTAGACTGGACTCGCTCTCGCTTCACGCTTCGCTCGCGTCCTACCCACGTCCTGTGGGACCCCATCTCCCTCGCAATAAATGCCGTTCTATATTAATACACGAGCTCAGGTGAAACGGCCTAATGAAATATCTCGGATTTATTTCAATAATTCCACTGTAATAACGATAAGGGACTTTGAGAGTATTTTTTGGAACGAGATTGTGAGGTTGTAAAAATGTTCGCCGTATGTGCTTTACGATTGTATCGTAATCTACCCTCAAGTTTTTTACAGAAATTTTGATAATTATAAACACAATAACCAATTTCTTTTATGTGAAATAATTTATGTGAACAATGAATAGAGTCATATTTAAGTTGCTAATTAGTGAATAGATTATTACTTGGCGCTCGAATTAAATACAAGAAAGAAAAAATGTATTTTTCATATTAAGACTTTTTAAGAGATACGAGTTGAATGATCTTAATATTATAAAATACTGTATTTACACTATTTTGAATATGCATTTCCATCAATACATGACAATACAATATCAAGTGTGTTATTAATAGGAGAGGCATCATAAAAGTTTTCAGCTTGCCTCAAACAACTCCCCAAAAATGATCCGGAATATATGTCTTATTTCTACACAACAGCATCTCACCTGCATGCTAAGTGATCGAAGTTGCTCATAAAATACCCCAACACCAGAAGAGTAGATGCTTTTCTCCCCGAGAGACAGGAAGGGTAGAGAGATTAATGACGGAAAATATTGTATAGAATTATACAGGAATGTCCAGGGAATACAGATTTACGCCCTACACAAGGAGTTATTACAACATGATCAATATAATTACACAATACTAGCGCTCGCCCTGGTTCAGCACGTACTAAATTATGCACATACGTATTTTAAAAACTGCATCATAAGCCGTTGGGTAGTTTTAAAGAAACAAGCATACATAGGGACATCTGTCCCGCTATCTAGCGGGAAGCACCTTTTTTATACTATGTATGGGCTTAACACAATGAAGTCAACTTCTATTAATGGTAGTATTATGTTAGTGGTAAAATCGTTTTCACATTTCATCTTTATCTCCTGCGAAGTGTTTATCACCACAAACTGATAGGCTAAAATCAGCGCTGGATGTGAAAAACCATGGTTGAATCTGTTCGATTGCAATTTGATTTGCGTGGTATATATGTTGTTTTTGTAACATTAATCATTGAATATAAAAATTACATAAAATAAAAAATAACGTTTATTATTTATCAGTTCACTCCCGCGAGTGAAGTTATTTGAGATGTTGAGTAAAATGTAATGCTTCCAGTCAAATCTTATAAGAATAAAAGTTCCAAGGAATTGTATTACGGTCCGGGAAATCCCAACAGATTACGGCTGTAGTGGCGGATCTCTGGTTATTTTTCTATATTTTCAACTTGTTTTATAGTTGCTATGTTAACATCATCTACCTATGGGTGATTACGTAACGTGAAAAGAAATTGCGTGCAATTTACACATTAGGCTAATCTTTGTTTGGCATCACAAAATCTATATAAAACAAAGACAGGTTTTTTATAACACTTATAACTAGAGATCTGCTGAACCAATTTGGCAGAAAATTCGTAGGTAGGTAGCGTAGGATTGAATTAGACATTTTATAAAAATTAAAAAAAAATGGGTAAATGGCTAAATGGGTGGAGGGATACGAAGATTTTCATATGAATATAGCTGAGTGTGATATCAAATAAAAGGTCACGCGAGGTCTAACTCCGAGCGAGCCACTAGTTTTATTTAACTGCAAATAACAATTTTTTATTGCAGCAAAACCGTATTTTGTTTAAACGTGAAATATACTTGTAACTGGACAATTGATCCAATAGTTTCCTGACTCTAATATCCTTAATTTGTTGTTACAGGGTGAAAAGGACAATGGCAAGAATTGTATACTCTCCTGCGAGAAGAGAAAAGCCGACGACACGGATATTAATAAGGACCTGAAAAAGGTAATACAACCATTTACCAATAAATCTTTTCAAAGTAGGCTAGGAAGCCCAAAAAAGTTTTAATATATGCACTTATAAATGCGAAAGCAACGCCTATTTGGCTCTCTTTTCTACACCCCACTGAACCGATTTGGATGAATTTTGTAACAGTGTAGTTTGAAATCCCGGGAACAGAGGATATACGTGGGTGATACCGCGGATTACAGTTAGTTATTTTATAGTATCACTCAATTAGAAAATTACTCAATGTTCCAAATTATTTCTTGAACATTCAAAATCGAATCGAACCTTAAACATAAGTAATAAGAAAGAAAATTTATTCTACACACATGTACACAGAGTGAATACAGACAATGAAAATAAAATGAGAAAAACAAAAAAAGCAATGTATGATAATAATAAAACAATTTAAAATTTAAAACAAAAACATTTAACTAAACTCTACAGTAATAGAACGCAACCACAGCACCTACAGGGTGTGCTATCGTGTTCCAGGCCCGTAAAGATAATGATAAAGTCGATTGCTTATGCATTCATTGGTCGCGGAGAGCGTGTGGGCCGCGATAAGCCGGTATTGCTTCGTAAGCGGTAATGGAGACGTTATGTTCGAACCAGTGGTAGAGGAATTGAAAGCAGGGTACGGCGAAAATTAAAAATTATGGTGTATAAAATTATGGTACATAGGTGTTTTATTTTTATTTTTCTTTATTAGGGAAAACAAACAGATGCACAGTATAAAATAGGTAATATTAATATTATTGTCTACATAGCCATTACTGTGCACCCAATCACGTTATCCACAAATTACTCACAACGTAATTGCGGGCAACAGCTGCGAGTTAAAATATTAAAAATACAAATGAAACTTAAGTGTTAAAGAAGTTTCTAAACTAAAGAATAACAGGTCTAAACATTCTTTACAAATATTCGTATGGTTTATTTGTAAATTTTAATAGATAAACTGAAAACCTAAGCGACTATATTAATTGAATAATTAACTTGAAGGAAAATACAGTACATATACAAAATACTAACTAAGCTCCGCGGTTTCACCCGCGTATATCTCCCGTCCCCGATGGATTTTCGGGATAAAACTATGCCATATCATTCCTAGAGTTTCAAAGAATCTCTGTACAATTTTTTGTCGAAATCGGTTCTGTAAATAGTTTTGGAGCCTATTTTACAAACAAACAAAGCTATCCTTTTTATAATATTAGTATAGATAATATTTTATTGTCAATTACAAGACAAGGTACGTTAATAATTATAGTATTTTTAGTAGGCTTATATGCAGTGTCAAATAATATGTAAACTATGTGTCAATTTTTAATGCATTAACACCACAGATAACGAATAAAAACAATAGAAATGTAACAAGAATAATTTGCAAATAACACGCCACTATTAGTGTCTCATTTTAGATTCGTTTCTTTATTGGCGCGAGTAATACTAGCCGTTTACAATGCGTACTCTTCAATAGTTTCAGTCACGCTACGATTCTATGTGCAAAGATAAATAAACCGTATCTACAAGGGATAAGGTTGAAATTTAAATGGACTAGAAGTGTGTGGGAGGCATTTTAAAGGACTCTAATGTTAGATGCGTTTTAGATTTAATTAAGCGGAAGGAATGTTACGTGAAACTTCTGTGAATGCGTTTGTACATGAATTAAGTTCTTATATGATATTTAGTTAACAATTTACGGTCTATTTTTAAGTTGCATATACACTACACTCTGTATATGAATGTCCAATACGAGAAAAATGTTTTTTTTAATGAGAAGAATTATTTACACTAAACGAAAAATAAATATTTTCAAACATCTGAAATTTAAAGGATCCATTCGAAAATAATTAAACACATTTTCTATTCAGCCGTTCCATTTGAAATTCGTTAAAGTTTTAAAATTCTTTTATTTGTTTAACATTCATTTGTGCCCTAAATCCATCTATATTAATGCAAAACCCAGGGCTGTAACATAGGAATATAATATTATTTCTTTTTTAACATATAGTTGAGGCGTATGTATCGTCACTGGTAATAGTGAGTACTTATTCCATTGTCACAACCTGTCACTGTGACTAGTTTTTACTAATATCTGTGACTAATATCAAGCTATGTTACTCTTTAGTGCATGATGTGTAGTCCTATAAATGATTTGCCTACTTTGTTAAAAAGTTATAAAGTTATTACTTGTTTTAATTTGCAATTGTCTTCTTTGGCTTATAATAAATAAATAAAGTACGTTTCACAAAAAATCGGAACACATACTAAACTAATATTTTAGTCACCACCAGCCTTGTTAAGCTATATAAGAGCGAGATGAAGTTATTATTTAGTTAAGCAGTATTTTGTCACAGGTAATTAACACTGATATTTTTCAGTCACAGTCACTGTGAGGACTAGTATTTTCTAAACCTAGTATAACAGAGTCTAATGTAGAAGGAAATGCTAAGACATTTTTAACTTGGAAACTTCATAGCTTCCCGAAGGAATAAAAGTATATCGCGAACATTTTTCTTGTGAAAACAAATTATCGTTGAAGATAAACAGTATTTCTGTAATAAACTTTCGAAATGTATTAATATAGGAAAGTGTTCTTGTGTTATGTTATAATTTAGAATTAATTTAAAAAAACAAATGCTACAAGTTTTTACAAAAAGATATTGATAATAAATATAGCCACAATTGATAAATCAATCAAGTTATAAACCAGCCTGATTTAATAAAGCATCTATGCTAATTTTATAAAGGGGAAAGAACTTTTGTATGTTTGTAATGTTTTCACACAAAAACTATCAGACCGATTTCAAAACTTCTTTCATAATTGAAAAGCTACATCTTCACTAAGTGACATTTATTTGTTCATATCGGCATAAACCATCTTTCATGGGAAGCCATTAAACTAAAAGAAGAAGACATATATTTTAGGCTATATAATATTACAGTATATAGTACGGGAGCAAAGCCGTGCCGAGCATAATAATAAAAAATAAACTTGTCACAACTTATCACGAGCAATCACGTCAATCGTCGCCTCTTCGCTGATTAAAAATCAATTAAAATAATCAATTGCATATTTCTATTAAAATACCTTGCGGCAGCCCTACTCAAGCCCAGCACAGACAGACACGTCAAACTTTCGCCCCAACATTCAGCGGCAAGCTGCCAAATAGTCAGTCTATTGGTTGGCAGCCAATAAATCCAATTCTACACACATACCGTATTGTTGCGCAATTACTATTATCTTATAATTACCAGGGGTCAGCCCTATGGATTCGTTTTTTAGTATTACTAATCTGATAAGTACAGAAGTCAATCTCGTGTTTGTATTTTCATACTTACCCACATGTTACGCACACAGAAAGAGATGTGTGTCTGAAATGGATATTCCGAGAGCTAGGACCATTTTTGTGGAGGTGTTTGAGCCAAGCTCATTTTCGGGGTATAATAGGAGAGGCATCAGACAAGAATTCAGCTTGCCTGAAACACCTCCTCAAAAAATGGTCCTATTTCGAATTGCCCACATGTTACGCATACAGACAGAGGCGTGTCTCAAATGGATGACATTCGCGCTTATCATGGTCCGACATGGCCTGAGATTTAGTGACGGTGTGCGGTGTCAATGTATGCGTTGCTTGAGCCGCCTTGTGTGAAGTTTCACTTCCATACCAATCTATTATGTAGTATCGGATTAATAATAGTAATTCGGATACTTAGATCATTAAAAAATAATAACGAAAATTATATTATATAGAGAAAAAGTTTTTAAGTTTATTTGTTTAAACACGTTTATATTCGAAACTACTGTATAGTAATGACTTATTAATGCATCATTTGAGTTATATTAACGACAATATAAAAAGGACAGTTTGACATAAACAAATCACGATATAATTCCGTTAAAATCAACATAACGGAAAAAATGGCGAAAAAGTGATTCAATTAAGGGGCACTGCGCCCCGTTCAACCGTTTCGAGGTCACTTTATTTTCATTATCTGGTTCAAACGGAGCCCTTAAATTTACGAGAAGTATTCTACCCTCATTTGAATAGAACCGCTTTGAAGATGTAGGGAAATAAGAATTCATGGTGGAATTTGTAAGGATTTGTGAGTAGAGGGCTCGGCAAATATCTCGAAGCGTGAGCACGTTGAGACATATTGGGTGCTGTGAACATTCGAAATTTAGTCACGATTGCACAAAATTACACAAAATGCTACTATATATTCTATATTTGTTATCGCTTTACGTTTGCTTCTCATACACTTAAAGCCTCCTCTTTCTATTTGAATTTATATCGTTAATACAATCATATTAATCAATTAACTAACATATTATACATAACTGGAATTATGAATAACATTTGTTTCAAAAAAAGTTCGTGTATACGTATGTATACCTATATACCAAGAAAAATCTTCTACTACGCCAATTTTCAAGTACGACAAGATATTACAATATTTTACAATAATGTTTATCTAAAAAGGAACGCAATAAGTTGTATCTAGCATGACGCGTTTCGATCCAAAGTCCTATTAAACTTTATATCCCAATTCAAAGTCTAAATCGAGCTAATATACATTACACCTTGTTTCCCTCAAGTTGGTATAATTCTCACGCCATAAAAAAGAACAAAACAGCATTTTAACACCGCCGTACGCGTCAAGCTCGCTACATCGGAATGAGTAAAAATCTCATAACAACGCGTAGATTGTACCATTTTTAAAACTTTTCTCATCTCGCCCCCAGCGAAGTTTTTTATAAGCGATGCTCCTCAACAATACGCGGGATGTTACGTTGATACAATATTCCATACTTTTTTCTTACTTTGGGGTTCGGGACGTGTAAATGAAAGAAGCAGTTTGCGCGATCCGTTTAAGTCGTTTTTTAATAACGGTTGTAATATTGAAATACTTTTTCCTAAATAAATTATACGATATGAAATGTTTTTAGATTCACGAGCCTACAGTGAATTTTAAAATTGAATTATCTTATCTTTTAAAACCGCAAATATAGATTTTATTAACGAACATATTTACATGATAACATGAAATAAACTTATTTACATTTCATTGCAGCTTTTTTAGGAGCGATGTGAATCTAATTAATAAGAAATCCGCAATGTATTTCGTGATATGACAACGTATCAATATTTAGATAGATAGATTGTTTCATTGCTATTATTTTGTTACAGGCGAAATTAGAGACAAAGGCGCTAAAGGCCAAGAGACCGGGATTCACAGATGACAGGTACAACGAAACGTCCTACTACATTGAGAATGGTAAGTTATATAAGAATATATTCAAAATTATATAAAGTATAAGGCCTTTAAGATTATTAGGAATAAGGTTAGGCTTTAGCTACACATGTATATATGTGTATATTCGTGTAAATAAATGAAAAACCTAACTTTGACCGTTATAACATTGTATAAGATCTTAATATTTGATTTATATGATTAAATATAATTTTATCGTGTACCAAATATCACTACGCACTAATATATGAGAATTTATGCAGTCATAATTTACATAATTAACTATCTAAGAACTGACCACGTTTATGTCGACAGCTTTGTAAAATTCAGGCGTTGTCATATATAATATCTGTTAATTTACGATGCACTATGTTTTACATGAAACGAAGAATCAGAGAAGCGAATTAAGCGTAAAATATGAGACGTGGGGTTGGACTTACGCCAGACCCACCTGCGAATGGCATAACGTTTGAACTTAGAAAACTTTGTATTGTCGGAATTGCATCTACTTGCCCCGTAGTTTAAGTAGGCATTAGGAAGGGATGGATAATAGAGTCAGTATAGTACACTCCTGTTAGAAGCAAAAGTTGTGGTAAATACAAAATTCAATAGTGATTCTTTCAATTTAAATCAAGAAATAATGTTTTACAAAATGAATGATCGTTAGTCTGAAAATGTGTTTGGATCAAAATTAGCAAACATGTAGCTTATAATGTGCCTTAACAGAGTACTGTGTATAGAAGCTAATAAAGCAATGATTGACCTAAAATTACTTACAATTACAACTTCGTACAAAATATAACCCCAACCACAATAGCAGTTTAATAAATTACCTTGCACTTAAGAAATGTAATAAATTGTATTATAATTCTTGCCGAGTCATGTTAACGGGCGGGATTTTTCAATTTCATCCGACCCACTGCGAGTAAATGGAGGCCTAATCAATCTTGGGGCGAATCATCTTACTGCATTGCTGTAGTTTCAGGTATAGTTAAATTGCAGCCTTGGCAAGTTTTTGTGCTAACGAGCTATCGATGCGGCAAATATTTTACTCATATTCCAGTTTCTTTTCATAATTTTTAGCCTTTAGTTGTAAAGACAACTTTTCCAATCAGACACTTTTATAAGCTTAAGATATATTGTATTAATGTTGTTTTAATTAAAGTACATAACTCTAACACCAATCTGAGTTTAAAATCCTAAAATTGCAGGACTCAGGAAAGTGTACCCCTACTACTTCACATTCACCACTTTCACGAAAGGGAGATGGGTCGGCGAGAAGATTCTAGACGTCTTCGCGAGAGAATTCAGGGCGCACCCCGCTGCTGAGTATGAAAGGTGCATCAGGGCTGGCACCCTCACGGTCAACTATGAAAGAGTCGATCCTGACTATAGACTCAAACACAACGATCTACTCGCTAACGTCGTTCATAGGTATATCTATTTCAAATCCATTATTACCGATAGCGATGCCAAAATTTGTAGATAGCTTTACGATAACTAGAACGTCATCTGGCACTACACTGAGATCGAAACATGAACGAACATGACACTATGTCTTCTAGTTCCGTCAACAGATCCTCCGCTAGTCCATCCTTAACCAATCTCTCTCTACTTACACGGGATCGTTGGACCGGTGATATTGGAACTTAGAATTCGTTTACTAACCCCAGATTGCTTGAAACCATTTCTAAGTTTATTTTTCGGCCAGTACAAGCTTGTCTCTAAATACAAGTCTATTTGTCAATTATAAATTCAGTATCAAAATTGAAGCACCGGATGAGCATGTGAGTGCACTACGCTTGGGCACAGAAACGGGTCATCACAAGATTGCTTCTGTATGACGTCGTTTAGGCCTGTGCCCGTGTCTTTAGCTATGTTCATGTCTGGTTTTATCTTACCTTTCCACTGTACGTTATAGGTACGAAGGACTCTGAGCAATTGTACTACTATTCATTTAACACTTAACATTAATTAGATCGTGTGTCACTGAATCCACATTGACGTTTTAAGATTCAGAATTTTTATAATATTTCAAAGGGAGAATTAGTAATTCTTCTCTAAACATTTAATCTATAGAGTGAATATTTTTCTCATCTAACAGCCTAAATTTACTTATAGATTTTGTACTCAGAAATCCTGCTACTGAATCTAACAGCTCAGAGTTCAGGTTTGCTCCTGGTTCCACTCAGTCCGTGACTCTTGCCTTGCCTGACGTGTGTATCGTTACAGGCACGAAGTTCCCGTGACCAGCCAACCGATCACCCTCGTTCATATCGACGAGGACATAGTGGTTGTCAACAAACCAGCCTCTATTCCCGTAAGTGGCAAATGAGACGGCCATATTGTATGCTTCTTTCATAGTCTTCATCCTTGCATGAATTAGTTTAAGTTTGAAGGTTGGTATATTTAGTTAAGGTGATGGTTTAAGGTAAGTGATATGTAGTTAGTTAATGTTGTATTAGCTTTTATTGTTTCTGTGAATAAAAGCATCATTATTAGTGATACCTGTATTGTTATAATTACGTCACATTTCTTAGTCTACATTAATGAATTTCACATAATTTAAAAATGTAAAACCGTAAAGTTTGATAAAATATAAAGCTGTCATTATGAAATATTTTTGATCACGTAGCGTTTATAAAATAACTTCACCGCCGTACTGCAAAAGTTGCGTATCGTGATTTGCTTTAATTTCGTCTAAAACTTGGATCGTGTCGCGAATTCGAAACTTACAAAAAGGGTCATTATACAAATTATTTGAACATTACCGAGCATGAATTGCGTTCAAAGCATAAGTTGCGGTTAAAATCCGCTTTCTACAAAGTCCTTTGACGGGCGCAAAGCGGTCCCTTGAGTGAACAAGAAATATTCCTGTGATGGAGTGCCTTTAATAATACCGTGGGTTGTCACTTTCATATCGACTTTTAGTGAGCCCTTTATCATGGTTTATTATGTTAACTCAGATAGGTTCGCTTATATAAGTCAAAGAGGCTTTGACATTTATATGGAATAATTTACGAACGTAAGTTGTGAACAGATATACATTGAAATTAATGGGCTTGCTAAAACTGCACTTCATAACCACAAATAATTATTATCAATTGTGTTTTAGTATTTTTAATGACCCAAAAACAAACGAAACTATGATCTAGATTGAAGAATTATTGGTATCATTTGTGAGAATGATCAATCGTGCATTTTATATCGGTGTCCATAATGCAATTTTAATGCAATATTCTGATCAGCAATCAAAGAAATAAACGACTGTGCCACCGCGTACCACAATACGGTTCCATCAAATTCATCACAAAAGGCTTACAACTAATGCGATAATCAAAATGAAAAATGCGCCGATGAAGCGAAGCTAATAATTACAAAAGGAACAATTCTGAATAAAGACATTCGCTGTGTAGGTTAATACAGAGTGTATTTTTTTTGTCGATGGACTTATATAAGGATCACCATCTTTGTCCGTTCGAATGTCAAATTTAATATGTAAAAATATAACTTAATTTTAAAATAGTAATCCATTCAATCCCATATGTATGAATACCGTGCGAAAAAGTATCATAATTCGTGCGAATTATTGAATTTAACATCGAGAAATATTTTCTGAATGCAATTATTTTTAACAATCGTAATTTAGACTATTGTTAAAAAATAATAAAAGTTAACGAATTTACGGAATATTCGGTAGTTTATTTTTAACTAGCTGTGCCCCGCGGTTTCACCCGCGTATTAATCTCGTTCCCATGGGATTACCGGGATCAGAAGTATCCTATGTTATTTTCTTGATCCTTATCTATCTCCCCGTGAATTTTCTGCCGAATTGATCCAGCAGTTCTCGAGTTATAAGTGTTGTAACAAACCTGACCTTGTTTTATATAAATAGATTTTAATATATCAAATTTTTATGTGATTATATGAACTAAAGTTGCATAAATCCGACTAAAAACCCACCCTGTATAACGCCTGCGGCCCAGTCGCGTACAATATTGGACGGTTCGATGCGGTTATCGGTCGCCCCCGGCCTCAAATAAATTAGTGTAATCAAGCAATGATAAAAAAGCTAAGAAGTGCCATGTAGATGTCTCAGTTATTTATTATTGTGCGTTTGTTTGTGTACTTTTTATTCGTGTACAGGGTGTAACTAATGTCGTGAAGGCTGGGGTATTAATCAGTGGGTAGATGTACAGATTGCATATTTTATTGTGAACGTGCATACATTTTATTAAAGTTGCATTCTTTTTATGTGACACGTGATTAAAATTGCTGTCATATAATAATGATGCCGTTACACAAAATAGATATATACTGAATTCCTGCCGAATTCCTACTTATTGGGTGGTGCCAATGACTAATAGAAGAAGAAAATAGATAGATAGTCAAACGTGTATGTACTTTTTTTTTCACTTTTCGTTCCACGCATACGATGTCATTTACGCGTAGAGTGGTCCGTTGTAGATCGAGGTTTCAAGAGCTAGGACCATCTTTTGAGGAGGTGTTTGAGGCAAGCTGAAAAATTGTATGATGCCTCTTCTATTATACTACGACATGGAACTGCAGACCTGGCTGGCGAGCAGCGGTTTCCTTTTGTTATCCTAAAAAAAAATAAAGGAAATCTTAAAAATATAGTACGTAGTAGTCATCAAATGTGTCCAAGATAAGCATGAATATATTCATATTAAAAACGTTCTGGAAATTTCTCAATGGGCCCGCCATAAATTAATGGAAGCCGATATGATTTCTGCGTATTGATTGGTATGATTGATACAGGGATACCGGTTCCAAGAATATGTATGAATTGTCATTGGTGATTATTGTTATTGGTATATTGTATTCAAAAACAAAGATCGAAAGACCGCAGACAATTTAAAAAGTGTTTTGCGAAAAACGGTCTTTAATGCAAAAGAATTACATATTATAATACCAACTGTATACTCCAGTTTTAACATCGTAGTAGCTAGCATCTGTTGCTTCCTTATGAGCCTGAGTATTATAAAAGAAGATTTTTTCCAATCCATGCGGTAGTTTCGAAAGTTAACAAACAAAAATATAGAAGACTTTATTTGTCATATATACTTGAGAGCTAATACTAATTTGAATACGATAAATACTATTCTGTATTAAACCGCTTAGTTATTTATCGGTACGATGGTAGTTCAACATAATTTCAGGATGCAGAACAAATGTCGAGCGTTGTAAAGCCATAGGGACTGTCTGATTAATTGCAGCGATATGACAGTAATGCGGCATAAAATTTGTATGAAGTCTCATTCCAAAACAGCACTTTTAGCATATCGTACCGATAATACAGTGACCGGCCCTATTTTTAATCTACGCTTAATACAATAAAGAGGAAATATTTGTTTGCTTGTGTTGAATAGACTCTCGAAATAACAGGACCGATTTGGATGAAATTGTGTACAGAGATTCTTTGAAACCCCAGAAATGACATAGGATAGGTTTTATCCCGAAAATCCTAGAGGAACGGGATATATTCGCGGGTAAAACCGCGGAGCTCAGCTAGTCGCTAATAAATTACATAATAAGTATATAGGAACACAGTAAAAAGAAACTCAGGTTTTAAATCTCGTGGAATTTATTTGAAGCAAAGCGTTATACACCCGTATTCTAATACGTATCTCGAGCCTAGACTTCACTCAACCTCTGTCAACGAAAATTTACATTCTGAGTCGGAAAAAAACTACTAACTCATGTCCACTCACATTAAGAAAATTACGAAAAAGAAAATTTAACACCTCCATTCGTTACTTCGATCTATTTATTAAAATATTATTTTTTATGTTATGAATTCTCTATTGGAATTTGTCATACGTCATTTGACGTAACCCGAGTGGAAGTAAAATTAAGGTAACTTCTTAGAATACGGGTGCACCAGTAATCTAATTTTAGAGAAACTAACCCTTGTAACGTCTGTAATACGTAGGTGTGACATTAAATTACCATACGGCTTCAGGGATTATTGTAATTGTATGTGACACCTCATTTGCGACTTATATCACCACAGCTAGGAATAGCGTAATCCAACATTATAGAGTTACGTCTAATTTCATTATGTAATATGAAATCATTCCGGCGCTAATTAATGCACTTTGCATTGACAATTGATTATAATTCTAGTAATTGCTGCATTAATTGAAATATAAAAACATTTAATGATCGATTTATATAGTGTAATGGATATTAAAAAGAACAGCACCGTGAGAGGTACATCAAATCATAAAGAATCACAATAAAACACCCGTGCGAAGCAGGCGGGTCGCTGGTTATCTATAAATTGCATCATTTCCAATCTTATCTTCCAAATCGAATACTTCCTCATTGAATCAAGGGGAAAATCCTATGATCCTGGAAAGGTTTCAATTAATACTAGTTGATCCCTTTGAACAAGGACATTGACAAATTTATTACAGACGTTATATGTACCAAAATAAGATGGTAAGTTTATATATGTAACGTCTATCTTATTTACGTTCTTTGATTTTGACAACGTTCTCATTATTTGATTTATCCCGATTGACGCAGTGGATGTGACAATGATCTATGGCGCCGATGGATGTGGGTTCAATCCCTACGCATAGAAAATTATGACGTGATGAACACTGCTTTACAAAAAAGTATGTTTAAGTATGTGTAACAGTTATCTCATTTCCATAGAACAAGCTTTGCTTAGTTTGGGACTAGATTGCGTTGTGTTAAATATCCCAGAATATTTATTTTATCTACGTTTCGATACCTCGCATTTCTGAGAATAGGAGTATTGACGGGGACAAAGATATAGAATACGAATCCAATTTATTAATTTACATAACAAATTTAATCTGCGAACATACAAAGACCAGCTCAATGTCATCGCAGGGCAACCGTTACCGTAACAACAGAATCAAATTTATAAATTCAATATTCTTAGAAAATAAATCTGAATTCAAAACCAAAGGCACACATTTATTGCCAATATGTAAACATTTTCATCTAGGTTTAATGACCATAGATTACATAATATAAAGTAAAACATTTCTAAAGCAAGCCTCTCTTTGAACGAGACAGCGCAAATAAACGATTCCTAAACTTACCATCGTCATAGTAGGTATTAGTGCATTGCACTTTCATGTATGCACTTTGAATTATTAAAATCGACTTGAATGACGTTTGGCACGAAATTCACCCAGTACACATCTATTGTACATTCTTAACACAGAACGCTTTGCGAAACAACAATTTTGGCATAAAACGTATTCTAGTATAGCAATTGTTCTAACTTTATTACTGTCAAATGTTCAATTAATTATAAATTGCAATGTAAATAAATGTCAGAGATGTGTGACGCAATAATCAATAACATACAAGGGGTAAAACACATCTCCATACAACGTGAATGTAACCAGTCAAAAATTTCACGTCATTCTACGACACGACATTCCGTCGCGACACGATATCGTATCACGACATTATGTCGTGTCGTCCAGATGTGTTTTGGCTCTAACAACCACTGTTCTTTGTGATGGGCCAGGCACGAGACGCCAGTGCTAGCTTGTCCCTTGCGCATCATATACGCTGATGAGGACCTCCTCGTGCTTGACAAGCCGTGTTCGTTGCCGGTGAGTCTCAGGCGAAGCCTTCACACCAGACCTCGAAGAGACTGGGCTAGCATGACCGTTTTTCATAAAAACTGCATGCTTTGAGTGCCACAATCTCTTTGCCGTACGAATCCGTGAAATGTCCTTTGCTGCCAAAATCCTTTTACGGAGTAAGTACTCCGTCCGCGCAAAATCGATTGTGAAAGAGAATTCTAGACACTCGATACTTAGGTAAGCGTAATCCTATGAGATTGTGATATGCACAAGTGTTACATATTATTTTGGATATACGACGATTTATTTTACGTTGAAAATAATAACGTTTGTTTTTAACATTGTTTTATTTTAAAGTATGTAACACTTACAAAATAAGGATTCGAATAGTTCCCTTAATTTGAATGCGTCACAAAATCCACATAAAAGTGGATGTCCAAAGACACTTCAATATATTTTTTATTTCCAGGTTTGAAATGCACTTGTAACATATATTCTCTTCAAAAGGAATTTTTAGATAGAAATTGTGAATACGGATCATAGTATTTTTATAGTTTAAATTTCCAAGTAATCCGTACGAGTTCATACTTATTTTAGTTCGTTGTAGTGTATTCCAGTAGATTTTGTATTGAATATGTACAAAATGTATATTTGGGTATTGTATAAACATTTTTTAAAGGTACATTTAGAATATTCTATTAAAAATAATGCCACGTAATGAGCCTTACAATTTAGTTGGAATTGCTCTTGGAGAGAATTTATGTTTTCCATCGAAAGTCGCTCTAACTTCATAACTAGTGGAAATAAGCCATATATTTCCCATAACCTCAGCTTTTAGTGTGCCTCGCTTGGGTAAATCACTGCCTGTGTTAACATTGCACTGTTAAATAAAACGATAAAACGACAATTTTAAATACAAATTATAACTTAAGACTACCGCTGATTACAATTTGCGTTGTGTGCTGTGAGCCGTCAAACCATTACTAGCATAATACAGTATTTAAAATTCAAATGACGCTATTAATTATGTGTTTATATATTCAGCATGAATTTGACATAGAGAAAATTTTTTTTCAGCGTCCTTGATTCAAATTTACTTCTACCTAAACATCTTAGTTTGATTGTCTCGAAAATTATGTCATCAAAAACTAAATTTAGAATAGTTGAACTCAAGTATCATATCAGAATTTTAAATCTAACATAAGCTTAGTATGTGATAAATATCAAACGTTGAAATGCGCTCGATTTTAAGGAGCATTTATTTTTCATGCTGTCACTATCACTCTAATCAAAATAGAAAGGGACAGGACACAATTGAGTGTTTGGACACAAAATAGCAACCTCACAAGCACGCAACGCGTTCAACTACCGTCAATATCATAACAATGTAAATCCAGGTACACCCGTGCGGCCGGTACCGGCACAACACCGTGGTCTTCATCCTAGCCAAGGAGTACAACTTGAAGAACCTCAGGACCATCCACAGGCTGGACAGGTTGACGTCGGGTAAATATTGAATGTTGATTTAACTCTAAGAAATTATATCATATGATAAGTTGTATTTGTTCATTTGATTCACTGACAGATCTCGGAATTGATTCCACGAGTGCATCCGATTTATCGAGACTGGATTTAACACTATAGATGCATTAATAGTTTAGATTTAAATAGACCATAATAAAAATACAATTTCAACTAATAAATCAAAATTTTCCAAATAATATTATTGAAAAATATCAAACCGATTCTTAATAACAATAGATGAAGTCTGTATTTATTAATTTTGTATTCTATTAAAAATACTAAACTAGCTGTAAATTAAGGCGATTTATAAATCGAATTAGAATTCGTTTAACCTTTGACTCGAATTAGAAGCTTAGTCGGCAGAATTTCGTCGATAAGTCGATCTAAAGAACACAATTAAGTAATTAGAAATTACGAACAAAATTCAAAGTAATATTATTTTTTAAGTTACTTGTAACGAAACTGTAATACAAAAAAGGCCATAAATCAAATTCAAAAAATTTCATATATAACATAGATCTCGTATCAAAAATGATTTCTATCACTGAATTCCCGTGATTTCCCTTTCAAATGTGAATCTTCATCTGTTAGTATTCCCGTTGGGTTCCGCTATGATCCTTTAAAAGCCTTTGAGTGTGTTGATCTCGCGGAACCTTGGTAATGGACGGCTGGCTTAGGATCTTTGCGTTCTATTTTTGTCTGCTTAAATATCAATGGTATTTTTAGCTACTTTCAAATGTATTTACGTTTGTAAAAGAGGTTTTATTTGTGAAGTGCTTTTGATGAGGTCGTGCCATTTAAAGATTATTTATAAACCTCTTTATTTTCTTTGTCATTAAATTCAATTTGAAGAAGCTTTTTGATTACTTTAAAAAAAATACCCCTAATACGAATTTTTCTTCAAAGTTAATAACAAAAGGAAATAATCAAAAGGTTACCTTTATAATTCCGCAAACACAAATCTTTCTCTTTAAATACAATAAAGTAACAAAAATTAAATTCAGTAAGGATAGTTATTTTGTGTGTAATAGAATTAACAAATAAAGAAAAGCATAATGAAACTTATCATTCTTCAACCAGGTCTTCTGTTATTCGGGAGAAGTCCAAAGAAGGCGAGACAGATGGAACACCAGATCAGGAACCGACAAGTGCAAAAGGAGTACGTCTGCAGGGTCGATGGAGAGTTCCCAGAGTAAGTATTTAAAGAATTATTATCGAGTTTCTTGCAACTTTCCAAAGCAATGGTAGCGTTTTAAAATTGAATATACATAAGTACTTTGTATAAAGTTCATATGAATAAATTTATATTCTTATTTTAAATATAAAAGGGAAAAAAATATGATGAGGAATATATTCCGGGTTCTTAGTTCTCATCTTCCCGCTCCCAACTTCAAATAAAAAAAATTGTTATTAAATAATTAAAAC
This sequence comes from Phoebis sennae, assembly GCA_001586405.1. NCBI lineage: Eukaryota > Metazoa > Arthropoda > Insecta > Lepidoptera > Pieridae > Phoebis > Phoebis sennae. The sequence continues at coordinate 91,949 of LQNK01000088.1, forward strand.
AAGCTAATTCATGTAAATCGCAATCGGAGATAAATGTGATTCTTATAATATCAGAAACAAAGCAAGTTAACAAAAATGTTCAGAAATAATTTTAACAAATGAAATTGGAGGTCTAACAAAAATTCCCGAGTCTGAAACCATCAATATCCAACCTTTACGAGTTTTATCATTTACAACGATAACTTTCTTAAAAACTTCTCGCCCACATTTCTCGCAACAGTTCCTAAGAAGCTTAGCACATCAGCTACGCGACTTTACACGTCTTTTCCTTTAATACCCTCTGTTTTGGCACTACTTCAAGCCACCATATGGTTTGGTATTTAATGTCGGCAGGATATAATTCCAGGGCTTTACTGATTAAATGCAATTTAAGGCTTATTTAGTTAGAGACAAAAGGGTATTTTACGTGCTAATGTTTGTAAGTTATTTACATTATCCTAATCTGTCAATATTAGAATGAAAACTTTTTTAATAATGTCAAATAACCAGTCTTATTTTAACGAATTTGATGTAATTGAAATTAAGAAAATAATAAAAATAAAAAGTAGTTTTTATAATAAAATGGGTACTTTTTTCCTATATTGTGGTTTCAAAAATCAAATCATAGGAATGTTCTATTTTCACTTGCATTTTACTCACACGTATAGCACAAATATGGCAGATTTTTCCTTTCAATAGAAAGTTATTAAATATAATATCCCCTGTTTTGGCACCACTTCAAGCATCTCCACATGGTGTGGTGTATTATGTGGGCAGGATATAATTCGAGGGCTTTGCTGTTGTCCGATGCTGTCACGTAAGATTTAATGCTTAACCATTAGGTGATTACATATTGTCTCGTTCTGACACGTTGGAATATTAATCGTGCTAAAGATATTTAACGCTTGCGGTCTGGGATAGATTAGCATGACAGATTAGATTGTGGTAAACAATATCGCGGGAAATTGTAGACTTAGAAATTGTTGGAAGACAGCTTTATAGATATTTAATAAGGGAAGGAAGTTAGATTGTGCTGATTTTTTATAAGATGTGCTACAAAAGTTAGGACTGTATCTTCAAAGGACTGATTACAATCTAAACTATTGAAATCATTGTCATAGTCTTTGTAATTACAATTACGTGATTACACACTGTCTCAACATGAATATCGATTGTTCTAAGATTCGCCGTTTGCGTCTAATCGATCAGAGTTGAAGCATGTTGATTGCGTGGTTTTAATTCAATGTGCGTAGTCGTTAAATGCTTGAATTGCTTCTGTTTAACGAGTTATAAAATGTATAAAAAATTTACTTTCTTCATTCTGGTGGGAAATAGTCTGATCTATATTCTATTATTTTGTCAAGATCTAAAATTTTATCTAGTACCGACCGCGATATTATATTTTCATTTATATATTAGTAGACGTATACACTAATTTAAAAATATAAAATACAAAATTTTCGAATAAGGAAGAACTATAAGTTCTAACCCATAATAGAACAAAATTATTCAGTGCGACACATATCAAACTAATTCAGAAGCCATTTAAGTTTGTTTGTTTAACATTTAACTTCACGCGACTACCGCCCACGTGTCTTTCTAAAAATGTGAAATTCTTTTAACTAATATTAACCATAATTTTCAGTGAGGAAATCGAATGCACAGAGCCAATAGAAGTGGTCAGCTACAAGATAGGGGTCTGCAAGGTCTCTCCCAAGGGCAAAGACTGTTCCACGGTTTTCAAGCGGCTTGGGTTCAACACGCGCACCAACACGAGTGTGGTGCTGTGCCGGCCGAAGACTGGAAGGATGCATCAGATCAGGGTGCACCTGCAGTATTTAGGTATGTCCTTTGGTATATAACTTTTATTATGTCAGTGCGAATTGGGCCAAGTTCAATTCATTAAGCATCGTCACTTCTATGTCAATGCAAATATACCGTATTAAATTCTAGTCTAATTTCTCACCGAGACTCGTATATATATTTCTTACTTTTTCCAAAGATTCCTTTCTATATCCTATCCTTATATCCCTCTGTTCAATACTGACTAAATAGATTGCAGATTTTCAAAACGGTTCGGCAATACTAGCAGATGGCTTTGTAAAAGTAATATTGCGAAAAACCATCACGTTTTAATAAACCCCGCGAAGCTTATGACAGTTTTAAACTGCCCTAAAACGACGTAATTTAGATTTTGAAAACCGCTAAAGCATTTATAGGTTAATATAAAGAATAATGTGGCTATAATATTTTTTAATAAAGTATAATAATCTTTTCCCTTTATACGACCATTACCAGTGAATAAGCAATCCACTTACTTTGATATTGCGTTCAGAGACTAAACTAATCCTCTTTGCCAACGCAAGGATTTGTGGGTTATTTTTAACATAAGCCCAAATTCTGGCAAGCTAACCGCAGCGTTGCAAAATCATATCAACTAAAAACTCTTTTTGCATGCAATTATGGAGTTGGCGAAAAAGTTTCAACTTTGTGTTGCCAATTTTCATTTCGAGCGCTTGTTAAAATTTCTTTTTTAATTTTTACCACTACTCCACACAATGGCCCGTCCACTCATCTCGCTCGATGTTTTTTTAATTCAACAATACCTGTTTTTGCTAGTTCTGTATTATGAAAATGAATGGTTGGCGGAATTTTAGGCAATTTTCTGTGTTTCGTTCAAATGAAGCCATGTTTTGGTTTAATTTAAATAGTCGCTTTTGAAATAAGATTGATTAGTTCGTTTTTGTTTAAAAAATAATTTCTATTTCCATTTATCATTCATTTCAATCAATGAGAAATGGCGTAAAATTTGGCTCATTTAATTTATTCAAATCAAGGCAAATTAGTTGGAAACACCATTTAAGTAATCTTTTACAATCCATTAGTTGTTTTGCGTGTTCTTTGGTCACGCAAAGCTCCAAAAACGGAAATTATTTTTGGAAATGATAAAATATTTAGAAGTATAATAAATATTTCCTGTCAGCTATTTAAGTATGAATAATCTAAAGGATTTAGGCACGACAAATTGAAATATTAAAAAAAAAGTCATTGTGTTTAAATATGTAATAAAAATATTCGGTGTGATGTCTTAATAAAGCGTTAAAAAATAATCCATGTATTTAGTTCCATAAAATCCACTATGTCCTATGTCACTATTAACACTATGAAATTGTTTATTTCTTCAATGACTTCCATCTTTCTTGTCCTTAAAGAATCATCCAAGACTCCCGTTGTTGTTATAAATATCAACTCATCCATAACTTTTGAATCCTTACATTTAGCATACAAGTCACCATCAGACTATATATTTACCCATTCTTTACAAACGTTGTAAATTAAATGACTCTCTCTCTCTCTCTCTCTCTCTCTCTCTGACTACATTTAATAAATAAATATCTCACCAGGTTATCCAGTAGTGAACGATCCGTTATACAACCACCCGGTGTTCGGGCCTCTCCGGGGGAAGGGAGGGGACACTGGGGGCAAGTCTGATGAGGAGCTGGTGCGGGACCTCATCGCAATACACAACGCGGAGAACTGGCTCGGAGTGGACGCTGGCGATGATGATATGCTGTTCTCTAAACCGGCACCTGATGACAAAGGTATTTTTTTTTTTTATTTTATTCAAATTTTACATCAGGCACTAAACCCATATATTACACAAGAGAAGATATTGCTCTGTAGGTACAATTGGAATAAATAAAAAGGCAGACATTAAAAAAAAGGACTTCATTAACGAGTTAGAATCAAACTTTAAAGGTATGAAAAAAGAAAGAAAGAAAAACCATTAATATGATATAAATACATGGCACAATAATTAGGCCGCCTATTGTTTTTATTTTATTTTATTTCTGTGTTTTTATTTCCATTCTTTTTTGTGTGCAATAAAGTTATTTTCATTTCATTTTATTTTCACAGTGTAAAACTTGGAAGGAATATAAAACATTGAGACTCAAATTCTTGGTCTTTTAACTCTCTTACCTGTTTTGTATGAACCAATGTCGTTTCTTCATCTTTTCTTTCCTGGTTAAGCTGTACTTTTTTCGTAACGATACGTTTTGTTCTTAATAACATTTTTTATTGCTTCAGTTGGCGAGGACGAATGCGACACTGGTCCAGCATCAAGGGAGTCATCACCGAGACTAGAGTCACCAGCTCCAGGGCTGACACCAGCCACTGTAATGACGCGTAAGTCTTAAAATATCGAGCTTCATAACGTAATAGAAAGTCTTTTCTTATCTTAAAGTATTTTGAAACCGATAATGTTCGCTCATTTTAATCATAAAATTGTATTAAGTCATCTAACGGCCACTTTCAATAATGTATTTTATATTATAGATAGATTGTTATGTCAGATTATATGACGTTAGAAAGACAAAAGTCATAGCAAAGGCTATCCGTCGATGGGATATTGAATTCAAAGTAAGTGTAAATAGATAGATTTGTCTGACTTTAGTAACTAAAACAAGGGATGGATAGAATATTGAAAACGGCCGTAAGTGGAGTCTAATCCATACACTTCTAAAATTATAACATCGATGAGTAATGAAAAACAAATGAACACATGTTAATAAACAGAACTGTGTATTGTTTGTTACCTGGCATAAACCAATAAATAAATACAAATATTTCTTCCATACAGCGACGCTGGCAAGTCCGTCGAGCGCTGCAGAGGCGCCGGTGGAAGATGTGTGTAACGTTGCGCACTCGCCGGCTCCTTCGCCCAATATCAACGAAGATTCTAGTGATGCTAAGGTATGCATTTAGTTATTAGTTAATATTATTTTATAAACTTTACTAGGCTTTTGTGTAGATAACACCAGAAGGTAAAGATGGATATAAATAAATTTGCTGTTTGAGACAAAAATATCAAACTACCCACATTAAAGATAAAATAGATAGAGCCTGGATAGTACAAAATAAAGTTTGGAAACGATATAAGTAAGATAATAATCTTAGCTTAAGCTAAGGATAGCTGGGATATCTTTTCATATTCGTAATAAAGTTTTATTTTAGAAATCGTTGCTAAAACTATATATATTACATATTTTAAGGATATTCAAATTAACCTATTTAAATTTAATGTTAATATCGGATGCAACTTAGAAGATATGAATCTTGAATCCATCCTTGAATAAAATTTTCCATCTTCCATAAGGAATTTAGAAGTCTAGTGAAACAATTTAGTCTAATCTTCGAACAACTTCTGCAACAACACCCAATCTTATTTTTTCCTCCAGTCGGACAAAGTAACGGTGGCCACTCAGACGGGCTGCAGCCCCGCGGCTCAAGCAGCCAGCGGGACCACTGGGACATCGGTGGGCGCAGAGCCGGCGGCCGACCCGCACTGCTACGAGTGCCGCGTGCGGTACCGGGACCCCAGGCCGAGGGACCTGATCATGTATCTGCACGCTTGGAAGTATAAGGTACGGTCGATGAAAATATGAAAGCTATTGGAAATACCGATGACGAACGCTATGTGAAAAACCGCAGAATTATTATCAAGCCACTCTTGATATTATAAAATTCTAAAATTCAGTAATTTCCTGAAGTAAATAGTTCATATTAATCATTCTCACAATTATAAAGGTTGACATAGATATACAAATTAAACAATCACTAATGTGGCAAAAGAAAAGTCTTCCTTCAAAATTCTTCCAAATAAAGTGAACAATATTTCAAATACTATTTGAAAGAAAGAAAGAAAGAAAGAAAGAAAGAAAAACATTTATTTCGACACACAAATACATAAATAACAATTACAAGTTGCACAATACACACAAGAAGAAAGACAAGGAAGTAAAGAATTTAATCAACAACAACGATTACATATATGAAATTTATCAAATTTATTTCAGTTGTACATCAAAATTGTGGTTATTTATATCACAATAAATTCAAATAATCCGACTTAAAACTATTAAACGTATTACCAGTAATTAAGATTAAGATTTAACAGTAATTATGGTGACGAGTAATAAAAAAATTCATCAACAGGGACCAGGTTGGGAATACGAAACAGAGTTGCCACAATGGGCGAACGTGGAGTGGGAGGAACAAGACAGTTCATAGTCACAGCAAATCACACCACTGAGGAGGCGCCTCGCAAAAGTCTTACACGTGTCACACTTCCTCCCACATCAGAAAAAATAACGGTGAAAAATAAAGACGATCCTGTGTGAATTATCCAAATATAATATTCGGTGTTAAAGCCAATAATTATACGGTTGATATTGAAGTTGTTACTGATGTTGTAGTTAAAGAACTTAATGTTGATAATAAATCTGATGTTAATAAAGATGAACGCGAAAGCCCCCCTCGTGGAGTCACAGAAGATACCGATAATCATCTTGGCTGTTATAACGTTGCAGACGTAAGTTTTGTAATTAAAGTAAGATAGTTGTAAGAGAACCCCTTTTGTTTGATGAGTTATTTGCACGTTCTGATTGTTTTCTCCTAAATTTAGTAGATTTTTCTTTCTAACGTGTATGATTTAAGAATATTTTATCCGTTCAGTTCCTATTTTGTGTCGGGCCTAATGTTTCGTCAAGCTTAATGTAGATATAGTGTTGTAATTTTGTAAAAAAAATATCAGTAATATTTTAATAGATCGCTTTAATATAGCAGGGTGTTAATAAAATTACACATAACACGACTAAGATCACGACTATTGTATTTTTTAATAGAAATTATTTGTATCCTTTCGTTTACGTCGAATTAGCTGTTATTTTTCAAAATTGTATTTTGTTTGATGAAATCTGGACCACTATTTAAATTTCGTAGTAGATATAATTATTAAAATATGACCACTGTTTAAACAAAAATACATCTAAATAATAATATTAGGTAATATATGAAAGCATAAATGTAAAATAAAATTTTTCGTCACTTTGGCTTCCATAGTGTTTGAGTAGTGAAACGATTTGTAAATAATTGAGAATTCAGAAGATTTTTATACTTTAGTAAATGTTTACGGTATCAACGTCTTAAATAAATTGCTTTTTATTTGCGTCAGAAAGGAAACCTTAATTCTCGGCACATTTTCTTTTGGCCTTCGTAATTTTTATTCCGTAGTAAACACAGAACTTATCTTACTGTAACCAAAGTCCCAGAGGAGTTCTTCTCCAAAGATATTTTAATGCCAAGTAGTCGATCATTTATAGTCAAAGCAGCACATTTAAAGACACTTTTTTATCATTAAGTTTGCGTGTTTTATCGTTAAGTGGAACCAAGTTTAGTTTTATGAGTTTTCATTGGATTGTTTTAAACCGTAGATATAAAATATTCGTGTATAACGTTAGCAAGTATTATAATAAAAGACAATTCTTACTGTAACTTTGATAAAAATATTTTCACGAGCTTTCAATAAATTAATTCTATGGAAATATATATTTTTCGTACTTTTAGTGTAGACGTAGCGCGTATCTGTCTTTCTGTTATTTATGTATTGATATTTTGGAGTAAGCAGTTATTGGTGTTTAAGTTTTTACATTCACTGGTATTGCATCTATCTTTGCTTACTCTTCCATTTGTTTTCTGCTTTGTTCGAGTAGAATTATAGAAACTTTTCAGTAATATCACCCATTCATTAATGAATACGGTTTAAAAGTGAATGGTCTGACAAAAACATTACCTTACAAAGGAAACCTTTATAACAGGCTACTTACATTTGATGTCGATTTATAATATCCTACAAATTACGTATATAATGCAATTGAATCGAGAATAAGAACTAAAACATTGAGAATGACATCACTTCTAATAACTATAGTTTCAATACAAACTATTATTTAGTTTAGCTTCACGAACAAAGTGGAATTCAATATAACTGCGGATTGCTGACCTGTATATACGCTGTAAATGTGCCATTAGATACAATTGTTTTCCATCGTATGATTATCCGTTTTGGGAACAACTCTTGTAATTAATAAGAATTTAATATTGGTAGAACCCTGCCGTTGGCTTTGTTGAACAGTTTATTGAAATTGAATGTTGTTTTTGTTTTTAAAATTAAACTGATTTCTGCGTATTTGTTGAAAGCGGCTACGCCGTAAAAGTCATCATAGATATTTACATTTGACTTGGAAATTTTGCTTAAAGATTAAAATAATGGAACCCTTTAATGGCTTTATATCAGAATAGAACCATTCTGTTGGCACAATATCAATATTAATGTAAAGAGGTATACAATGGCATATCACCTTAGCCAAGCCTATTAAATGTCGTAGTCGAATAGGCTTCGCATATTGTTGTATTTTTATAGTATGTAAGTATTTGTTCATTGTATGTATTATAAGCGTTTATGCTCGTGGGATCGCCTCACGAAACCGTTTCTCTTATTTTACGAGTATATCAAAACACCTTTTTGGACGCTTGGGCGGTTTATTTATTTGTAAGAAATTTTCATGTGCCTTCTGGAAATAATGAAGAAATTTAATATTGATAAAATTGTGAACGTTTTTCCGTACGGTTTTTTGTAATTAAAGTAAGTAGGGTTACAAATGGGAATCGAGTTATCTTGGTGGTTATAGAAGTTCGATTATTATGACCCTTATATGTTAAAGCATTAAAAATCTTAAATGTTGCATTATTATATACGGTTAAATCATCCTTGTTGTTTTCTATACGTGACGTTCTATAATCACTTAGATGCTCGATGTAGGCACAATTTTGCACACAATATGTTGCATTATTTATAAACTTACAGTCTTAAGTGAATGCCGGGGTGCCATATGTATGGCTTGATTAGAAACATATTGTATGTAACGCCTGAATGTACTTCACAGATAAAATACATAATCGTATTTCAATGTCAAACTTAATATTATTAACACATTGCAATATAAAGCATCTTTAAATAAATAGTTACAAAATTTTTCACCAAAACTAAGACTCTGACAAGAATTAAACTCAATTAATTATCAGTTAAACAACAAAAGCAGTCTTTATTTAATATTTCAATTCGATCTTTTATTCAAAAATCTTCGACGCGTCAGTAATTCCTATTTATCTCAGTTGACACACCATCGATCTCCTTAGATTGACGATCGACATATAGAATTGTATGCTAACGACATCATTGCCATATATGAACAGATTTATTGATCAACAAAACGAAATGGCTCCGTGAAAGGATTTATATGGGAATTTTGAGTGAAAATTTTTGCATAACTTTTAAAATACATCAATAAATCAGCTTTATTCGTACTATTTCAAACTATAATATAGCTGACGAACGAAGCAATAGTTCAATAATTCATCTAAGTGGTGAATTTCATTCAAAGAGAACAAAAAAACTATGATTATAAATAAAAAGACATGACGGTGTCCCACAAGGGAGTAGATTAGGGCTGGATTTTTTATTTGTTCATAGAAATGGCCTAAATCTTATTTAACATTTATAAAAATTACTCATCAGAGGTTTTCAAATTGAAGAATGATTATCTGTGAAGTATAAGCAAGCGAAGGGCACTTGCCGTTTATTTGTTTTTATTTTTCGACGAACAATGAAAGACATTTTGTTATTTTGTATAAGTATTTGGTAATTAGGATATATTAGCGTTTCCTTCTTTAGATACGTGTTGTAATGATTCATGTTTCCACATAAATTTAATTAGAATAAACTTCATCATTGAATTTTCTTGTTTTATTTTCCTATATGAATAAGAAAAGAAGTACGATCCTTTTACTTAGTTTTTTTCTGAGTAAAACATGGACTGACCATAAACCAATTTATAAGTGTCATTAATGGCATTAGATAAATAAATCAAATAAAATTTCCTGATTTTTTACAGTAACGTAAAAAACAATATCAAGATATACAAGAATCTCAAACATTATTTTGTACACTTTCACTAGAAGATACACTTATTCGAACACACTCATCAATGATAATTTGTATTATACTTGCGTATACGCTGACATTACCGTCTGACAGAAACAATTGAATAAGTCAATTGTTTCTATCTCTTCAAATAAATATTCTGGGACATTTAACACAACGCCATCTAGCCTAGTTTAGGTAAACTAAACAATAAAATTGTACTATGGAAACTAGATAACTGACAGACATACTTTTTTTGTAAATACATACATACTATAAAGAGTATAAACACCCAGACAGTAGAAAATTACAATGTGTAAACAAATTACTATAAATGGAGTAATTCTTGACTCAATGAATAATATCCTACTTTAATCTATTTTTAAAACCTTTTTAGATTTTAGTGTGTGTACAATTAAGCTTTTTAAGTATGCTTAATATCAAGTATTACTAAAGTAAATCTACTTTATACTTTGCATTGATTTCGAACACATCTTATAAAGATCTTTCAATTCCATAATATAGTGGAATTGACTTTAAATTAAAGTAAATCTTTTATTAAAATCCTTTGTCATCACTAACATCTTCATTATTTGTAGTAGGTTACCATTAGACAATGATGCAGGATACTTCAACCACAATCACCGATGCAGACTCCCAATTTGCGCATATGAATGAATGCAGTGTTCGTACTCTCATTACCATAAATTATCTCACCGTAGCTGCAGTGGAACTTACGAAACGTACCATAATCATCATTATTCCTTTCTTTGACTAAACGAGCACATACTAAAAATACAGTTCACTTATTATTTTAAGTTTTCCAAGCTAAGAGAGGAAATGGCAATCACCAATCAAGTACGAATTTTTATAGTGTCCCCTAACACCACGACCATATGCTTATGATGTCATACATTTACGATATGTTATTTATGCACAGGTTAGAGAATAAAAGGCAGGTGGAGTGCTGCCGGAGACTCGAGTGACGCCGAAAAGCAAATACAAACTTCAAAAGGAAATACAAAAATGTTCGTCTAGTTTGACATAACACATCGCGAGGGCTTCGAAATTTTAAAATTTCACTCTCACAGATGCAAGTGTATGTACTTGTAGTTAGCGTCACTCGAGTCTTCGGAACACTCCATCTACCTTTTATTCTCGAAGCATGTATTTATGTATTATAGAATAAAACGGTCACAATGGTTTGTGCCTACAGTATACATACAAGAAAATTAAATTATTAACAAAATCAAAATTACAAATACTTATGAGATTCCACAGTCATACATTCATCTAAAAGAACTTCAAGCATTCCGATAAAAAGTTTCCACTTACAGTCACGAATATATCACACTCTGGTTTTCAGTCCAGGAACCTTTTAAATGTTTGTAATGTTTTTATTAAAGACGCGCGAGGATTCATTTTTAGAAGGCTAGTTAACATTTCCACAACCACATTAAATATCACTATCAGTTATCGGTATAAATAGTCTATAAGTTGTCCGTTTTTTAGTGTATGTTAATTTGTGTCTAAAATTTTTGAATCACATAGGTTATCAGAAAGCAAGTGAACCAGCATAAGCTTCTACAATTACAGAATGATGTAGGATACCGAAACCACAATCACCTATGTAACCGCCCAATTCGCGCATATGAAATGTGCAGTTCAGACTCTCATTAACATAAATAATTTCACTGCACCTGCAATAGAAGTTACGAAACATAACGTTTTCATAATTATAGCTTTCTTTGAATAAAAGAATGAATGAATGAATATCCTTTATTATACACACACCAAAGAACACACATGATTACATATCTTTCAGGCAACTATAACACTAAACAGAGAAGTTAAATAAGAGAAAATTGTTGTTAAAAAGGAACGATTATCCTACTAATATTATAAATGTGAAAGTTTGTGAGGATGTATGTATGTATGTACTCTTTCACGCAATACCTACAGACCCAATTATGAGGAAACTTGGTGTGCATATTAGTAGGGGTTGGGAATAATATATAGACTAATTTCAATCCCGGAGATGCCACGGGATCAGAAGTTATGTGGGTGAAACCGCCGGGCGTTGCTATATAAAGAATTAACATATTCGCATATCACTATTTGAATGTAAAAAAAGTAGTCATAAATTGATTAAACTTAACGGTACTTTAACTCGCGCTTAAGCGATTTTTATTGACCTCTGCTTATAATATTCTTTGAGACCTTAACTAACACAAAAATATTCTGTACTCGACCTGAAGTATAATTAAGCCGCCTCTTATTTAGAAAGTAAAAAATGTTTAACAATCTTACCTAAGTCGATAATTGTGACTATTTCAATGTTTTTATAATCGTTAAATTTGTTAACTTGTTATTCAGTTGAAAACACTTAATATGTATTTTAAACTAGTTTTAAAGCAGCGTACTATCCAACCTTTTTAAATAATTAATTCACAATAAAGAACTACGTCATTATTTTTAATGGAAAGTGGTCATTAGGGACAAAATGGAAACAAAAGTGGATAAACATAAAAGCCATTTCATTTGTCTGCATTTCCAAATTAACAAATATTCGTGGGCATTTACAGAAAATATATTTGCAAAATATTAGGTAAAAGCATTCTAAATGCGTAAAGCTTACTTAAAATGCGATAAAAATAACAATAAAACGGTACTTGACGATTTGGAAGAGGGTAGACGAATGTTTATTGTGAGGGACTATAGACATTTGTCAAACTAACGTATAAAATTGATATATTGACTGATAGTAGGACACAATATTCTTTATATTGTAACCTATTCATCAGTCAATTTGTCTTTATCCTGCCGACAATAAAGTTAAAACGCAATTATTTTACGATCTATGAATTTATATTTTAAGCATACAAGACATTCCATTATTTATTTGGATAATTTTTAGCAACCTTTACCTTATATTTCATAATTAACCCATAGCTCTGAAGGTACTGGACCGATTTTAGTAAAATTTTAACCTACCTTGATAAAACCAAAAAGATCAGACTCAATATGACTTTAGTACCCATAAAATTTGTAGTTAATTAACTTAAAAACACACACCAAACAAGCATACAAAATGGATCATTATACCCAAAATATTATCTTATTCCTACAATAGACAATACATCCATACAGGTCCAACTGACCTATCTTTAAAATCGATTAAAAATAATACATGAAATTCTTACATTTATTCGCACGACAAAGCACGAATTAAATTGAAAACATCCCCATTGCGAAGTCGAAAAAACAGATTAATTCGGGGCAAGAGTTCAGGTAACGAAGAGTCAACAAGAGCTCGTAAAATCAGCCTATTAAGATAAGGAAAATGTTGCGAAGGCAATTTCTGGAGACGCACTTCACATTTTATTTATTTACGTTTTGTTACAATAAATACCAATTATGTTTAATTGCCTTTTCGGATTTACTTAGAAAACGGATTACGTTTGAACATTTTCCGTGTATTCTAAAATTATTTTCACATCAAAATACTTTTATAACATAATAATAATAATAGCTCTCGTGACTGATTTTGGCTATGGTAGCCAATTTCAACAGAGACTAGCCAGCTGCACAATATTATAGTGCACAAGTGTACGCGCGAACACAGGTGCACTTTCTATTCCTTTACTCTCATAACCTGGCGGGACGGCAGACCAACACGACCAGAGGGAGATTAGGCGCAGGACCGACGTCTTTACGTGCCCTCCGAGGCACAGGGGTGTTCCAACACCGCCAACTTCCAGACTCAAGACTGTTACCAACATTTCTTTGTCAGAAAATGTCACCTGGGATTCGAACCCGAGACCCCTCGATCTGTAGTCAAAGATGCAACCAATAGACCAACTAGTCGAACAACATAATAAGGGCTTATTTAAACTAATCCGTAAAACTGTAAATTGCAAGTTGAGATAATAGAAAATTATATTTTATAGGCAACTAAATAAAATAGTTCTTGAACAATAAAATAGCTCCTTATAAATATTTTATTGGTATTATATTCATGGCGAAATAATTATAAGAATTAATGGCGAAAGAAATAATACTGGCGAAAAAGTAGTAATTACTAAAATATAGGTTTAATATACTTTGGTACATATATCACACACTTTGGCACAGGCTACTAACAAAAATTAAACCTGCAATACGGTAATCTAACCGCAAATAAAACCTTAAAACAACGATTGTTCATAATACATTCAGTTATAAAGTTCATTTTGTACAGGGCACCATTAATCTTTGGGGCCCTAAAATACATCTACATTATCCAATAAAGAGACATTGTAAATCATAGTGATCTATACTTTTTACGATTATTATATCCTTGATCTTTAATAGTATTTATAACGAATTAATCTGTATAAAAATATTATAAAGAGAAAAGATTTTTTTTTGTTGTGCCAAATCGAGCCAAGTTCCATGGGCCTGAAGACGTGTTAGCCCCAATCCTGACTTTTTGTAAACAGAAAAGTGCCCCCCTCCGCTTGCTATCAACATCATGCCAAACAGTTGTATGGGTGTATGTTTATGTGTGAACATACAAAACCCTGTATACATATAATATCTTCAATCCTCGGGGCTTAACGGCCGGCCAGTCCTATGGTTCGGGCTGGTCGAGGATCCTCACTTTTCGTTGGAGAAATATTACCATCATTCACACAATATTTTGTAAAATTTGTAACTGGTTTTTTATCATCTAATATTTGGTATGCGACTCTCTATTATGTAACCTGAAATCCTTAAACATTGGGCCCATACAGTCAAGATCCTCCCCTGGGAACACCAATAGCAATTTTGAATGTATCCTGTAAACACGGTTTAAGTTACGATACCCAGTAATTTTACCGCGATGAAAATTTATATTTTCCAAGTCGGGGCTTTATTACTGGACTTATTTTATGGCTTTTAATAATATGATGAATGTTTTCGTGTCGGGACCGGTACGAAATTTGATTGCTTCAAACTTTTATAGTTTCGCGTTCTTATTTGGATCTATGAAAACTTTGATCTTTTTAATATATCTTTTATTGGGGATACTATGTTGCATTATGAGCTGAGATATTGTATCTACTTGATTAATTTTTCGTCATTTCTTGATGAAAATACATTTTTAAATGTTTAATTAAACCCTACTACAACTATTAATTTTATTCTTCTTCTACCAACGAAAAAATGTATAGAAATTTTAACATAATCTGTTCGCGATTAAGGCTTAAACATCCAAATTTTTTGATGATCTTTGAAAAAACGATATTGTGCATTTTCAGTTTGATTGCTGGGTGAATAAAATAATTAAATAAATAAATCAACGCCATCTAGTCCCAAACTAAGCAAAACTTATACTATGGAAACTACATAACTGATGAATATACTTAAAATAATTTTCTGTAAATACATACTATAGAACACCCAGACAGTTTACAACTGAGCAAATAATCAATTTTATACGTTCCATTTTCATGCAATGTAATGCAATTATTTGTTCTGCGTGACCTATTTTCTGTTTCCAAGTAGATTGATAATTAAAATGTACCTTTAATTGGTGATTGTACACGTCGTAAATTGAGTGGTTATTTTCTATAATTACAGAATCATTGTATGAAAATTCTGACAAGCGATTTCACCCGTTATCGTGCTATTTTTTCCTTTCTTTTGTCTTTCATTTGACTTGTTCCTTTCTTTTGTCTATTTTTTATCAGGTTTATATCTTAAGTTTATTCATTTCAATACATTGTGTTATATTATACAGCTTAGATTTTCACTGCTGTATAATATAAAGCCCGTTGTCATGGGATTTACGGCATTTAAATCCTATGTCGGTATCCTATGTCCTTATCTTGATCCTAAACTATCTCACTACGAATTTTTTGCCGAATTGGTCCAGCAGATCTTGACCTATAAGTGCTGTAACAAACCCGTATTTATTTCATATATATAGATATAGATTTAAGTAATAAAACATCACAAACCTTGACACAAATACGTCACGCTACGCAACACTTGCAATCACGACACATTAACTTAATTATAGTTCGAACTAGCGACCCGCCCCAGCTTCGCACGGGTGCAATGCTGATATACTATCGCGGAGTTTTCTGTAGACCTTTTCATTGTGTACAATACTTAGTACATTATTTTGATAAATCTCGTAGGATTCAGCCTGCGTTTGCAATGTAAGCAGAAAAAATGTAATTATTTGCGACATCACATTAGAAACCTCAAAAATAACAGTATTTGTCCACTATTTAATGGATGATATTATACATAAAAACCTTCCTCATGAGTTACTCTATCTATTAAAAAAAACCGCATCAAAATCCGTTGCGTAGTTTTAAAGATTTGAGCGTTCATAGGGACATACAACATGACACATGACAGAAAAAGCGACTTTGTTTTATACTATGTAGTGATGATACACCTCACCCTTTGCACAGCCGTTACAAGGTGTTTTACCTTGGTGTATATTATTTATTTATTCTTACATTTGCAAAAATATGGTAGGTGCTTATTAGTATAATCTTAAACTAGAGAGACCACATGTCTTGCTACGATTTTTACAACATGCAAATTTCGCAAAATTTGTCTATCCATTGTCACACAGAGTAATATAACATTTTTATTGAAATAATTTCTAACAAATACATTCATACAAGGAGAGCTGGAAATGAAATGGGATTTCAGGGCTTAATCCTAATATTTGGGAAATTTAAGTAAAATTGCAAAAATAAGGCGTTTTCTAAACTTTCTTTTTCCATTTCCATACAAAGGAAGCTAAGGTGAATCCCAATTAGCAGTTGTCCCATCTAGTTTTTAAGTCAATTTCTTTTTATGTATGATGTTGCATTTAAACAAATAAAGATTATTTTCTTTCACTGTTTGTTCCATTACAAAAACAATATGATAAAATTCCTCTCCCATCCCGTTCTACTCCTTTCCCATTTTCCCATCATTAATCTTCTTCTTATCCCCTCCCCTTTATTTTTATTTTATTGATCCTCTCCCCATCCTTCAAACCGGCAAGGCATATGCGACACTCTGGCGATGTAGATGTTCATGGGCTGCGGTCAGTCACTTAACACCAAGTGAACCGTATGCTCCGCTTGCCTTCTGTAGCCTAAAAAAATAACAATCTAGATATTGCAAGAAAATTTCGACACGGTATTTACTTTTGTGAATCTAAAGAAAATTTATTATTATTGAAATTCTTCAACATTAAATCAACGTTTTATTAAATCGTCTACTGTTTCTCTTCTATAATTTCATTCACGAAGATACCTACACTACATTCTACTCTTTAAAAATAAGTACAAAAGTCCTTATTTCACATTCACTAATACCATAATATCATTTTCAGTAACCGCCATCTTTGCTTTTTACAGATTCCCACGTTGTCTGTTATCGTTCCAATTAGGAATCTAAAATTCGAATCTCATTGGAAACTGTCGGTTTGTGGCGGAAAACGAACCAATCGCAATTAGCTAATGAACGGTTTCGGGGTTATTCCGACCAATCAGCGACGAATGTGTGGGGACTTTTAATCCTAGTTTTGAAACTTTTAAGATTGGAAAGTGAGTCCATTAAAGAGATGGAGATAAGATTTTTATACTCAAAAACGTAATCATACATTCTCCGTGTTAATTATTTTACAAAATTTTATGTACGCCATTTATTTATGATTCAATAAACACATTAAATGTACGGATAAACTAATAATTTTATTTTTTTGTGTTTATTTTAAAGCGAGTACTTTCCATATTGAAACGTCGTGTTAGTAATAATGAAAAATTATGTGTAATAAATCCCTTTTTTATCCATAAAAAGGAAATTTAATTAAATTAATAATTATTAAACAATGCATAGTTTACCTTTACAAATGCAGTCCAATAATATAAACGATTTTATCTTTGTAAATCTAGCAATTGAACTGTTTACTATGCAGCGATGCAGCACGCTGGGTGCAAATGATATGCAGCGCACGTCACTCCTCGCCCAACGCTTGAATTGTAATGAGCCGACATGTGGCGCTTTTAACAACTACCCGCAAAGGGCTACCTAATGGTTTCGATGTAGCTTGGAATACTCAGGGCTGGTCAACCATTGGGACTTACAGTCGTACATAGTTAAATTAGTTTATATTTATTAAATTAGTTAATATATAAACACTATGATATGGCTTTTAGCGTTTGTTAGCCAAATTCAAAATTTTCTGAAGGTTTTAAAATGTCCTTTAATCTTAGTTTAACATATTATATATGCTAAAATAAACACCATAAGTTTATGGTTATTAAGAATTGAAAAATCATGGTGTAGTAATAGCGAGTGTACATACAATAAAATTAAAAATTAAGAAAAAAATTGTCTGCAGTTATTAGAAAATAGGCTGACCGAAATGTACCAGAAAACTACCAACAAAGCGAATCATAAATATTAATCCGATAATATCATCAGGGCATGACAGTCCATTAAACCTTTAAAATCCACCAATAATTCGGAAATGAGATTTTTTTATCAAAAAGGACCATTAGGCAAACGACCCTAATCAGGCCACCATCAATCAGAATCTCTTTGTCAAGAAAAAGTTATATCCGGTCGGAAATCGACTTAGTTATAGGTGTCGATTACATGGTCAGAGGCTTGAGTTATAAGCCTATTAAGAAGACAATTTTAGACTAAAATTTACATAGGTATAATTATCACAGAATCGGTTAGAAAACGGAAAAAATATACCTATAATAAAAATGTATTTTCTACTGTACTTACGTTTGTATATGACAACGACGCGCCCCACCAATTTTTGTTTTTTTTTTATAATATCGTCTACATTTTTTCATACCTACCTACTTTACAAATAATTTAAATACCATGTCTATAGAGTCTATTTCGTCCCAAATATGAATAAATCGATTTTATGAGCGCGCTACAAAATACTAATTATACGATGAATCATTATTCATTTTTAGCTCAATTTCACACGCAACTTTTATTTTACTTTTCATCTTATCATATTAAAACCGTTGTCGTCTATAACAGACACCAACGTCCAAAGAACGAGGAGGATATGAATAAATTCTCGGAACAAGAGAACCTTATCACTTTTGGAGAAGTTCACTACGAAACATTTGATTAAAGTTTTGAAGCGAAAATTAAACGCCTGTCCAAAGTGTGGCGCAAAGTTTTAAAATCTTAAAAATTATAAAAAGTTTTATCTGGCGACAAGTTAAATAAAGTTCAATTTTAAGTTAAGCATATCTTTTTTTGTTATAGTATATTGAATAATTATCACTTTAAACAATCCTTCCTTGAATACACTCGAAAATTCTGGATGTCAATGATAAGTGTTCTAGTGTAATGAGATATTAATAATCACATTTAGAATGTGTGTTCTTCTACTATGCACATACAGCCTAACTAGTGGCTCGCTCGTAATTGGACGTCTCTTAAATAAACATACAATCACCGGACCATCTAAATATCTGAAAAAATAAAATATATTAAAAATATCCTTCAAACAGAGAAAAACAAACATTACCTTCAAAATTCAAACATTTAATTTCTAACAACTTAATTATACGTCCTGTTTATTGTGTTAAGAAAAGTGCACTTTAGAAATCACCTATCCTTATTAGTCCCGAAATTCCTGGAAATTGTAAATCTATCCAAATACATGCACAGAGAAGTTACCTTTAAGTGCTTTACATTAGTGATTGTATTCGCGTGAACCATAGAATAAAAACAAACTACAAGATACTAACATATTTCGAGAAAGGCTTCCTAGATAATTTAAAGAAAAATAAACTTTATTTTTCAAAGCAGCAGAACACAATTTTATCTGAAATCCTTTTCTTCGAAAACTTCGCCATTTACGAGTTTCGTTGTTCATTTACGAAGTACAAGTCAGATGCATTGCGTGAATTCGAAGTTTTTCCTTTCGCCTGAAAGTAAAAAACTTTGAAATTAATTAATTATTCGATTGTCTGACGGTTCTTTGTTCGCGAAAGTTCTAGAAAAATTCCTGCTCCCAGATTTTATTTTAAGCAATAAATTTTTGCTTTTACATTTTCCAAATAAAAGAGGGTCAAAATGTTTTACAAACAGACAGATTGTGGGCGTTGTTAAAAGGAATGTGTTTGATTAAAAATAATAATAATATCTTCCTGATCCCGTTTTGGCTCCAGAAGTAATTCTTAGCTAGAGTATGTATTAGGTATATGTTACGTAGTACGAAAACCTTTGTAGGTACGAAATGTTGTACAGATAAAATAGACACTTACCATTCAATAACTAACAATTGTTCTCTTACTCTATAAATATGCCACTCAGATTTGTATTCATATAAATATATGCGCCTTACAAATTTACTCTGAATGTTGCTTAGTGCTATTTGCTAATACATTTTAAAAGGAGTAAAAAAAACAGGTTGAATTTTCTACAAAATTCCACCAACAGATAAATGTTTAAAATGCCATTCTACACGGACATGGATTTGCTCTGGAGTTAAATTGACGATGTTACTAATTCAAGTGGCGGGACCACGAATCGCGTGTCAGTGGGAACTTCACACATGAAACTTTTTAGCTGAGTTTTGTAGGAAACAAATGGTTATATATGCTTTAGTACCAATCGTTTACGGTTTAGAAATACTTTTATATCTACAGGGGAGCGATACTAAAGATACATTTTATATAGGATTTCAAACTTGCGAAACTTGTAGCATCTGTTGTAAAGCAATTTTTCTAAAATGTACAGCATTGATTTGTAAAGCGTAACTCAAAAAATACGCCTTGAAATGATAACCTCCATCTTTTTTCAGACCTGCCTGCGTAATTCTGATAGTTTAAATCTTAATAAATTAAAAAAGAACTTCATTCTGATTGACTCATTTCGTGGTCTGTCATAATATTGATTCCTTTGCTTTTATAATCCTACTCTCAAGTCTTTAATTTTTTACTTGAAAGCTAAAGCCGAAAACGTTCCACGTGAACATTTTTAGTATTTATAGTGCAAGTATCGTGCTTTATTTATATTATCTTCACCACACAAACATGTGCTCCGTCGCCAAAACTGTGAATTACTTACTATACGTGAGGTCAGTTGGCCTTAATACGAACTGTCTATCACACCGTAGGGATGAACTGTTGGATAATTTGCTAGTTTAGTTAGCTTAATAATTTAACTAAGAATCTCTACATTTTCATGTGCCCGTATTCTTTTCCCATTCCTCCCAAATCATATTTTCTTTTTTTTATGTTATAGCAGGCAAGCAGGGTATGCGGTTCACCTGATGCTAAGTGACTGACCGCAGCCCATCAACATCTTCAACATCAGGGTGTCGAGATGTCTGCGGATTAATCATAGGAAGTTGGGAGTGGAGCATGTCAGGACGGGAGAGGTATGGGAACGTCGCCACACGAGTAATGTCTCTCCACCAATTTCCCATAATTTATCCTCTTCTTATACATTCTCCTTATCCTTTCGAGGGATAATATGAAAGGCATTTGTGATAGTCTGATGTTCTAGATTTTTATGGGCTGCAGTCAGTCACTTAACATTAAACCGCATGCTCCGTTTGCTGCTGTAACATACAAAAGGCAAACATACAACATACAAGCGTTGATGAAATCCACTATTATTACCATTGTTCATCCTTGTCTATAATAAACTGTGCTATAATTTCGCCAACAAGGAATCATCCGCATCGTATATACTTGATTTCCTGACGTGATTACCCCAAAGTGGACCTTACAACTCTATATCACCACATCATAAAACTTAATAGAATTTTATGCATAAAATATTAATTCATTCTAGCATATCTTCGATACATTTGTGTAAGCTATGCATAATGTCTCAGCAGTATTTAGGCAACCCCAGTAATAGAATAACAAAAATAATTTGCGAATTATTTATTTCATTACACTACGGTGTAACACACGGACAAAATAATGCAGTCTCCAGATTAGAGTTGGCGGAAAAAATGCACATGCTTGTAAAATATTGAACCAGATAGAACAGGATTACGGGCGGCCAAAGTTTCGCTTCATCAAATTTTAACGCAAACAGCTGTTCCACGGAGCTTACGGTGTAAAAGTTGCATTTTAAAATGGAGCATTATATTTTGAGTTAATTGGCTTAATGCTTAAAACTAACAAATTGTTTTGAACTATTATGTGAAAACTGGACACATGATTAAGGACGTAACGTATCTACTAGGGGATTTTTAATCATTTTTAAACCCTGGCTGGCGCACTTGCAAGTAGCAGTTATATACTTTGGCTTCGTAACAGATTCTAGAAGTTTCTTTAGTAACCAAGCGAAAACGTACACTGTAAATTGTTATTTAGGTTGTACTGTAGGAGGATATTCAACTCCAGAATGAGAGTATAGCCTTATAATTTATGCTGGACTCCAAAAAAATATTTAAAAGTACGCCTTTAGTACACTAAAAATTAGAAAAATAGAACAAACATCCACAATACTTCAAATTAAGATAGCACTGTCCAGCAACATAGCCAAATAAGATAGGTAGCAATCTGAGCTGTAGTTATCAGCATGTGCTGCCAAACTGATCAGTGGCGCCCTCTAATCATGTTTAGAATGTCAGTCTCTACAAAATACAATATTAATACTATGTAACGTCACAAAACGGTTCGCAACCACATAATAACTTTTTAGTTAATTAATATGAGGTACTTGCCTGAATTCTCTATTAACAGTAAAAATACATTTGTAACCAACTTACGTAACATTCCATGGAAAAAAATTCAATACATAAAACAGTGAAGTCTTTTTACATTTAAACCGGAGAAATTTTACATTTAATCAGATATTTATTTTTATTTATTTATTATCATAAGTACATGTTTTACCATACATAAAAATAATTCATTTAAAATTAAAATTTCTAATTCATATAAACCATAAAATTAAAACCTTCTACAAATAATGGATAAAATATCATCACACAATGCTAACTGTGAAATAAGTTTTTAATCTATGTGTCTATATATCTATAATATTGTTAATTAATTTGACAGATAAAATGGGACACAAAAACGTGTATATAAAGATGTATTTTCTATCTGTTTGCCCAACAGCTCCCCATGGAGTCAAGTTTAATATTTTTACGAGTTTTGAAGTAACATTGTATTGTCTGAAATAAGTGCTAACATTTTATTCTGTCTATCGCTTTTATTATATTTAACGTATGTTATATAATCTTACGATTGTTGTTAATGTAATTGTTGAATGATATTTTCTATACCCGCTTTTGTTCAATTGTGTAAGTTTTAAAGTATTATGGGCGTATTAAAATTCTGCTCCAGGGTGTGAACCCAGATTGAAGATGCTGTAGATAAATGTGACACGCTTACGGCCGTTTTCAATATTTTATTTATCCCTTGTTTTGCTTACTAAAGTCAGATAAATCTGTCTATTTGCACTTACTTTGATTTCAATATCCTAACGATGGATACATTTTTCTATGACTTATGTCTATCTATTGTCTAGATATAATTTGACATAACAATCTATCCACAATCATTGATACATTATTGAAAATGGCCGTTAGACTACGATACTAATTAGTAATTACATTACACTCAGTGTACATACATAGAGCTTTTCTGAATGAACACGTGTGCCTCTAATGGTATTTATTGTGACAAGATATCTATGTGGAATTTCTATCTTAGTATAAATAATATTATAATTATAATAAGTCCAACCAACCGCCCATGAACATCTACAAAATCAAAGTGTTGCAGATGCCTTATCGGCTTGAAGGAAGGGGAGTATTATAGATGGAAAATTGAGATATAAGTAGATTGGAATGGGGTGGGAATACAGGGAATGCTCTTTTTTATGAGCTTTTCTTGGTGACCCCATTGTTAACAAAATTTTCCAATAACCTTATACGGATTGCTATACAAATATCCAACCCCATAAAATATACACGGAAACAGATTTCCCAACGTTTTACTGGACATAATAAACCCATAGTGGAAATTATTATTCCGTGTACCGACCCGTCATTTGATTCCGCGCCGACAGCGCCCTCTGGTTGCGATCGTGTAAACCCCTCGTTCGCATAACAAATGCTCCAAATTTGAATTTCAAACCGAGTGTCAATCCACAGATAAAATATGACGGACGACAAATATTATTTTGACTCCCAAATGTCGGCCGGAGGAAAAATTAGGAACGGTAAATTGAATTGAAAAATATTGCCTCGTTTCAAATTGAGGAATTCTATATTGTTATATTATTGGCAAGGTTGGATTTAAATCAGGAACTAAGGGTGGTTTGAACGCTTAAAAATAAACACACAGATGTACAGAAATTATACAAAGCTATAACACCACCTTCTAGATCGCTAGTATTAAAATTATAAACGTCTCTCTCTCTTTCTCACTGTAAATGGTTGACTGGAAGAGATAGCTCAACAGCCGCCATTTGTGCGCGTCTATTTTGTGCCTATGCATCACTACACTATTCGTTATTACGTTTATACGCTACTCACTAGCGAGTTCTGCAGTTCTATATCGGTATAAGGAGAGGCATCATACAAGTTTTCAGCTTGTCTCAAACACAAAAAATGGTCCTATCTCGCGAACAATTACTTCACTACACACTAACAGTTGTTTCAAAAACAAGAGCGCAGTTAGTCTCCAGTCGAGATATAGAAATGCAATTTTCCCTTGCAAAATGCAAATAATGCAAGGATCTTGTTTCGAGGAACAAATCACTTGGTTTGCCAGAGAGAAATGTACTGTTGAAATAAAACTTTATGTCGGCCGTCACTGCTGTCTAAGCTAGGATTAAGTAAGAGCATTGGTCTTTAAAACTAGTCTCGTAAAATTTCTAGTGTAAGTTTATATTGTAGGCAAGTATGTGTAAATTTGTCATGTCATTTTACGTCAAATATGTATTTTACTTCATAATTAGTGCAGTCTAATAAAGACTTCGAGACTAAAGGTTGTTTTATTTTAAAGAATTTTACATGCTATGTTTTTATAAACGTAACATATTGAAAGTTCATTTTCTATTATAAGGAACATATTCTTAGAATATATGAAACATAGAAAGGGACAAAAAAAGCTTTATTGCCATTTTCATTACGATAAAAGAAAAAAAGATACTTACCTTATATAAGCGTGGCAATTGGGAAGACTCAGCTATGCTGTTCTCAGGGCTGATTTTCAGTCTGCCCATTTGTCCAAGGTTCAACTTTTTACTTCCTTTACACATAGGTACCAATATCAATGTACTTTTAATTTCAGCTAACACTTTGTACTTCCAAATACCCTTTACGCCTAGTAGAATATTTTACTGCCCGTGAGCAAAACGACTCGTTTTATTTTAATAGAAAATGGGCATAAGTACTCAATTCTTAAGTTTGTTAAAACACCGCATTCCACGCTTTTCGACATTCAAGAATACAATTGCTGTTTCCGCAATATGCAAATACAAGTTTAATTCTAAGAAAAATCACATTCACAGAGTAAGTGGAGAAAAGTAGAAATAAAAGTTAAAACTACGTCTGCCGTTAACCGCCGTCTAAGCTCGGATTAGAGTGCAATGGGGTAAGTCTTTAAAGTACGCTATCGGATTCCCTTAATGTAAGACTAATATTTTCAACTAATGGACATGAGCTTTCTTCGTTTCCACAAAAGATGTTGATCATGGATGCTCCCGTAAAAAAAAGTCCCATGTATTGCATGAAGAGGATGTTAACTTTATAATAATAATAATACCTTCACAGTTACACAAATCACTACAATTATTTAACTTACACCCTAATACATATTTAAGCTTATAAAAATCCGCAATAATACATGCCGAATAGTCCGAAAATTCCTCCAGAATAGCAACGAGGGATATCAAATTTTGCAGAATTATAATATACACTTAAATTATATACTCTTGGCTTACGCCCGTGTATTCCAGCCCCAAAGTGAGCTGAGGATTCAAAAAATATAAATAATAATAATATTTATTTGCAATTTAAATATTACATTTCACACTTATAATCGCTTGCCCCCACGAGAGGGCAAGCAGACCTTCTATGCCCCGTTCGTCTTATCTCCAGCGGAGAACCCAGGATCTCTCGATTACAACGCTAACGCGCTTACCATTGCACCAATGAGGCGGTCAAAAGGGTCTTATAGAATAGAATAGAAAAGAAAATGTTTTTTTTCGTGTAAACTTTTTACAAAGTACTTATGAATAGTACTAATATAGTTAGAGTTATAAATAGTACTAATATAGTGCTGGTTTATGACAAAAACTAGACTACCACTTCCTTCCTGCTTGTTGAGTTGTGCAATTAATTAGTCACTCATCAAAGACGGGTTTGTTGCAACACTTATAACTCGAGATCTGTGGGACCAATTCGGTACAAAATTGGGGGAGATATCTTAGGAGTTAGGACCAGGAGGAAATCCCATCTCGGGCTATATACGCAGGTAAAACCGCGGCGCACAGCTTGTTAATCAATACATGTAATTAAATATTAAATAATATTAATTAATCATCTGTTTGAAAAGCAAACTTTGAAACTAGCTTAAATTTATATTAAAGAGAGAACATTTTAATATCTCGATGAAAGAAAATAGACCATCGTCAGTTGGTTTTATAAAATGCTACATGTACAGAAATCTTCATTAATTTGAAGTTGCAATGAATTAGTATAGGTATAATTGAAAAACTTAAATAAACTTAAATAGAACGAAGCCACGGGGCACTACTAGTGCTAAATCCACAATTCAAATACGAAACACAAAACAAGTAGTATTGAATAAAACACGTAAACGGGTCCCATTAATCAAAGCATTTCCTGGAGTCAGCTGAAACGTTGACTTCACGTGACCCCCATTACAACCCTTTTTGGCACAGACCCGAAACATATAGAGACATTTCCTTAATAAATATAATATGGCCGTAACTGTTACATGGGTTAGTAGCAATAGCCTTTGACTGTCTCGTTGGTCTAGTGGTTGCATGACTATGATCGAGGAGTCTCGGGTTGAAATGCCATGCTCAAAAACTACTGGATCGATTTTAAAAATTATTTCACCATTCGAAAGCCACCTTTTTGGCACAGACCCGAACCATATAGAGACATTTTCTTAATAAATATAATATGGCCGTGACTGTTACATGGGTTAGTAGCAATAGCCATTGACTGCCTCAATGGTCTAGTGGTTGCATGACTACAGATCGAGGGGTCTCGGGTTGGAATGCCAAGCTCAAAAACTACTGGATCGATTTTAAAAATTATTTCACCATTCGAACGCTACATTATCCATGAGTAACATAAGGTATATTTTATGGGCTATATATAACATTATACTCCGAGAACGAAGCTAGTGGGAAATAATTTAACTTAATTTCCTTGCATTGCATTTTTGCATTGGAATTTTCAATTTTTAAATTTTTTTCGTTAAATAATACTAAAAAACCTTAACCTTCATCTCTATTTGTTAATACTCTGTGAAATTTTATACAAATCGTGGCAGTTATGACTTCGCAGGTTTAAGATATATCATTAAACACTTTTTTAACGCGTCACGGTATATTTACGGCCTTTTAAAAACGTTTGCAATACAAAATGAAACAAATTGCTTTTTAGATTAGATACTTAAATGCCGGACCTATTGGTAACAGTACATTATGTTCCCATGTGATATTGTTATATAGCCTATGTTCATCAGGGATAATCTAGGAATTTAATGGTAAAGAACGTATTCCAATCTGTCCAGTAGCTTTGGAGCTTATTTAATTGTAACAAACAAAAATTCAAATCTTTCCTACATGTAAGAGTCGAGATGACTGGGCGATTGTATGTTTGTATGTAAGAATTAATAACTTTGTCTGACGATAACTTACGTATTGTTTATCCGATCCTGCAAAGGCTTGCTAAACGTGTAGTAATCTACATTCAATCTTCACTAGTCTAAGAATCGCTAGCATAATCAGAAAACTAAACCAGTTTTTATCATACGTATAAAAAATATTTAATAATTAATAAAATTAATATAAATTACACGTAAAACACTTGTAAATTGAAAATAAACTTTTAAAGAATAAATATATCGAAGTATATTTAAAATCAAATACAAGAAGAAACTTGAGTTAAAGTTAAAACATAGAACAAATGGATGTCAAATAATTAAGTTCATTCAAAAAGTGGTAGGTAGTCAAACAAAAAGCCTGTCAAAATTCGATGCAATCCGAACATACAATACATCTTCACCCGAAACCCTAATTACACTCACAATACCAAAAGCTCTCAACAGCGATGAAAGAAAACACAATACATTCGAGCACGTCATCAGAATGCACTTAGTTTCAATAAATATAGATATTCTTGTTCAAATCTACACTTGAATCAAGAAATGCAAGCTGCATATGCGATGGGAATGCACAATTTGCCTGCGCTGGGGAGGGACGTACTCGATCATTTGAAACCCTTAATGTCAGATGTATGTTTTTCTTTTGTAAACTTTGGAAGATGAACCGTAAGGGGTCCGTTGAAGAAAGTGACTACTAAACTATAACAATTATTAGAAATTTTAAAAATTATAGTAGTATTAAACAACTAATGGACCTCGTAATATTAATTGAATTATAAATTCAAATCTTAAAACCCCTAGTGTCAAATGTTTGTTTTTCTTTTGTTATGGAGGAGGAACCGTAAGAGGTCCACGGTGAAGAAAGTGAAACTTTAACAATTATTAAAAACTTATAGTAATAAATAACTAATTAAACTGATAATATTAATGGATATTATAAATATTAACACTTGTATAATTTAAAAATGTCCTATGGCAAATAATGTATAACTTGTCAAACATTTAAAAATAATGAGAAATGAAATTAATGAGTAAAGAATAAATGTTAGTTGAATCAATTATTATGTGATACAATCTAATATTTTTTAAACAAATGTTAAATTGTAATTGTTTATGTATGCACCAAGTAACATATGAAATCAATAAATTTTTTTTTTGTTTTTTTGGGAGTTTTGTCACAATTCTGACTATATCACTCCCGTAAAGACAAGTTACAAGTGTACTCTTATAAATCTAAAATATAATATAAAAATACTATACCTATACATACATCCTGACCAACCACTTAACCTCTGCAGATGTCGGGTCAGCCAGCCAGGTGTTACACAGACCGACATCAAAACATGTGCAGAGTATTGGTGGTCTTACTCTCTCATTCCGGACACATTCCGTCAACATATGGTAAATATCATCTAACCGGCCGCAATCAGTACAATTTTGTGTATGAACTTTTCCAATTAAAAAATTAAACTTATTTGATGGAATGTGTCCGGATCTTAGTCGCAATACTTTGACAATGTACTCTCTGTTAAGTGCACATTGGTCGAACCAGGGAAGGAAGCGTGTTAACTATTGTTTTGTACCAAATGCCAAAATCTCGAGATCTGACATCAAAATATTCTTGCCAGTTTTTCCACCCAATTTCTTTAACATGACTCAAAATTTCATCATATAATGGCATACATAGATAAGGAATGCCATCGCTGATAGCTTGTTTTGCAAGTAAGTCCACTTCCTCGTTTTCCATGATTCCAATGTGAGAAGGAATCCATTGGATAATGATTTTTTTATTTTGTTCCTTAAGTTTACCGATGGTTTCTAAAATACTATAGGCTATCGGATATCCTCGGATACTCGAGGTTAGCCGAGCCAAATGTAAGAGTGCACTCTTTGAGTCAGAAAAGATGGTAAATAATCTGCCGCTACAGGATAGTAAATAGCTAAGAGAGTCATATACTGCCGCACCACAACCTGACGCATCTTTAGAACCATCGGTAAAGAGTTTGTAATATAAATTATAATTAGAATTTAGATATGACTGACAAAGGTTTAGTAAGTTAGCCGAGTTTACATATTTTTTAGATACATAATAATATTGAAGGACTTACCTTCAATATTAGCTACGATATTCTTAGATATATCAAAATAGCTTATCCATGTCATGAGAGAGTGAATATGCAATTTCTCTGAAGCTACTATTTTAAAATTAATTAACTCTTTGTGAACAGAAACTAATAAAGGCAATTTCTTTTTCTTCCAGTAGGTTTTATTACAAATCGAGCCCAATTCTTCTATTATCTCAACCGTTTTATTTCCTTTAAAAGATCTGGATTTCAATATAAATTTTGCAGCTAGATACTTCCGTCTTACTGTTAATGGAGGAATACACAGTTCACTCTCCATGACATGGATGGGAGTTGTTTTGACAAAACCACCTATAACACGCAGGCACTGATTCTGTACTCTATCCAATTTGATCAGATGACTTTTTATACTACTGTCATAAAAAAAACTTCCATAGTCAAGTCTACTTCGAATAATTGCGATGTACAGCCTTCTTAAATGAGAAGGATGTATACCCCATTTACCACCAGCTAGCACTTTTAAAACGTTAAGAAATTTTAAAACCTTATCTTTGGTCTCATTTATGTGTCTACCCCACTTTAGATTCTTATCAAGCCACATACCTAAATATTTAATGCTGTCTACTCTCTGAATATTATAGCTATTGTTAATTAAAATATTATTATGGTTACTTCTTAGAGTGCCCCTGGTAAATATACAAAATTTGGTTTTCTTATACGAAACACTCAGCCCCAGACTATCTATTATGCTACAAAACAGGTCAAGTGCAACTTGGATGTCCCCTATAGCTGAATTAACATTTAAATTAGAGCTGTACATTACAAAATCATCGGCGTATTGCGAGATGAATACGTTGTCAATGCATTTGCAAATCTGACCGGTTGCCAAATTGAATAATAATGGTGACAACGGATCACCCTGCGCTAAACCAATACCTGAGGTACGAGTTAGTTGAATCCCATTATCTAGAACTATAGTTAAAAACCTTAAGTGAAGATACTGCCATAAGTAGCGACATAATGTTTCCCCTACTTTAGCATTATCTAAAATTATTAACAATTTATACACATCTTATTCATATTATTGTTTGCATTGTCGATGTCGATAAAACATCCTACTGTTGCTTCTCTCTTAGTTAGCCCGATTTGAATAGAAGAAATAAGCCGCACTAAATTATCATAGCATGATCGAGATCTCCTGAAGCCTATGGTATCTTTTGAAAAATAATCATTCTTTTCCAAGAACCAATCTAATCTTTTAGTAATTATGGTGTGTAGAATTTTAGAAACACATGATATTAATGCAATCGGACGAAAATGTCTATCATTACCCGGTTTCGGAATCGGGACTATTTTAACTGTTCTCCATTGGCTGGGGACAAAACTATCAATTAAGAATTTATTGAATAAGGAGACAAGAAAACATTTACCTTTATCTGAAAGATTTTTTATCATAAAATACGACACATTATCTATACCCGGAGCAGTATTATTTTTAATACATACACCATACACCCGGAGAATTTTTAATACAATTATCTAATTCCGATACCGACACTGGTGCACTTAAAGGTAAGTTTTGAGATTTAAATTTTGGCATATCTTGAACTACAAAATCTGGAGTTAAATAACATAAAAAGGAATCCGCTTCGCCACGGCTTAAGACCGATTTGGATGTTCTATAACCCTTAATCCATTTCATACGACACCACATTTCGCTACTAGAAGTGACACTATCAATACTATTGCAAAATTTGCGCCAAGACTTACTCCGACTTTGTCTTATAAGTTGTTGAGCTTTCCTTATCATTTCCTGGAGATAATTTAAATTGGTAGGAGTAGGATTCCTTCTGAATCTCGAAAGTGCTAAGCGTCGTTTGGCGATAACTTCAGAAATTTGTGGTGACCAATAAGGTTTTGGTATAAATTTATTTGAAATGTTGTTTTGAGGAATTTTAGTCAGAGGGATAGCTTCTTTAGCTGCTATATCAATTGCATTAATAAAACTATCATATGACTTTTGATTATCGTTCAAAACATGAAGATTATCCGAGAGCCTATCAATAACGTTGCGATATAAAAGCCAATCTGCCTTTTTAAAGTTTCTTTTTTCCTGTAAGCTACTAGCTTGGGTAAACGAGTCAGATTTTATTTTGATCATTAGATGGTCGCTTTTTAAATTTTCATTCATAACCTTCCACTGGAATCTGAGAGAGACGTCCGTAGATACCCATGAAATGTCAGGTGCAGATTTTTGAATTACCCCATTCACCAACTTGAATCGCGTTTCGCATCCATCGTTAAGTGACACGAAGTTGTGATCAAGAGCAGCGTCGAAAATAAGGGATCCTCTTGTATCGGTCTTATAAGACCAGGTGCTGTGATGACCGTTAAAATCANCGGCAATTAACGTTTTCTGTTTAAATTGGCTGAATAAATTATCCCAGTCACGAGCTGAAGTATTAGATGAAGGTGGACAATACAATGAAATAAT
The DNA here is from genome assembly GCA_001586405.1 of Phoebis sennae. Classification (NCBI taxonomy): domain Eukaryota; kingdom Metazoa; phylum Arthropoda; class Insecta; order Lepidoptera; family Pieridae; genus Phoebis; species Phoebis sennae. The sequence goes on from LQNK01000088.1 coordinate 124,196, forward strand.
ATGTTGTAGCAAGTTACAGTTTAGAATTTTGAGACAAACTATCTCAATAGGCGAGTTGCTAATAGGAAGGCTCACTTGGACAACTCTCAAAGACCGATGGGTGATTATTGCTACTCCTCCAAAACCATCAATTCGGTCAGATCTTACTATATTGTATCTATACATATAATAAAACAGTAACCGAACCATTTCTGTACATTGAATATTTTTCAAAAAGAGTTATTGGTATGCAATATGTATGTTCTATAGATACCAAAACCATGGTTAGAATTTTTTTTTCTGTTTGTCTGTTTGTCTGTTTATCTGTTTGTATGTGCGTCAATCACGTAATAACTGGGCAGATTTTTATAAAATTACACATGCTGATAGACCAATATTAGGTGCAAATTATAGGCTACATTTTATTCGAAAAAAATATTTTTAGGGGTGGCTCTCCATACACGTAAACGAAGGGTGAAAAAATAAATTCGCGAATACATCATTGAATGAGGTGTCATTGGATAGGTCTTTAAAAATGAAATACAGGTTTCTCAATGCATTTTTTGCTAAAATAAATATTTTTTGTGATATATGCTTCTAAAGTCGTGAAAATGTCATACCACGTGATAATGTGAGATTTTGGCTGAGTTGCGGACATGCCTTTTTATACTCTTAACGTGTAGATTAAACCGTTAAAACACTCAATAGATTCTCAAAAACCTTCCAAAAATAACTTACTCTCCACCCGCGGCTTTGCTCGCGTGGGCTAAATTTTTTTGTATTTTGAAGAGTCGTGCGCACTGTGAGATTTTGGTCAAACCTATTTCCATAGAAAATTATAAAAAAAAAACAAAAAACTATAGACATGCACATATATCACTGGTCCTGTGATCGTAATTTTTTTTAAACTTTTGTTGTGCTCCTCTAAAAAATACAGAAATTAATAGCCCACGCGTGCGAAGCCGCGGGCGGAAAGCTAGTCCACTAATAAAGAGGTTATTGCCAGGTGCCAGTCATGTTTCGCTAATCAATGCAATATGGATCTTTTCTTGATTTAGTAACAATTCAAAATCATATATCTTAGGTTGCAAGCTTTGAGTATTCCATTGAAGGATGTTAATGGTACTGCAATCGTTGTAGCTATCCATGTTGATTAAACATTCGTAAACAAGGCCAATCCGAGATGTACTGAACAATTAACGACATAATACCCTCATATAATATCTTCAAACAACTTGTTATTTTTTCCTCCCATGTAGAATTAATTTCCATAATCTTATTTCTAAGCTTTTCCCATAGAATTTTCCATGCAATATCCTTTTTCTGCCTTGGTTGTGTGTTACTTTTTGTATGTGTGTCCGGATGATCTTCTCTTTCATAAGTATCCGACAACGAATCCATATCAATATCTTCTATCTTTTTATCTTTACTTTTATTGTCCTTTTTCTTCTTTTTATTTTTGTTTAATGAGGTTTTTGTAACTTCCGCATAAGATGTACGGAACCCAGTTGTCTCATAGGATTCATTTTCTTCCGAAGCCTCCTTACTTAGTCGAGTCTGGTTGCCAACCGATGGAAAAGACTCCTCGGTCACCTTAGGAGCCGGCGGAGGGTTCGGCGGCACGTATAGTGTGAGAGCTTTTTTGTACGAGCAGCAAAATTCAGCCATCAATTCTCGTAATGTTCTTTCCTTTTTGAAAACTGGGCACATTTTCGACATAGCCATATGATCCCCTCCACAATTATTACAAACAAAATTAGTCCTTTCACAATTCTCGTGGTTGTTACTGCATTTGGGACATATAATTTTAGTAGATGGGCAAAATTTTATTGTATGACCGTATCTCCAGCAACGGGAGCATTGAGTGACTGGGTATACATATGGGGCAACTAATGTTGATGTATCAAAAATTTTAATATGTGTAGGTAGTGATGTGCCTTTGAAACAAACTCTAATTGCTTCACTTAACTCCCACTTCCCATCAATACTATTCTTCCTTTTTAATCTTTTAATACCAATTATCGGAGTACTACAGGACAAGCTGTCAAGTATTTCTGAGTCGTTTAAGTCCATGTCCATATGCTTAATAACTCCATAAGTTTGTGAAACTTCCATGGTCTTATAGGTTCTAAATTCATTTTCATTGAATATCTTGCAACTTAACAACTGCTCCGCGCTCTCCTCCTTACTAAATAAGATGAGAACCTTGAAGGGATTTAGATATTTAACACGAAGCACATTTTGTATGTTCTCCTCTTTTAAAATTTTCGCTAATCTGAACTGCTTGGGAAGTTGCAAGGTACTGGATATACACACTTCTAACCTATCTTCCGGAATCCTTTCAAATATACTGTCTTCCGCTGCCCGTGCGTATCGTTTACCCTTTCTCCCCACTAAAGTCCACATTTCGTCCCTGTCCAATCCTCGATTTCTTTTATTTCGTCTTAAATCCTCGTCTCCCGTACAAACATCCATGTTATTACTCACATTCCCATTCTCCTCCGTACAACTAGTCATCTCCGATTGTGTAAAATCCTCTAGAACGCAACAATCATCGCGCGCGTTATCACTCATTGAAATAATTCAACGCACAATAACTGCCTAAGAACATCGCACGACGAACACAGTGTATCGAACGCGTAGCGACTCAAACCGGTTCCGCGATACGACAGTAACGCGTCTCGAAATCAATAAAGCTATATACTTAATATTAGATAGTTTGAATAAAAGTTTGGGCCCCAATAACCGCGAGTACGTGGTCGTCTCTGTGAAAACACACATGAAATTGAAGCAATACCATCCCGGGCCACCGAGACACGTCGTTTCCTATCATATGCGCGTAGGGTGACCATTTTACTGGCTTTTTATAACACATAAAAATCTCCTTATAAAATAGGGATGATTGTAAAGGACTTGGCCACTGTGCAGATTATGATATGTGGTCTTTCTAGTCTCTTACTCCCATTATCTAGTGAACAGATAACTTGAAACAAATGTATATTTTATGCATCAGACGCACAAATTTATAATGTGACTTGATAAAACAGCTATCGTACTTTTTGAAACAAGTGAGTGTATAATCATCACCATCTGATTATAGCCTACTATTTCTATATTCAAGATGCATATGTAATAAGAGCATATGGTTTAGATTCGAGAGCCTTATATTATGTGTATAGTGAGTGAAATAAGTAAGCTTTTTTATTTCATATATATTTATTTGACAGTGAAGGAATAGAGGAGGAGGAGAAAGGAGGAGAGACAGAGAGAGAGTGCTCCTGTGTTTGCGCACATACTTGTGCACTATAATATCTGTTGCTGGCTGATTTCTGTTGAGGTTGGCCACCATGACCGCTATCGATCGGGAAGCCTTTATTATTATTATGTTTATTTTAAAAAATAGATATATGTATTAGTGATTTAACTATCCCAATTCAATCTGTGCTTAGATTCTGATTCTAAAATATTAATTGATTTATCCCTAAAAGTTCAACTTTTTTGTCACTCTCCCATAGTTTTCCATTCGACCGGAAATTTGGACACTCGCTGTCGAGCATTGACACATACAGCCAAATGGCTACAGATAAAATATGTTTACATTTTAATTTGCGTATGGCAACAATTTGTATAGATTTGCTTTGAATAACAGATTTATGGATAGCAAATAAATCGCTTTTGCATGTAACGTTTGTAAAGGATATATATTTTAGTTTATCTGGATAATAAAATTGTAAATTTAAAAAGCTTTATAGACAGTAGTTTTATAAAAACAGGAAATATTTTTATTACATAAACATCAGTTGACAATAAAAGTAAATAAATATAACATTAAATGCATTCACGAATACGGAAATTTTATTTAATAAAGCAATTTATCCTGAAGGCTGAATGTAAACTGTAACTTTCAATAATTTGATATCTTCAAGGGCATGAAGTAACAAAATGTAAATTTAAAATAAATAACAATAACATATAAACTAACTGTACCCGCGGTTTCACCCGTATTTCCCTTCCCCGTTGATACTTTTCCTTTCCTTTCCTTATCCGGGATAAAAAGTATCCTGTGTAAGGGCAAAACCCGAGTCAAACTATATAGGTACACATCCAAATCGATTCAGTGGTTACAGGGCGAAAAAGATACAGACATCCCGACAGACTTACTTTCGCTTTTATGATAATTTTAACGTGAATACTTTAGAAATTAAATTAAATACTTTTTAAGGGTTTTAAACGCGGTTTATTATACATTATATATACCTACTTTTATAGAATAAACCGCGTTTAAAATCCTTTAAAAGTATTTAATAATAAAGCGATGTTTGACTTAATGTTTTACAAAATTGGAACATGTCGGGAATAATTAATGATTTCGACAGGTCTACAGAGCGTGGCGTGGCACAGACAACGCACCATTAATATCTTTTTGTACACTGCGGGACATGTTCCACCAATCGTGCGGAAAATTGTTTAAGCTTGACAGATTAGCACTTATTTTTTGGAACGATTTTATTTTTTTCATCTTCTGGAAACTTATACATAACAGTGTAATAGGTTTATACGTTGTTAATTGTAAAAACTATTGAAATGATGTAATTAATACTCATTTAAATTTACTAAGTATGTTCTAAATCTATAACAAGGAGCCTAGTAAACTACAACTAAAAACAAATCAGACAATTTTAACTCAAATGTATATTTAAAACACATAATCTATCACTTATTTTATTGTACCTAAATTAACACCATCTCAATAAGAGAAAGATCATCAAAGCGATACCGTCATCAACCCTTTTACTAATAGTATTTTGGTCAAATGCTTTCCTGGTAAGAGTCTTGCACAAAACACCCAAATAAAACCGGCTCTAGTATTCTAACACTATATCTAATTTTATAGCATTGCAAACATGCTAAAAGATATCGCCTTTAATAATTAAATGACAGCAACAAGAAACTGTTCATTTCACAAAAGTGTTATACATGTAACAAAGATCTCTCCTATCTCCACTTTATCGAAACTTTAAGGTAAAGATAGACCCGATCAAATCGATAGCATAATCAACCCTTCGACAGATAGTCGTTAGTTCAAGGGCCCTTCTGGTAAGGGCCCGACACGAAACAGAACTTGAGACGCCGAAAACTTCATTTAAAATAACTAAATGGTATCCCTTTCAAATTCAAAATCTTTATTTTCTCGAATACGTGGTATGAAAGGTGTTACAAAAAATTGTTCAACATGTTTCGCTGTAATAGTCACAGCATGCAAAATAACATAAGCGTTACTTCAATGAAATAAACTAACTAAACTAGCGCTAGTTTCGCAAGTCTAGAAAATAGAAAGATTCTAATATTTCGAGTAGAATATAGGTTGCATAACTTAATTGGGTATTGGGTATAGAATGTTATAAGACTGCAAATGTATTGTGTAGAAGATGTTGAAAACGATTTAGTCCTTAAGTTTAAAACATATCAAGGCATTGACATACTTTGATCATTTCATTTAAACTAAACGATATCCCTTTATAACAAAAGCGTTACTTCGACGAAATAAACTAACTAAATCAGTAAAATAATCACACATACAAACGTCTTGTTTGTATCTTACGTACAATATTGCATTGTATCCAAAGTAACATAAGTAGACAAGAACAAGAGTCTATCAAATCGATAGATTATCAACCCTTTTACTGATAGTCGTTAGTTCAAGGGCCCTTCTGGTAAGGGACCGACACAAAACAGAACTTGAGACGGCGAGTTCGTTTAAGTGATTAAATTTATTTATTTATTTATTTTATTTGTGATTAAATGAGTTACGCTTTATCTACAAACCTTTTTTTTGTTTTTGTTAGCTTCTTCTATATAGGAACTTAAAATATAATATAGAGAGAATATTACAAACTATAAATAGGTATGCAACTTGGTTCGTTATTCTTTCTGAAATTTTATTGAAGTTGTTTTGATTTATAATTTATAAGATAATTTTAAGCGTCAATAACCCACAATATTTTTGATATTTTTTAATATTTATAAGGCTGCCAGGCAAAACGAAAAATATATATCTTTATTACTTTGCAATAAAATTTCAATTTATGACGTACATTATATTTACTACAAATAAATTGTAGACGCAATTTTGGATGAAATTTTAAATTTCGAACATAATTTGTTTCTGGAAACGTCATCTTCACGTTTTAATTATAATTTTAATCATAACCTACCAGTAAAAGCAAAAGGCAACGAAGAATTTAAAAATACGCGCGAATTTGGTGCAAACTTAAACCGAGCAATAACATGTGATTAAAATTTAAAATCGAATGAATATGTCGAAAGAGTAGCCATTTAAATGAACTTTAACTGGATTGTGTATTTCGATAATTGTGTATACACAGTATTATACAATAATACTGATTTAAGAATAACTTGTGGTCACGTGGTTGCATCTTTGATTACAAATCGAGGCGTCTCATGTTCGAACGCAAAGAAAAATATTATTGAGATCTCGTAAAAAAAATTTCGATAACAGCCAGAACATTGACGGTCTTCCATCCCGTCGAGAGTAAAGCCTACACTTGCATTGTAATATCTCCCGATTTAGAGCAGTTGGCTGGTCTCAACAGACATTGGCCGCCGTGACCGAACTTTCGTCACGTTTTTATATCCTACAAAAAAATTCCGTTTATTGATTTTATTCATAATTTCTGTAAAAAGAAAAAAATAGGCGACTATTTTTTAATTTATAAGTGGAATTCATTGATGTTTAAAAATCCTATATCAATCGTGGAATTGCAGTCCAAAAACATTTTTAAATTTCGAATATTGATTTTGGAAATGCAATGCGATAATTTTATAAGTCGCCAGGAAAAAAGGGATGACGATTTTTAAAAAACGATGAGAATATAGTTTTTACGAAAACAAAATGTATTTTTTTTTATAAACTGCCAGTAAAAAAGGCGCGACGGCTTAAAAAAAAACGCGCGTAACATTTGCGAAACCTTTTAAACTAACCAAATAACTTGTAATTAAAATCGAATTTAGTCGACTTTTATCTGGATTGGCTAATTCGAATTGTGCTATACAGGTGGGAATCTGTTGTATTTACTTCGTTGGAAAACAGTTGTAAATAAACGTAATTTGTATGTAGGGTCAAAGTAAATTGCGCCGTGATCGGAATATTTAGCAGTTCCTTAATAATTCGTTGCGAATGTTTACAAATAGGGGTATTTAATTAAAATAAACTCATGTATGACTAAAATGGGTAATTGGTTTTTAGAATGTGAGCGTTTGAATTTACTTGGACAAAATAAAGAATTGAATGCAATACGTAAACTTGTAATAAGTATGAAAACATATTATTTTGATTTTAATTAACCAAGTTTTGAATGATAAACAATGTTCCAGGTAGAGTTGGTGGCAATTAAAATAAAGTCGAATGAATGTGTTTTAAATTAAGTCGATAAAGTTGTCCTAATTTGTAAACACACTCAAAAAGTTTCATTACACTTCATACTCTATGGTCATTCATAGAGGTGACTAATTACAAAAGTTTTCGTTTGTGTGGTTAAATTTCTATAAATATTTAACCCTTTCACAACGGAACTTAATAGTCAAATAACACTCTGAAATAAAAACATAATACACAGTATAACTCTTTAAGACCATAGTATAATCTTGTGTTTGTTTTAACGCGAGTACTTTCCATATTAAATAAAATACTTTTTAATGGATTTTTAAACGCGGTTTATTATACATTAAGACCATTTTGGAATCAATTCAGAAGCCTTCCGTTGATAAAAAAAAAACGTTTAAAAATACATACAATTAATGTTTTTGCTTCTTCTATTCATGAGTCCAAACAAACATTATTCATAACAACCATAGACAAAAAAAACATCGACCAATTTCAAAAACGTCACATCAAAATCCAATTTCGCGGCACGGCTACAATTTCAATATCCAATATGAATAGACAATTATGTAAATTCCGTAACTAAAATTCGAAGCAATTTCGGTATGAGGGTACGCGAATGGAAATATTGTAACACTTGGATTTGTCTAGTTCGAAAACGTTTGCTACATTATTTGTAGTCTAGTATTTCTGTACTTACAAAATAACATGAACAAAATAAAAATAACCACCTATTTTCGAATATAAATGTATTTGCTAGAAAAACATCTTACTTTTTTAACAATATTATCAATGGACTCGCGGTGCCTTTTAACGATTACCATAACCAAAAATTAAAACTAACACTATAAAAAAATAATAATTAATACTAAAAGCAACACAAAACAATATTAACTTTCTTAAATTTACACAACCAAGGTTATTATGTATATTTAACATTAAATAAATTATACTACATACATCATTACATCTGTAATCTGACTCTTGATCTTGTAATACTTTTAAATGTAGGTATATACCTATATGCATAACACTATTATTATGCACAGTTATCCAAGCATTTCAATAATTATTGAGAATTGCAATTAAATAACAAGAACACGATCTAAAAACCTGACATTAATCTTTTATATACATAATATATTTTTTGTCATCTGATTACTGCAGAAAAACAACTTTTTAAAAACATTATGAACGATTACGTGTACAGACTTACAATTAATTATCTATTAAGATACTATCTATACATATAATAAAACAGTAACCGAACCATTTCTGTACATTGAATATTTTTCAAAA